>OY735224.1:35425683-35620683 GCA_963457665.1 Thysanoteuthis rhombus
TGCAGAGAGTCAAATTTCACCTTTTAAGCCCAATCGGTACTCCCACTATTGGTACCATGTTTGTTAATGATTAAGATCATGAATCGCCTGAACCCAGCAACAGTGATTAAACCGGTCTGTTATGGGTAGCATAAGATTAAAAACTGACACTACAGAACCATGATTTTTAACCACTATGGACTTTTTTTGCAACTCTCAAATTTTTGGTGAGATCTCGTCAGCCAGTTCCAAGTGGTTAAGTACCATATTTACTAGAGTATAATGCCATCTTGAAAGTAATGTGATCTCTCACTTTTTGAAGATTAAAATCAGTAATACATTCGCAAATGGTTATAAATTGCGTTATATTACATAGAAACTCATTTGAAATGATCTCCCATTATGATACGGTTGGTGTATCATTTGGACAAGACAATGTAAATAGAATAAACAATTAGATAAAATGAGACTGCTGCAAGAATCAAACCTACCACCAATAGGGTAGCCGCTTCAATGTAGCGATGATCTTACCCTTAAGCTAAACAGCCGCCATTACAAAGGTCCAAATGACCGTTTTCACCTCTAATTATTATCTAGTTCATTCTCGGTCGATTCACTTTTTCTCAATGCGACAGTTATGTTTAACACAACTGCCAACCATTCTGTCAGATTATATACATCCGTTGCTTGACACATCTGTGAATATACAAATGAATCATCGTAGCCAATGAGTACCAGAACTAATTATCTAGAATTATCCAACTTGATATTCTAAAATCATAGATCTTTTATCTGGAGTTATTTAGAAGGTCAAAAATGACCAAAAAACCCTCAAATGCACTGTTGTAGGGGGAGGGTTTTTAGATGGTGTCTAGTAGTACACTCACGCAAATTTTCAAGTTCATAGCCCAAAAATGGTACCAGGAGTGCCTGGAGATACACGTGAACATTCAAAAAGAGAAAGATCTATAGCTGACTTAGATATTTGGTCCACCATTTTATGGGGCTACTGTGATTCAATCTGTATATATTTCATCAGTCATTTAACACTCGAGTATAATGGTAGCCCCCCCCCCATTTTTGACCCAGATTTCTTATATTCAATTTTTCACATTATACACAAATAGATATGGTATATAAGTATAAGTTCTTTTGTTGCTTCATCCCAAAATTATACGGTTACCATCTTATCACGTGAAGAGTCAATAAAATCGATAAATTATTGAGGATGAGGCAATTGAATCTTACGTGAATTAGATAACCTCCAAAACACGAATTCTGAAAAAAAATCTTTTGAAACTTGTTTTAGTCGTATTAAAAATGAAAATAACTCGATTCAATTTTCGAATAAGTTGAGGTGCATTTTGGTATCTATGCACATACAAATTGATCAAAAAGACTAATTTTGGAACTATCACTGTCCCATAGTAGTCATTACATTTGCATACACATTTAATGTACTAAAATCAGAGGTTTTAGCAGAAAAAATAGAAACGGAGTTCCTGACTTGGAAAATATTTTTGCGCTAGTTTGACTGCCAAAAAATGATAAATAAATTTTTTTTTTAAGTGCTAAATAAAAAAAATAACAAAAAAGTGCTAAATAAAAAAAATTGCCGAAAAAATGCTAGATAAAAAAAGAAAAAAACTGAAAAGTGCTAAATCAAAGAAGAAAAAAAAGCCGAAAAGTGATAAATAAAAAGCCAAAAAGTGCTAAATTAAAAAAATAGCCAAAAAACACAAAAAACGCCCAAAAGACACCAAGATGCTAAAAATAGTCAAAAATGACCAAAACATTTGAGCATCTCCGTGCTAATTGAGCGATTTTCGCACTGCCAAATTTTTATTTGTCAAAGATGGAATTCCGCCCGAAGACAAGAGATTTATCATCCATGCTAAATGTAATAAGTATCATGGGAGAGAGGTAGTGTTAGGGATATTTCTTTCCTAATGGAGACATTCACTTCTTTAAATCAAGTCACAGGTCATGTCCTTTTTCAACTGATTTCTATGTTCACTTAAGCCAAGATTTCAACTCAATATTTGTGTGTTGCTGTTGTTGTTGTTTTTGTTCATATAAGAAAAAAATATTTTTAAAAAAAAGGTAAATTTCCAGAATACAAACTTCGCAAAACAAACGGAGTTTAGAGAAAAACGTCATTGCTTGAAAGGATTCACAAGATTGTTGATGTTACAACCATACAGATTTTGAAAAACCTGATTTTAAGCCATTAAATTCAACTGTAACGATAGATATATAATGTATCAAATTTTATGTTTAATCGAGTGTAACTGGGGGTCTATTTGAAAACGCTGATGGGCCCCCAACCAGAGCTTAATATATAGTAGTTCAGCTACCACATTTCTGCAGGGGGGAAAAAAAAAAAAAGCCCAGTTGAAACCAAGCCCCCAAATCCCTAGCCACAACTGCTACGATTAGTATTCAATTTACGTTCTGAAAATGCAGAAAGTTTCTTTAATAACTTACCCAATAACATCATTCTTCAAAAGATTATTAGAGTGTTATCAAAAGTACTTTTTTTTTCCACAAACCTTAACTTCAAAGCTAATTCCATGTACACATCTGAATACTACCAAAGACTTCACTATACAATCAATATCATTATATATATCATAACTCTTCAGCTGTACTTTTTCTTTCAGATATTATAATGGCCAATGTAATTATTCAAATTCTGATAATTCTGAGGAATTACTTTAAAATGGGCCTCAAATTCCCTAAAGCTACTTGCATAATTCCCAAAATGTAAGGAAATTAAACAATATCTGACCATACTGCCCAGACTTGGTCCAAGCATTTTAAAACTAATGGCTTGTCCCTTGAAAAGACAACTAGAGGTAGATGACCATCAGTTGTCGATAATGATAGTGAGGGAGAAGAGGTCTTGTCCACTAGAGCTCGAAAACTTTCAGAAGAGCAGGCATCATTAAAAGATACCGTAAGTAGAGAATTCATCATCATTAGTCCTTCATCATCCATCGTTTGCCACAGACCTTCCCCAGGATCCACTACATTACTACATCAGCTAATAAAAACATTCAGTAGTGATCAAAAGACAAAAATACTTTAGATACACCCCAATATGTACAGTGAAGTAGAATATCAGGTCTTTGGGTGAGAGCCCCTGACCAGCAAAATCCAAAACCTTAGCTCTTCCAAAATAACCCAACCAGTTTGTGATAATCAACCTGACCACTTGACTCTGTAGAGTCAGCTCTGTTTCGGGCACGCGAGTTTTTCAGCTTTCCCAACCACTGGTCGTGTTGAAAAAAAAAATAAGATCTTTCATCACATTTAGTATAGTTTTTTTGTTTTGTTTTGTTTTTTTTCAAATATTCAACTGAATCATTATCAGAGGTGGACCGCGCAGAAATAAACACCCCATAGATTTCCTCGTAGTATGAATTTCAAAGATGACAGAGTTAAAGTATCCCTCCAGCATACCCTTATTTCTTTGCCAAGTTTGTTCACATGAGGAGGAGCAGGAAAGATAAAACAATGAGATCAATGTCATCCGGGTTCATTACACTTTATATGTTTCCTTTCATTCAGGCATGAGTCGATCTTCTTTGATGAGCGTTTTGGTCAAGACAACTCATTTCGGGGCAAGTAAACTTTCCAACCGGCTTGACCAGCGGTCATTACCTTTTACAGACTGAACTTCACAAATTAATGTCATAGTAAAGCAATTAAAAGTTAAATTTGATCCCTTCAAAATTAAATTTTTCAAAAATGCCCCAAGGTTTATTTCAGCCAATAACCTGAAAAGCCCCTAAAACAGGGTCATTGTAAAATACAAGAAGCAACAAGAAGTGAAAAAAGATTATTTTCATTACTGAATTCTCAAATCAATGAATAATCCTTACCCTAAATTATTTAATTGCCACATTGCTCTTTATAAAAGCGTTTTCAACTTTTAAACCATTTGGTACCACTCCTAATAGACAGCGGAGCTCTTCAGTGTAGGAAATAAATTTTGTTGAATTCATCATGTCAGATGGAACAAAAAAAATGAATTCCAAAATTCACCTACAACCTAAAGGGAGATAATTTTGATCAATAGTCATTCCCCTTGATATTAACATAAGTGTTAGCAGAAAAAAATTGCCAAGACTGAAATTCAGAGCTGCCAACTCATAAAATGTATTCACGTTAGTTTGTCTGCCAAAAAGCGTTAATTTTCTTTGAACAGACAAAAATAGCCAAAAATGACCAAAAAAGAATTTCAAAGTATTTGAAATGGCAAAAAAAAAATGGCCAAGTGTCCAAGCACTCCACTGTTAATCTTTACCTGTCCAAGATGGTATTCTATCTGGAGACACAGATTCAGCATCCATGTATTGAAATTGAAATTTTCTTTTATGGATTTAAGAGTTAAATTAAATTCCTTTCTTTTTTTTGCTTCTTGTATTTTACAGGTATCATCCAAACATGACAGTTTTTCCTCAAAGTTCCGTTTTTTTTTGTTTTTTTTTTTTTCTTACGAGTTGTATTCTGGAAGTTGACCACGAGTATATTTTGTTCTAAGAGTCAATAATCCCCATCAAAGTGTGAAAACAAGACGTGGACCAGAGTTGCGGCACCCACAGTAAATGCTTTTCATTCGTCTGCGCTGCTCAGACTAGCACTACTTGCAGGGTGCGGACAGTCGTAACGAGTCAATCAACCTTGCTTGATTGCCTGACTCAAGTCGGCAAAGTAGCTGTGTTGCATGCCTTCCTCAGAGCACAGTCTCTGTGACGGATTGCACACTAACAGCCTCTGAAAGAAAGAAAAAAAGAAAAAAAATGAATAAATAAGATCCGTGGAAAGAGCAATGCAAGGAATATCTCCAGGAGATAGAAAAAGATCAGCATGGATCAGAGAAAAGACTAGAGTGAAGGGTATCAAACAAATAATTAGGCAACAAAAATCGAGACGGGCTGGACACCTAGCAAGAAAAGATGAGGCAAAAAGGCAAACCAATTGGGACCTATGGGACAGTGAACACTGTAGGAAAAGACCAGACACAAGATGGAGGGATGATATAGAGGGGTTTGCCGGTAAGATATGGCAGAGGTTAGCACAACCATTGTCTTCATTGAAAGAAATAGGAAAAGCCTTTCTCTAGCAGTGGACTTATATTAGCTAATAATGAAGATGTGGTCAATATATCCCCGTTAGATAAATAAAGGGTTCGGTTTGTTACTTCCCCACATCTACCAGATGATACCTGACGAAGGCCGTAGAGTGCAACGGTCGAAACGTTGTATGAAAAACAACCAAGATCAGGATAGTCCAAATATTAATAGAAATTATAATGATCCCGTCTATGTTTTACAAATACCTGAATGAAAGGCGAAGAGATAAAAAAAAGAAAACAATCACTTAAGGATTTCAAAAAAGATCAAAACCTCGTGGGTATTTTTGCAATAACACAATAGCCATTTAACATTGCCAATGTAAAACTAGTCAGAAGTGAATAATGATCCAATCCAAGTTTCACTATGTCTAAATGAATGGTGAAGAGATTGAAAAATTTAATGGCTAAAAGTGGCTAGTTTTCTTAATTTTTTTTAATGGCTATGGTATAAATTTAATAACCAGGTAACTGTGTAGATTTCATTTCATCTGTATTAACAACAATTTTGAATTTTAAAATGAAATTATCTAAAGGTCACATATATAATACACGTGTGTGAATTTATTTAAACTTGAAAAAAAAAAAAAAAAAAAAACCCTAATCTACGCAGTCTTCAATTCTCCATTATACACGCAGTCTTACAGCGAACCTTCAATATCTATAATGCACACAGTCTTACACCGATTCTTCAATTCTTTGTAGTACATATTCTTTTAACAAAAATGTCCCGAATGACAGCATGATGTGTTATTGCAAAAAAAAAAAGATAACCAGTTATTCCTTTTCTTACCTGAAGCAAATCTCTTCCTTTGGAATTTAGCTTTGGAACAACCTGGGGCCACGTTGTGCTCACATGATAGATCGGGTATGGCTGGCAAAAGAAAAGATAAAACTCATCCATTAGTCACTCAATAGAAACCATCATGTCTTTCAGAAAATGACATGTTCGGGGTCATCAATCAATAAGTTACTTATCTCAGCTTTTCTTGGGCAGTGATTCAAAAAAAAAAAAAAAAAGTCTAAACAAAATTTTTAAAAATTAAAAAAAACAAAACAAAAACAAGGACATCACCAGACACAAATCAAAGGACTGAACAGCATAAACTTACATTGTAAATTCGACACCCCCCCACACACACACAATAAACCCATTTAGGAGGGAATTTTCAAAGTTTTCCTTTTCAACCCTTCAGCTCCAATGATGTGGCCTGTATGCATGATACATACATAGCCATCCAGACCAGCTTAAAAACTGAGAGAAACCTACAATGACAATTTTGCTTGACCATTTCAAGGGTCAGAGGTGGGCACAGCTAATGAAAATGCTAAATTGATAAACCACTAAAAATTTAGGCGGACTAAAGACAGAGTATTCCAAAAAGGTTGAGCATGAAATATCAGATGATCAAATTGTGCATAAATAAAAATATAAACAAATGAAATTAAACATTAGTTTACTTTGAATGTAAATATAAAGTAATAAGTCCAAGCTACAACATAATAGAATTTCAGCTCTGTACATCCGTTTTTAAGGGTTCTAGAGGAAAACAAACAAAAACAAAAAAAAAAAAAACAAGCTAAATTCATACAGTAAAAGTTAGTAGTTATCTTTCCTCCCACTAAATATAATAGCAATTTTAGTGATTAATCGGTTTAGGGTTTTTGTTAGCATTACCCACCACTGTCCAAGATAAGGGAATTTTCTCAATTCAATTATTTCACTTATTTTCAGACAAGTAAATTAAATTTGTCTCAGCTTATTCCCAGTAAAAACAGCTAAAAGGTAACTGATGCATCATCTTGATAGTCACCTATGGAGCTGAAACATGGAACCTGACCAAGAGACTGACCCTCGAACTTAGAAGCATGCAACACGCACACGAAAGAATTATACTCAACCTCATAAGACACTACAATACATAAAGAAAAAAAAACAGAGTCAGGGATATCATGGAATCCATAAGAAAATTCAAACGGCAATGGGCTGGTCATATCACAAGGATTGCAGACAAACACTGGGCATCACAATGACGGGAGGAGGGACAATGACGGCGGGGGGGAGGAGGGACAATGACGGCGGGGGGGAGGAGGGACAATGACGGCGGGGGGGAAGAGGGACAATGACGGCGGGGGGGAAGAGGGACAATGACGGCGGGGGGGAAGAGGGACAATGACGGCGGGGGGGAAGAGGGACAATGACGGCGGGGGGGAAGAGGGACAATGACGGCGGGGGGGAAGAGGGACAATGACGGCGGGGGGGAAGAGGGACAATGACGGCGGGGGGGAAGAGGGACAATGACGGCGGGGGGGAGGAGGGACAATGACGGCGGGGGGGAAGAGGGACAATGACGGCGGGGGGGAAGAGGGACAATGACAGCGGGGGGAGGAGGGACAATGACGGCGGGGGGGAGGAGGGACAATGACGGCGGGGGGGAAGAGGGACAATGACGGCGGGGGGGGAAGAGGGACAATGACGGCGGGGGGGAAGAGGGACAATGACGGCGGGGGGGAAGAGGGACAATGACGGCGGGGGGAGGAGGGACAATGACGGCGGGGGCGAGGAGGGACAATGACGGCGGGGGCGAGGAGGGACAATGACGGCGGGGGGGGGGAGAAATGGACCAAAAAAAAAAAAAAAAGGTTTTTAAATTGAGCCACTTACTTTGTAATCAGGGAGTTGAGTTACCCCAGGCCAAGTGTCTTCAGTTGGGGTGCCAAGTAATATATGGAAGTCAAGAAAAATAACTTTTCCTCAAATAGCAAGCAAAAAAAAGGAAAGACTGTTTTTGCACTATTATTGAGATGGAGTTCAAAAAGCAACATTTTCTAATATAAAACCAACAAAAGTCCTGGTCGGCCTGCTTGATTGGGTAAATAATCTACTCTCATTTGGCTTTGTGCTATATCCAACACCTAAAATAGATGTACATCCCGTATTAAATTTTCCTCTTAAAAAATCTGAATTTAGTTGCTTCCTTTTCTAGGGGGAGATAAATCTACTTGAAATCGATGTGATTATTTCCCATTCAATAAGATAACCAACAGTACCAAGAAATTCAATGTTGCAGTATCTTATCAGGTGTTATTTTTATATCCCTGCACAAATGCCAGCAAAGCCTTGACTAAAAGTGATTTGTGAAGAGAAAATTATAATTTGTTAGTCTTTATATATCACCAAAATCAGCAGCAGCACACAGAAGCCAGAACCACTATTACAACAACTGCTACTATCAGCCATGGTTATCACTATTGACTACCATTGTTTACATTCATTCCATTTCCTCTACTTCGAAATTAAGTTATTAGTTTAGTAATAAAAGTGATAACAAGGTATAGTTAATTTGGAGTATTCAAAGAGGTCAGATATAATTAGACCCAACTAATTTAATCCTACTCTGTTTCAAGGTGTTTTTTGTCACCAGTTCTAAAATAAGGGGAACAAAAAATTTTTTAGATTAAAAAGATTCTCCATTCTTCTCACAAATGAGATTAATACTCCTAATTCTTCAACGAAATTTGAACGTTTATTCTTGTCACATATCAATTTGTCAAGGGTTCACTGGCAGTGGTGGTGGTGGTGGCTGGTATAAAATGTTGTGACGATAAAAATTACTTCCTTTTACAAAATCTAAATTTAGTGGCCTTTCTAGGAGGGGGGATAAATTTTATCAATTTTGGAGAGATTATCTCCCATTCCATAAAATCGACCACAGTACTAAGAAACTTGATGTTGCAGATTTCATTACCCTCTTCTCAAAAGGACTTGGTCAGAAAATCCCCAAGGGAGTCACACAGAGAAGGCCAGAGGATGCAACAGCCAAAACTCCGAGACTATTACATCTCATATATAGACAAATAGTAATATGATGATGACCGCTTCTTTTCTCAGAAATTCATACAAAATATGCAGTGGGTTATATCATATAGCAAATTATATGATGAAATATTCTTTTTTTCAAAGAAAAAAAAAACCTTTAAACTTGAGATTTCTTAAAAAATAAAAAAATAAAAAATAAAAAAAATAAAAAAGACTGTCTGCTTCAGGGTCAAGTACCACTCTGACAGAAGTTTGTATGTTTTTAAAAATATTTTGATTTTAGTGAAAATATTTTTCTCTTAACTGAAAAAGACCTTTAAATTTGCCCATGGCAGGAGAATCATTAAAAAGTATCTAGATATTTTTGTAGATTAATAGCATGGAAATCTTAATAATTCTACATATAATTTGAGGTAATTCAGATATTAACTGAAAAGCGTCCATAGTTTTTGCTTCCAATTTCTTTCTCTCTTCCATACATAGATTGAGGACGTGATAGAATCATTTTTTTTTCCCTTATCTCTCTCTCTCCATTATTTCAAGCTTTTCACTTTTTATCCTTCACTGAAAATGAAGCCAAAATTCAGGAGCTCAACAACAAAACACCCTTTATATTTGAAAGATAAAAGAGCTAGCGCTAGGAAAATACAAAAGGATACTTGAAAATTCTTTTTAGTTGATCATCAACATCATTGCCAGGGAACAAAGGTCGTCCAGCATTGGCCAATTCTGGAAAAAAATTGCAAAATTCATTCAAATCAATATCTGCTTAGAATAGATAATTTGAAAATTAAAATCAGAATTTGAATTTTTTTTTTAATTTTTTTAAATCCACACACACATACATATATATATATATATATATATATATATATATATATATATATATATATATAAAATGTGTGTGTGTGATTTGCTAGTGGTTATAAGTTACACATCAAGGGGTATAGTCTGGGTGTTGGAGTTATCTATAAGTGGATGCTCAGCTTTAGGTTCCTAGGGGATGTCTTGATTTTTACATTAGATTCATTACCTATATTAGGGCCCTTTATGACCATGGTAGATTGTATTGTTCCTTATTTACTTAGACAAGAGGAAGTAGACAATGTTGATTAGGTAGTTCTTTGAGATGAATGTGTGGGTAAAAATGTTTATATTACTTTTAGTGTACTAATGTATGGGTTGAGTTCTATCTGTTAATAAAAATTTTGAGTGATACCAGCATTTTAATGCTATTTCATTTTTCCTGTTTAATAAATCTATAAGCACTAAAAAAACAGTGGTTTCACTGATATAAACAAACTATATATATATATATATATATATATATATATAATTTGAGATCAAAATTCAGATCTTCTGTTGTTTATAATTTCTAAAGTTCTGTCTATTAGGCCACTCATATCTTTTATCATTAAGTAATCGCTAATTTTTTTACATCAACAGTATCCGATACCTTTCATCAACCATATCACATGGTACGATTTCATTTAGAAATCAATACCGGTTACCCTCGACAAACATTGTCAATTAAGCCGCAGATCTTACCGGGTATATCAAAACCGTACAAATCAAACGCAACAACCAATGGTCAAAACTGGCGATGGATCCATAATGGATTTTTGTATGTGGCAAAGACGTACCGGGTTATAGACAGAAACGATTACATGCTGACTTCTTTTGCATAAACCAACAGCTAAAAAGCCCAAAAAGGCTCATGGCAGCTTTTTTTGAAAAAGAGGCTTTCACAGCGTATCCGGGACTCTGAATGTTTCACTTGTCATCCTGGATACGTAGTTCATTACACTGATCATCCTCCAGCTATTCTCACAGAGAGAAGGGCAAAGAGGTGGTTGAAGAGTCAGTAATGTTTTGAACTTGCACATGTTGTCAGTCCGATAATCGTAACACGTTTTGATACAGGCGATTATATACGGCTGTTTATCTCAGAGGTGTTTCGTTTGAGATTTGGTACCAGCATTTCTGCTTCTGACACGATTGTTCCAGTGACTTCTTGCATCAAGCAGTTTTTCCCCACCATTGAACCTTTTTGATTACACCATGGTAATTACACAAGACTAAAGACGAAGGTTAAAAAATTATCAAGCTTGAATCAACTTTTTTTTTCAAATTTTCAATAATCTCTATTTTCATTTTGAAATCTTCATACAGGAAAGATGCCCATGAAAACATGATATTGCAGAAATGAGCATCCAGATGTACCCCACGCTTTAATGTGTGTTTATTTAGGCTAAAAATTGAATTAAGATTGTAATAATAAAAATAAAATGAAGACTATTATTTTATTTTTCCCCAACACAACTAAGCATTAAATAAAATCATTTTTCATTGAATTTTGTACAGAGTATCATGAATCATCTTTTTTTCTTTTTTTGACTACTTTTTATACTTAGCTTAATATTTTTATTGCTTTTTCAATTTCTTCAACAGGTCTAAGTGAAAGTTACAATAAAACTTCCTTTCTATAGGATTATTCACTTCTGTCACAATTATATGAAGCTTTCAAATTCTATGTAAGCTAATGTTTTTATGCACAAAAGGTTTTTGTAAATTTTATATCGAAACATTATTTCTGGGTCTAATTGACATAACCGAGATAGATTAAGATATTTTTCACTTAATTTTATTCAATGGAGTAATACAATGAATAAAATTTACAATAAAAAGTTTCTTTCTGCGAATTTCACGCAAAATGTAAACAGAAATTTCAAGTTTGTTTCAAAAAAAAAAAAAAAAAAATTTTCTCAAATCAAAAATTTGCTGAGCATAAAAATATTACCAAAAGTAAATCTTGAACGCTTTTAATGGGGACAGAAAAAGAGAAAGCTTTTTTTATGAACAGAAGATTTATCATCATTTTAATTCTATAACCAGCCTCGAAATTTTTCAAAGAATGATTCAAGGGGAACAACCTTTTTTTGAATCGTTAGACCCAACTTTTTGTATCGATAACTGATTTTTAATGTTAGAAACAGCAAGCAAAATGATAGTATTCATACAAGAAAAAAAAAAAAAAAGAAAAGAAAAGTTACCAGCAAAAATACAGCCTGCTGACCACATGTCAATTGAGGTCGAATAGAGTTTAGCTCCAAATAAAACATCAGGCGGTCGATACCACAATGTAACAACCTGAAAGACAGGAAAAAATTTTAAAAATTAATCTCTCACTTAGAAATCTACATATATATAATATTAGATAATAGTTACAGAAACTATTGGACATTTTTTTTTTACCATAGATATGATTTATTCAAGGGAGATAATCGTATATCTTAACGCTTTGCTGATGGACTCTTTCAAAATAGTTCCTCAGGGAAGGATGACGTATAGTGTGCTATGACGACGAGAAAAATGCATTGGGAAAAAAATTAAAAAATAAAAAGAATTTGTGTTACCATACTTGATGTATCATATTCAATCAAGACCAGGAATTATGAGGAAAAAGAGAAAATAATCAAGAATCAGAGGGAAGCAAGGCGTGTCCAAACACAGGCAATAGCCAAGGATCATTGGATAAGGGGGGAAAAAAAAAAGTCACTCATTCATTCTTCATCTACATCTTATTTCAGCGATCAGGAAGCATGGCCCTATTATACCATCATAAGGAGGAAATGAGAGAGGACAAATCAATTGAAAGTATCATCATCAGTCTTTTATCGTCCGTCATTGGACATAGACCTTCCCCGAGATCCACCACACTTCTCAATCATACGCTTCGCAGAGCTAGTATTTTCTGAATTTGTCCAGTTAATCTCTCCATCTTATATTTTGTCTATAGATAATAAATAACAAAGGGAAATAACTACAAACCAAAGTTACTAGCTTTTTCACTTTGGGTAAAGATTTTTTTTTCAATTCCATTTGACATAAGTACTAAAAAATTTTTTTAAATAAAAAAACTGTTTCTGTCACAGTAGAGCTCCACTGTCAGTCAGGAGAGGTTTCCAGTGGTTTATGACATTAAAAGTTACTAACTTTTCAAAAAGGTTGACAAAAGACAATTTTGCTTTGCTACTCTTTTACTGGATTTACCTGCCTCACATAACAAAACTACTTTGAATCAGACATCTTTGGCTGTTAAAAATAAGAATTGATGAATTCAAATAGAACAAAGTTGTACATTTTTACTTTTACTTACCTCTGCAGAATAGCAACGTACGGGTATACCGAAGGCTCGTGCCAGACCAAAATCAGCAAGTTTTAACTCTCCATTCTGTCAAAGAGAAATAATAACTTCTTGTTTTATTTTTTTCAATAGTACTTTACCAAACCATTAAAAAAATCATATCTTATCTCATACAGTTGAACACTCTATAACTAAAATGCCCAGGACTAGAAGAGTTTTGGATTTAAGAATATTTCTAGATATATAATTGGGTTTATCCCGGATGAAAGGGGAGAAATTTCTGGGGTTTCTGTATATTTCTTCTGCTATTGGGATTGTTTAAAAAAAATTATTGTTTTCTGCCCCTGCCAAATATTGTAAGAGAAAAGATTTAGATTTTTTCATTCCATTTTTCCTATAAATAATGAGAAGTATTCGGGATTGGGGCATGTAATGTAATTTCGGGTTTTTTTAATCTACCTTCATTTCCCATCAATTAGATTAAGTACAAAATATGATTGCTTTTCGTTCTCTATCGTGAAAAAAAAATAAAAAAGGTTTTGAATTAATTTGTTTTTATTGGTCACGAGAATCATTCCGTGTTCAGACAAAACAAGCAAAATCATTACTGAATTACGGCAGAAAAGAAAAAGTGACTGGAGTGAAAAATTTATAATAATGGGCAACGGATGTTCTAAGACAGAAAATATTTGAAGGATGATAAGCAAAAGAATACATAACAATACACTGTATCTTTCGGGTTTTATTTATCTAAGATATATAAAAACAAATGAGCATTGAATCAAAAGTTGATGTAAATGTCATCATCATCAGCCTTCTAGCGTCCGTTGTGAAACATAGACCCTCCATAAGATTAGCCAGACCTCTCTAGTACTTTTTTTAACTTATCTAGTTCGTCATACCATCTTATACTGAGCTGGTTTCACATGATTTCTGGCGATCCACGCTGTCAGTTGAGAAGTCCAGTCGTTGTCTGCCATTCTTGCAACGTGACCAGCCCATTGACATTTGTTTTTTTATGAATTTTATGATATTCCTGTTTTTTCTCTCCTATACTGTGCTGTCTGATGATCTCTCTATGTGATGTTCAGCATAATTCTCTTTCGTGAATATTGCACGACTCTCAGTTTAAGGGTCAATCTTTTGGTTAGGTTTCACGTTCCAGCTTCATAGATGACTATCAGGGAGGGGGGGGCGTATAGAAATTAATTATGAAAATTTGTTTCCTCTTTCACCGTTTGAGGTGTAAATATAATTTCACATTTACAAAGAGTTAAAGGAAGTAAGAGACTAAACTTTTACACTGAATTATGTACTTAGTCGGCTTTTGAAAGTTTTGAATTTCAGAATATTTCAGATAAGGGATGCTCAATTTTGAATCAGTGATGAGATCTATGCACAAACGAGACAGAAATAAAAGACTCTCAAAAATGAATCTCCCAGAAGGAAAAAATTTAAGCACTTATGGACTCAATATTGGGCCAATGTTTCACATTTAGTATTATGATTTTCATAATGATGAAAAAAAATTTTTTGAATAAAAGCAAAAAAAACTTCTTATGTATAATAATCTAATACATTTGGTATATAGGTAGAATTTGAATTACCTTGTTGATTAGTAAATTTTGTGGTTTCAAGTCCCTGTGAAGGACATTGTTGCTATGACAGAAGGCCAAACCTCGTAGCAACTGGTACATAAATGACTGGAAAGAGAAAAAGAACGATTTTACAACTACATAAATATACTGAATAAAACAGAAGTTCCCCAACCGTTTTAGCACCATGGACTGGTTTAATATTGAAAATATTCTTGTGGACCAGCCAACTTCAATCATAACTAGAATATAAGTAACAATAAATAACTTCAAAGTGGCTAATATGTAATACACTCAATTTCTAAAAGGGTTTATCCACTTGGTGTAATGTAATCAAGAAGAAATAAATTTGTTTTTATCTCTCAAAGGAATACCACAAAATTATATCATTTCCTCAGTCTATAATTTGCGGCCTGATTGTTGGGGGACTCCTGGAATAGAACATTAGAATCTCTCGCAGAAGGTAATTTGATAACAGTAAGATTGAAAAAAATTGAAAACAAACAAATGCTAATCTATTTTTCGTGTATTCCAGCATTGAGAATGCTTAGGCCTCGAGGCCACACCCTAATTTTGATCCGGATAATTTTTTCAAAAAATTACCAAAATCAGCCTCTGGGACGCACATGAAATTTTTTTCGAGACTTATTTCGGAAAATATGGTAAAATACAAATATTAGCTGAATACCCACCCTAATAGGCAGAATGAATTATTGTATTTGCAAGCAAGTATTTAAATACTATTTTTGTAAATTGATGAGGGATACTGCTACCGAGACACCAATACCAGTTTCCCTTATTAACTCTGGAGCCTTCAACAAGGATTGTCTCAACAAGAAGATTCACTAGGAAAAGAATTTTTGGAAATACCTTCAATATGAGATTTAGTAAAAAAGAGAAGAAAAAAAAAAAATCGAGAAGATATCAAATATGAGGTTTGATAAAAGAAGTATGTGTGTTACATTCATTAGCTTCTTAGCATCATCTCACCCCTGAATAAATCCATAAAATGAAAAATATGAAATGGCAACAACCCATTTATTCCAAAAGATATGTTTGTTTTTCTAGGAAGAAATGTAACAGACATCTTTTCTAGTATGAAGAGAGAGAGAGCATTCAGGCAGCTTTCCATCAGCACCCAGAGGATTTAGTTGAAGAGCCGGGCACTTGAAAGATGTGTCCATTTTAACATGAATTTACATTGTAAATCAAACACTTATTTGTTAAAACCTGTCCCAAGGTTCTATTAGTAAACAGAGAAAATTTAATCAGAATATGTGGAATGAGAAATCCTCATCGACCCTCAGACAAGGGCAAAAAAATGTTTTTCTTTAGAGAAGGAGGGGAGGGTCCAAGGGGTAACCAAACAAATGCAGCTGGGGTCCAGGGCAAAGCCAATTGTTCAAATTTCCCATCATCATAGACTGGAAAACTTTGGAGAGCATATGAGAGGAGAGAAGAGCAAAGTTTCAGAACTAGTAAGTCAAGTCATGGAAGGCTTGGTGTCATCTTTGAAATGGTATGTGTTAGCCTTTGACTGGATAACCTTTGGGGGTCAGGAGAGGTCAAAAGGTCACAAAGTGGGCTGTGCTCTTAAATCAAACAAATTCAGAATTTGCTTCTTTGAGCATGGTATCATAAAAAATATTTTATAGAAATAAGTTCTTTATGTCTCCCTGATATTTTGAGGAAAATTGGGTTAGAGCTGATAAACATCTTGCCCCTCTAATATTTCTCGTGGTACTTATTGGAAAGTGACAACCAAAACCCAAATTTTGAGTTTCAGGTACATGTAGACGTTTTCATTATAGATTCACATTTTAATTAAATGCTCTGAAAGGCAAAATATTTACATATGCACTCGTGAAAACCACTACTAGAGTCGTTGCCTAAGGGCTTCTATCAGGGGCGGGGTGTCACCCTTGCCCCAAAACTGGTTATGGGCCTACCCCTGGAAAATATAAATAACTTCAATTTCCTACCTTGACTGTGTCGGGGTCAATTTCTCCATTGCAGCTATCAAAATATTTCTTGAGATCTTGATCGCAATATTCAAAGACGAGTGTTAATTTCTTTTCACTATGCAGAACATCATGGAGTCTGTGGAGAGATCAAACATTTGATCAGACAAAAGAAAAAAGAAAAGAGAAATCACATTAAAATCTTTAAAATTAAATAATCAAGATTTTTATTGATAATAAAAAGAATATATCCATATCTCCCATAAATGAATCACTGTGACCCACATACATACCAGAACAAATTATCTAAAAAAAATTATCATGGAAAAGAAAAAAAAAAAAAAAAAACATTTATCGGAAATTCACTTATAAAATAATACCAGCACAGGATTCAGGCATTGTTGGTCCAAAATGACCATAGAGACCCCAAAAAAGCACTTTATGTTTTTAGATGGTGTCTAATGGAGTACTCATGCAAATTTTCAAGATTGTAGCTCCAAAAATGAAACGAGAAGCACTCGGAGACATACAGGCAAACAAAGAGAGAGGGATCTATAGCTTGGCTGGTTGGTCAGGCGCTTTGTGGGGCTGCGGTGATTTGATATAAGCCTGACTGCTGCAGGATCAAACTTGACTCACATTTCTATTCTGACGGACGCTGATTGTTGCAACGTTTGTAAAGTATACATAATGAATAAATCTGTAGATGAATAAGATATGTCAGTTGGACTCATTTGGTTAGAGAGCTGCCTCCCTATCACTTGATTTCAAATCATAGAAGGAAAATGGTTATTTTATAAATCGGTTTGGTTCAACGTGACGGAATGGACAAACAGTGAAGAGTTTAGTCCCCTATATTGGGTGAGGATTGTTGTTATTGATAAGGTAGAAAGAGCAAAGTCAACTCCAGCCTCTAGCTCGGACTAGAGTTTGACATTATCTTAAATGTTACCATAAACTAGAGATTCTAAACATGGGGCATACACCCAACAAGGGGGCAATTCAAATAGATGGGGGGGGGGGTATTTGGTTGTAAAAAAGGAAATTCCATTTCAGACTTCTATCCCTGGTTGGATGTTTTAGACATAACGACTCCCCAGGGCGTAAGACATTGGGGTCAGACAGATCTTACCCCATCATGCTGACCTTTGACGTCTTGGCAGAGGGAAGTATGGTTAAATCATGTTAGACACGCAGGGTCTAGTTAAGATCACTGAACTTGAGCAACAACGAGCCTGGTCAGTGCTTAGGTGGGTGACTGACTGGGAATACCAGGTGCTGATAGCTCGCTGGGGGGACAGGGGTCATGTAGAGATCCACTCCCTACCCCCTGCCAAGCAGTACTATAAAATGATGAAAAATAGAGTCAAGAAAAAAAAAGAAAAAATACCGAACAATATTCTTGTGCTTGAGTTCTTTTAACAGGCATATTTCTCGGAGAGCAGAACTTGGAACACCCTGAAAAAAATAAATTAAATCAATTGATTAAAAGTTTGATAAGAATGTAAACAGGATACATTTCTATTAAATTAGTAGACCTGCGTCTGGGTTACGTTCTGCGTGGACGTAACTCAATCTGGGCATAAGTCGATCATCATAGGATGAAGTGAAATATAAACACTGCACAACACGAGATACCATGACACTTGTAGGTGCTTAATTGCCAGAAAGGTGTTGGATTAAGCAGTCACAATTTGATAAATGGACAGGTTGGGGCAGAATAAACAGGGGTGGCAAATCTGTCACAATTTGATAAGCTGGGTGGGGGTAGGAAACTATGGTCACTGACACAAATTTTGTAGGATCTGAACAAAACAAAGTCATTTGAGAAAGTTCGATGGTAAGAATGGGGTAGGCACATTGGAAGTCAAAATGTACAGTATTGAGAGGAACAAAAAGATTCTTTTGTCTCTGAAGAAGAACTGAAACTAAAAATGTTTTGTTGGTTTATAAATACAATTAGCTTAATCAAGTTCTCCCCCCAGCGAAGTTTAATAGTTTTCTTTTGATGGCCAGATTTTGACAAATCTGTAGTTGCTCTCCCCCACCACAAGTATTCGGGAGGAAAGAGTAGAGACGGACTCGCAAAAAATTATTGAGGGGTGGGGCAAAATCAATAAGTAGAAGAGAAGACAGCAATTAGGCACATAAGAGTATGTATTCACCTAAACCTCTGTATTGTATATAAGTCTTCCCTGCCTTCCCAAAGAGAAAAAGGGCAAATGTCATCTGTAACGTTTCTTTCCCTAAATCATTAGTTCGACCAAGCAAGACGTCTTCTCTTTCACCTTCTCCTGCTCACCTTTCTCATCCGGAAAAACACTTGAGACTAACATGATGTATATAACAATTTTCGTCATTCACAGTCGAGCCATTGAACTGCAATGACTGAAATTCCCTACCTGCGATTGGGCATGTCAATAATATAACAGGTAATAATGAAACTGGTTCTACTATCTACCTACAAACACAATTCTCTGACAGGTTTCCTCGCTACCCAAAACTAAAGCGTTCCTATTGAAACCTTCCATAAGCTGAAAAAGTATAAAGCAAAGAAGCAATCATTGATTGTTCCCAGACTCCAAAAATGGTGAGGATGCTAGATTAGATCCAAATACCGACATCTTGAAATTTTTTTTTTCAAGCTGAATTAAAATGAAGGTATAGAGTAACTGTAAAATTTAAAATAATGATCATTGAAATACACATGAAATAAAACAAATACATTTTTCTCACCTCATCGTCATCATCCAGCCTCACCCGTTTCAGTGCGACAATTTCATGAGAATCTCTGTTTTTTGCTTTGTACACAGTTCCGTAGGTACCTACAAAGAAAAACCGAAATGATCATAAATCGAAAAAATTTGGTGACTTTGTCTTTTATTCGAAAGCACAAGCGTGAAAGAAATGGGCTTATCTCTACTGGACACAACCTCCTGCACAAGGAATGGGTCAACTTGAATTGCATAAAATCAGGCTAGGCAATAACAAGGGCCTATAAAAAAAAAAAAAAAGGTTGGTGCTGAAGCCTTCAATGTCTGCTTATGTGGTTCAAGGCAGATTTTGGCATACGTCTTGACACAATGCCCTGTTCTGAAGATTAACACCCTTGCGGGCCTACAATCACTGGATGATACAATCAACAGATGGCTGGTGGGCCTTGACATGTGATCCACACAAACCCATGTTTTGGGGGCGGGATGAACGAACATGTATGAGAAAGTCGGAAGGTTGATTCTAGTACTGTTTCAACAGTTGAAAGTGTGGTGAGAGACTAAGAGGGGGGAAAGAGAGGAGAAAGATGGAGAGAGGGAGGGAGGAGAGATGGGGGATGAGAAATAAAAACAGAGAGAAAGAGACAGATATATATATAAAGAGAGAGAAAGAGACATAGAAAGAGAGAGAGAAAGACACAGAGACATAGAAATAGAGACAGACAGACATAGAAATAGAGAGAAACAGACAGACATAGGAATAGAGACAGACAGACAGACACAGGAATAGACAGACAGACAGACAGACACAGGAACAGACAGACAGACATAGGAATAGACAGACAGACAGACAGACATAGGAATAGACAGTCAGACAGACAGACATAGGAATAGACAGTCAGACAGACAGACATAGGAATAGACAGACAGACAGACAGACATAGGAATAGACAGTCAGACAGACAGACATAGGAATAGACAGTCAGACAGACAGACATAGGAATAGACAGTCAGACAGACAGACATAGGAATAGACAGTCAGACAGACAGACATAGGAATAGACAGTCAGTCAGACAGACATAGGAATAGACCGTCAGACAGACAGACATGGAAATAGTCAGACAGACAGACATGGAAATAGAGAGAGAGAGACAAACAGACATGGAAATAGAGAGAGAGAGACAAACAGACATGGAAATAGAGAGAGAGAGACAAACAGACATGGAAATAGAGAGAGAGAGACAAACAGGCATGGAAATAGAGAGAGAGAGAGACAAACAGGCATGGAAATAGAGAGAGACAGACAGAAACATGGAAATAGAGAGAGACAGACAGAAACATGAAAATAGAGAGAGACAGACAGAAACATGAAAATAGAGAGAGACAGACAGAAACATGAAAATAGAGAGAGACAGACAGAAACATGAAAATAGAGAGAGACAGACAGAAACATGGAAATAGAGAGACAGACAGAAACATGGAAATAGAGAGAGACAGCCATAAAAACAGAGAGACAGTGACATAGAAAGAGATAGACAGAGACATAGAAAGATAGAGCAGCAGAGACATAGAAAGAGAGAGAGAGAGAGACAGTAGCAATGACAACAGGGCCGATTAACCACTGATCCCATGAAAGTCTTCTACATCAAGTATATTGGGGTAAGAAGACCTAATATCAAACAACAGATTTTAAAGGCCAAACAATCATCATCAGACCAAAATTTATCAATAAAGATTTAAGAGACTTAAAACCTGGATTAAGTCAAGGCTTCTTAAAAGGAGGAGACAAAAGCTTTAGCTAAGCCAATTCGCTTAAAAAATGTCATAAGATCCAGAAATGATTTTCCAAGATATCATAATCAGAGTTAAAGCAATTACCTAAGTCTACACAATACCCAAACTTACCAAGTCTCCTGCACTTTTAAGCCAAGTAATGAGTAATGAATTCGTACAAATCTCCCACATTGAAACAAATATGAATGTTAAATTTTTTTCCCTCCTATTTACAGATCCAACAAGTTTCCAGCACTTCTCGATTTAAATTACGTCAAGATAGGTTTTTGATACAATGAAATATCAGTTTTACAGCTTCTAGAATTGAAAAAAAAAATTCTATGCATCCCCACCCACCCCTGATGGGGGGGGGCATTTTTGAAGGGAATCTCCCGTTTGAGAATTTCTAAACCGTGACAGGTCTGAATACCTACTCACAAAATAATTTTAGGTAGTATTTCTGGCAAACATGGAGTTTTTATTCTTAGTTACAGACTCATTTGAATGGAACTGATTTTGATACTACACCGTCTCTCGCAAATACTGAAATATTCTGTTTTTATTCAATTATTTCTCTTCATTTCTCATTTAGGCACCGTTTTTAACGTCAGATGTGTGCTGGTATGGAATTTTCACACGGTCGATGTTTAAAAAGGTGCATAAACAGAAAGAAATGAGATTATTCATGAAGAAAAAATAAAAAAACGTCAAGATGGTGAAGTGTCAAAACCAGTTCTATCACGATCCAATAAGGACGGTCGAAAATTTCATGTTTGCAAAATTAACTATATACAACATTTTTTCACTGACCAGAAAACTACCGTACACGAGACTCGAACTCTCGTATTTTTTTACCGCGGGAACATGAATTCGAGTTGCTTATTCTGTATTTCTGATCCGGACTATTTACTCACTACTGTCGTAGATTGGCGGTCTGTAAAAGTTTGAACTGAAAATTACGATGAAAGATTATGATTATGATTGTTGTTATTGTTATTATTATTACATTATTAGTAGTAGTAGTAGTATTAGTATCATTATTATAGTAGTAGTAGTAGTAATAGTATTAAAACATACCATGTGAAAAACAGGTTGACCAACAACAATGTTGACTTAATAACTAAAAAAAAGGTGGCAGTAATATTGTTTGCGCGATTGGGTTTCTATTTAGATAAGAAAAGTTAATATCTATTAGATGTTGAAAAAAAATGAAGTTCAATTAAATTACCGTACTATTGTAAAAGGTATAGTTCTTCAAGATGAAAGTGTGGTATCTGTTACGTTCTCTTACGTCGAACAGCACCACGTTCCCGTTTACTAATTTAAATGTGATGATTGTTGTCTTTTTTCTCCTTCTAGAGTTACGATTAGAATTTCTGAAGTGTCTTCAATAGACAAAAAAAAAACGTTGTTGTTTTGTACATCGTTGTTTTCGTTGTATGAAATTGTCCCTCCGATTTGTTTCTTCGAGTATCTTTAATTAAAACTAAGATTTTGGCATTACAAAGGCAATAAACGAAATCAAAATGCCGAAATGATGTTTGATTATTTTCTTAAAACAGGAATTAAGTGATTTATTTCAATTTTTTTTTTCAAAAAAACAAACAAGATATGGAGATGAAGATATCATTTTTCCGTCAGACTTCGTTTCCAAAAGGGATAATGTATTTTTTTTTTTTACACAATTACCAAACGATAAAACAAATGCCCAGAAAAACAAGCAACTAATAAGAGTCAAAATATAATTTTTTAAATCTAAAAACGATCGCTTTTCTTGAAAAAAACAAACCTTCGCCAATTTTTTCCAATTTTTCGTATTTCTGCATCGTTTCGTTCAAGGCCGACACTTGACACAAAAAGAACGGAGTCAGCAGTTTTAGTTTCGGATTTATAGCAAAAATATTCGTTGAGCTAAAATAATCCTTTTTTAAATCAATTTAGTTTAATGAATAATTTTTAAACAAATCTAAATAGAAGATCCTTTTAAAATTAATCGAAATTGAATTTTTTTTCAAAATAATGTGGCAAATTATCTCAATAGCGGTGTTCAAGTTACGAAACTCCAAACCATATCATATCAAATCGGATTTGTCTCGCTGTAAATTTAGTTCCTCTCACAATGAAGGGTATTTTTTTAATAAATATACTTATTAATGTTTTGTGGTGAAACTAATGCTTTTGGCTGTTTTTATAAATTATTTGGCGCACAGGATATTTTCAATCGTCATTATTGGATCATATGCACTGAAATTATTTTGACTCTTTATTGTCTCGATCTTTCTTTCATTAATTCCCTTATTTCTTTTTATATTTGCACTATTTTCAACATTGAGTTTGTGGAAATTTCACACCTGCATACGCCTTATGTTTAAATGGCGCATTAGATAAACAGAAATAAGAGAATTCATAAAAGAAAAACAAAACTTTTCTGTTTTCTAAAAAAATTCAAGTGTCAAAATCAGTTCCATTTGAATGATACAATAACGAGAGTTGAAGATTTAATTGGCAAATGTGACCTTTCCCGTTTCAAAATGGTTGCCGCTCCAGTGGCTGAGTGACAGCTGCTGGTGGCAAATTTGAAGACAAAGAAGCTGATGACATTTTCAACATCTTTTTTTTTAATTCAAAATGACTGAAGGACGTGTTCATTAATCAGGAAAAAAAGAAATGCTTTTATCTACACATGGTTAGCCCGCTGCACCAATACTTATTGTCCCATTGCAGGTAAGTAGAGATTTTTATCTGAGCTGGAAGTTACATTCAGGATGCTGAAACACGAACCCCAAACCTAACTACTAAACCTACCTACTGACCCTAACACTAAACCTACCGACCAACCCTACTCATTACTAACCCAAACACAGAAAAATACTGATCTGAGGAATCTTGTCGTCTGCTGCTTTGAATCTAGATTCATTATCAGCTGCTGCCACATCGCTGCAGAAGTGGTGGCCATTTTGAAACAGGGAAGGTAACAATAGACATCAAAATTTGCTTGTCATTTATCATCTTCACCCATGGCAATTTTACATGCTTTCAATTCATAAGACCTGCCTTTCTCCAGAAAATTTGTCTGCTTTAAGGAAAATGGATTTTTAAAGATTTTAGAGGTGTGGTTCTATTTCAAATTTAACTATAATGCAAAACTGGACCCTTACTTTCTGTCCATCATACAGAAGTATGGCTCCAACATGAATTTGTGAATTTCTTTTTTCTTACGAGCAATTTTTTGTACTTTCATCAAAGGTGAGTACGGGCCCAGTTTTAAAGCTGATATTTTCCAAGTTACCCTTTATAGACCTTGATGGACACAAGACCAGCTCTTTTAAAGAACAATACAGAAAAATGACCTTTGTTAATCAGTAAGCAGAAGTTCCATTCAAGAAAGATGGACTACCTACAGACAGTGGTGTAATAAGTGCCCACCTTTTCCAGCAAAAGTTATCTGCTCTTGGCAGGGATCTACTTGCTATCCCCTACATCTCTGTAGAAATAGTAAATCCCTTGTCGTTTCCTCTTTGACGTTACACAGAACTACCAATAAGATAACTGATCATTATCTTTACAGTATTTAAACTGTGGTGGTAAACTCTCTCTCTCTCTCTCTGTGCTCTGACGGCTTCGAGGTAAGCTTGTCTCTTCTCTCTCTCTCTCTCTCTCTCTCTCTCTCTCTCTCTCTCTCTCTCTCTATCTCTCTCTAGTTAAGATAGTTAATATAGTTTTTATACACACTTTCTTTTTACTCATGCATCATCACATATTCATCTCATAAACACATCCTATTTAAGTTAAGCACTCTCACCATAGTTAGGTCGGACTGACCAAGATAACTTCATAGTGGCTACAACTAAGATGACCAAACTGATGGACATTCTTTAGACTCTATCTCACATTGATTTAGTGACATTCCTTTCCTTTCATCCTTCCTATCTCTAAATCTTTATCCTGGTAGATCCCGCCAACATATCCGTGTCGGCAGAAACTCCAGTCATTTATTTTAATTCACTCATGAATTGAACCTGGCACTGTTGTTAACTTCTTTGTTTGTTTTTATTTCCTTGTTTTGTTAACGATCCAACTAACTGTGTACTAACCTTGTTTTTGTTCTTAGGCAGTGAACACGCTACTTACCAGGATTTATCTCCTTAGATCAATTCTGGTAATTTCTTAGGGGGCTAATATAATTAGCAGCCTTAAAAAACATACGACTATCAAGATTTCAGCTGAGGGTGGAAAGAATAATCTTTTTTCAAAGTCACAGTCTAATGTTGACTTTGTCTTTCTACGGTAATGACAACAACAATCCTCACCTGACTTAGGAGAGTAAATTCTTCATTGTTAGTTTGTCCAGTCACATTAAACCAAGCATGTATTTAAAAAATTAACATTTCCATACCGTGATTTGAAATTATGACTTAGAAGCAACTTTCTTACGGACCAAACTAACAAGTGTTACATATCTGCAAAAATTTATGTTAGAAATACACAATCGAAATTTATTTTTAAAATAGAACATTTTCGTTATGTTTGACTATAAAATCATGTGCAAAAGTATTCTTCAGTAAGTTTTTTGTTCACTTATTTTAGGAGTTACACATCAATGTGATCAACATAACTAAACTGTTGCAAATAATTTTCAATGTTTGATTTTGGTATTTTGAATATGTTGGCCATCTCTAGCATTGTATTAAGTTGATTATACTCTGTTAATGACTTCATCTGATTGCTATCATCCTCAACTAGCTTACCCAACCATGGTACCTTGTTCAGAGAAAATTCGCATTTTTACCTTTCTTAAGATAAAATCAGATGATCGTAATAAGCAGCTACCTATATACATATATATAGACAATCCATTGTCCCATCCAGTACCACGAGGCAGGATCGAAACCTTAGCTTCAGATCCAGAGGCTGGTATCCTCCCTCTACTCCACAGAACTGGACGGTCGGTGACGTTGAATTCATCCATCAGAGTGCTCAATTCCATGTTGGAAGAGCATTGCATAAGCTTATAATGAACAAGTTACCTCACTTAGAGAGTGCTTGACCTTGAATAAGGGAGCGTTAATTATCAATATAGATGTATATATTGTATAAAAGTACATTAATACATACAGAAATATATACAAGGGTTGATCAAAAAGTCAATAGCCTGCCTCAGTAATTAGCTGAATTTTGACCTTCACTGTAAAATGCTCAATATATTGGATGAACATAAATTTGCACAAACTTGTACACAATGGTGGACCAATAAGTCCACGGCCTGACTCAGTTATTAGTTAAATTTCTCAACCTCAAGTTTTCCATGATTAATATTCAATCTCCATGAAGAATATTCACTATTGAATTAAATGCATTGACAAGGGAGGAGACTAGGTTGAAAAATGAATATTTGTTGCATAAAATGAATTTTTCCCGTATATTCCCTAAAAATTAGGTGGATCTTGTAATTCAGCATCTCAAATTATTACAATTGTTTTTAGGGCAATTGATCGTCAGTTGCACTAAAATTAGTAATGAAGTAGATATCAAAAACAAAGTGTACAAAAGTCAAGAAGTAAAATATAAGTAAACACTCCATCAGTTATTTCAACTATAGGTGTACTTATTTTACCATAAAGACGAGACCAAAGTAATTTTAATAGTTTTGATAGCTGGTATAATGTTATTTTTTGATTTGGTATGAATAAAGAAACAAATAACAGTAAAAAAAATGTTTCTAAATGTTGATACTGTCAAAAAAATTATTCTGAAAAGTTGTTTGTTTTTTTAAATTAGATTTGGTATCTGCTTAGGCAATATTTTGTTGTAACCAGTTTCAGGCAAAGTGGTAATTGGTCCAGGCCAGATAAAAAAATGTAGACTATTTCAAACTGCTCATTAGAAATTTTTCATAATCAGTGATAAAAAAACATATGACGTGTAAGGTACATGATGTACGTACAAATTAGAACAGAATATTTCCCTTCACACTGTAAATAACTTCATTATCTATTGCTCATACATCCTCGTCAAAGATATATTCCTCCGTATTGGATCAGTCTTGTAGATAACATGCATATGTTCATGTTAATCCATTTCCAAGGCATGTGCAATCTGGGACCTGGCAAACATGCCTGCACCTGCGGAAGAGGAACCTGTGAACAATATCTGGAGCTGAGGTTCCCATCATCCAATTGATGCTTAGATGACAAGCTTCTTCGATTTATTGAAGAAAAAAAAAGAAAAAAAAAGGAAGGTAATGAGAAGAAGACCCCCGTCAAAATTGTAGGCCAACCTGCATCGTCTGCTTGGGCCTGGTTGTAACTTAAACGAGTGCTCCCTCAACAACCGTTAAAATTTGGAACACAACCCCTAGATCACTTTGATAAGTCCATTCTATTTTATTCTATGTGGTAACTCAACTTGGCCAAGCTTACTTTGCATACAATGTTTAAATCGAACTTATTGCGTCTACAACTGAACTCAGGCGTTTTGTTCACCAATGTTATTAGAAACCGTCAAACAAAACTGTCAACATAGGTTCCTTTCAGTTTTTAAGGGGTCGGGCTGGCTTTGTATACGTGTATTTGCGTATCCATGTATGCATGATGCGTACAGGCCGCACCAATGGGGCTAAGGGGCTAACAATTTGGACCGTTATTCATTATGATGTCTAGAAAAAAAACGTTTTTTCATGTACTTAAAAATCCTAATTTCAACGGGACGCAACTCAGGATTGGAAGATAAGCAATTTGAGATGATTTCTCTCCCTTGACTATTTCATGAAAGTACAATAAGAACCAGCCGAAATGTTATTCAAATCGGGCAAATGTGCCCAGGTTGGTCACAATGTGAATCGAAATACAGTAAAATACTGCAGTCGTTCTAGAGGCACCATTCAGAAAAACATGCGTTCTAACATCACGTTTGATTGTATATTCTCGCGAGACCATTGTTGGAGATCATTTAGCAGCAACAGCTCATGAAGGTTTTAGTACTTTATTTTGAAAACTAAAATCACTGAAGATTCAAAACTATGCCACCTAAATTAATTGCTCTTATTGACCTTTCCTTAATACACTTATTTCTTTATTTCTGCGATAAACTTTTGCCTGGCAAAAGGTATTTTCAAAGAATTGCCTACATATGAACTTCAGTCAAACGAAAATCATATGCTTCAATCACATTGAGAATAAGAACATAACTGTCAAGATCGGAGATGCAAAACTGGGGAAGGTAGACCACTACATCTACCTAGGACAACGAATATCCATGAGACCCTCAAAAGAGGAGGAAATCAAGTAAAGAATCACTCTAGGATTATTTCAGTGGTGACCGTTTATTTGTGAGCCAGGTTGCTTCTCCGATACAAGCAACCATTTTGTGAGGGATATTTGCATAACAATTACTGATTCGTACCTTCCCCAGAACAACAGTGCAAACCTCAGATTTGCTGATGATATGGTCATGATCTTCAGATAATGCTTGACTAACTGAACGAAGAAAGCAAAAAAGTCGGCCTACACATGAACTTCAGTAAAACGAAAATCGTGTGCAACAATCATATCGAGAATAAGAACATAACTGTCAAGATCGGAGATGCAAAACTGGGGAAGGTAGACCACCAAATCTACCCAGGACAACTAATCTCCGTGAGATCCTCAAAAAAAAAAAAAAAAAAAAAAAAAAAAAAAAAAAAAAAAGAGGGAATCAATTGAAGAATCACTCTAACATGGCAAACCTTCAGCAGAGCAAGCTCAACTTTCAAAAGCCAGACGATCCCAATAATCCTAATAAAGAAAAGTGTACAACCAATGCATCCTCCTGAGAGTCACCTATGGGGCTGAGATATGGAACCTAACCAAGAGACAGACCAAAAAAACTGAGAAGCATGCAACGTGCGCATGAGAGAATCATGCTCAACCTTACATGGAAAGATCACAAGACAGCACAGTATATCAGGAAAAAAACGGGAGTCTGAGACATCATAGAATCTATTAGAAAACTTAACCATGTTGCGAGGTTCACAGATAACCGATGGACATCATGACTCAGAACATAGATCCCCAGAGATCACATGAGAAACCGAGGACGACGAAGATGGAGAGATGAAGTAGACAAATTCAGGAAATACTGAAAGTTTTGTTTACTAACTTTTGAGAGAGAAAAAAACAAAACATGTGTATGAATGTTGCCGATCATTTAAAAAAAATGAATTTCAAAAAATACCTTGAAACATTACAATAAACTGGTTAATTATAAATGAAAATTTGTTTTTCGTTTGTTTTGACTGAAATTCTGACTTCAATTTTTCTGACAGTGCCAGAACAAAATTCACTGACTAATTTTTGTCCATTTTAATTTCTCTTTGAAAATAGGGTGCCGATGTCAGCAAGAATCCCCCTCATTGTCTTCTTCTGGCGTTATTCAAGATTTAAAATAAATCTATTTCAATAAAATTTCACCGTTTTGGGATTGTTTTTTTTTTTGGTTGTTGTTGTTGTTGTTGTTCCCCCCCACCCCCGTTTTTAAACTTTAGATGATTCGACGAAACGGCCGTCGGCGATAGGCCAAGTCAATAAAATATCACCTCGTTGAATCAGCTACACGACAAAATGCTGTCGGCTACAGTCGGTGATAAGTTATTCGATAAAAGGGCCAGACACTGAGAAAACACGGTACTTCAAAAGATATAAGACATGTCTTGCACTACAATTTTTCAACATTGATATTAAATCCAATACTGACTTGTTTCTCATTCATAATATATATTTTTCTTTCTCTCTCTCTCTCTCAAACTTGATGATTGCATTTCTTCCGTGTGTGTTGACTTATATTTGGAAAATAAAAACTTATGACTTATTGTCGATTGATTGCAGGCCAGGCTCACGCAGAGAGAGGAAGATGGATTTCTTCAACTGTTTAATAACTAACTGCCTTTTAAGATTTGCGCCTTAGTGAACAGTATCCCACGATTCTCGCTGAGTCAATATCTCACGAAGACACATCTTCCACATATCGATCAATAACTTACATAGGAAACACACAATGATTTAATTTGATGAATACAAAACGTTCAAAAATTAATTGTAATTGGAAATTTCATATCAATCCGCGAGTGATAAATGAATACCAAAAAGAATAATGAAGAGTCATAATGAGTAGTAATTATTAACTGAAAACGAATTATTCGACCTTTTCCTCAGGAATGAGGAAAACTTTGATCTTCAGTCACCAGGCAATCATAAACACTCTTGAACACAAATTGTACAAGCGCTTAGCAAAGTCTATTTTTAGATAGTATTTTACACCTCGTTAGAGACGGCGTCGAGAAATTGTGGTTGGCACCCAGTGGGTGCCATCGCAGGGTATTGGGAATAGTTTTCAACGAGCAATAACCACGCCTCGGAATATCCTCATTGGCTATGGTAGTGTTTATTTGCACCCCCACCGGAGCAACATGCGACACAAGGTCAAAGCTTAGCGTCGATCACGTCCCTGCCCTTTGTACACACCGCCCATCACTACTACCGATCGAACGGTCCGGTGAGGTCCGTGAGGGAAAGTTGAAAAGAACTTTGGAGAGAGAGTTCAAGAGAACGTGAAACCGCCCAGGCGTAAACGGGTGGGACCGTTCACTGCGATCGCGGGGGAACTCAGTCCAGTGCTGCACAAGTTGCCCAAACTCGATTTGCGTCCGGCGGCAGGGGATCTTTCTCCTCCTCCGCGGTCTCGGGGGTGGGGTTTGTCTCCGTTGTTGTTTTGAGGCCGGATGGGCGTAGATCGTCGTCTCCCTCGCGGGCGGTGGCGATGTCTCGCGCTTTTGCACTCGTGTTGCCGACGGAAGGGTCATCCTCCAACCTCGTCTTGCTCGGTATCAATGGCGTGGGCGCTTCGGCCTGACGCTTCACCTCTTCTTTCATCCGGTCGGTTCCGGATGTACTTCCCCTCCGGTCCGTCCGCATTTTATCTTTTCTTTCAAAATAGCTGAAAATGGCCACAGAAGCCAAGAATGGCTTTTATAATAACATTTGCAAGGAGAATCAACTGACATAAAGAAAGACTACTTGCACTTCACCCCCAGTTCTTCCTCCTCCTGCTACTACTACCACAGATAGTAGACGCATCGTTGAACTTATGGTTCCTGTTTTATATCTGAAAGTTTCAAATTATTTCTTTGCAACACTTATCTAAAAAAATTTTTTTTCAATGATTTTTTTTTTTTTTTGCTCAAGATATATATTTGAAATATATACATATATATTCATATTATTTATACACACTCACTCACATAATACATATACATATATATATTCACATTATTTATACACACTCACTCACATACACATAATACATACACATATATATATATATATATATATATATATTCACATAATACATAAAACGGGAAAAAAGAAGTGTTCGGACATAACGTTCATCTGCCTCTTGAAAACTGTTAAAAAAACTTTTCTTCCGGGGCTGTTGACTAATATATCTAGCAAATATCATCTTCGTATGTTGTCGATTAATCGCAGGGTATGCACTTACGGACCCATACATACACTCATTGAGGTTTTTTCTATTGTAGTTTGATAAGTAAGCGTGATGAAATTCCCACCTTAGTAAATTGCACTACACGATTCTCGCTAACATCCAATTTCAATTTCATCCACGAATCCAACAGTTGATTATGATTAACAAGTACACTCTGAAAACACTCATTCCTAACAGTCCATCGTGTTACACAAAGCTTGTCAAGCAAGTACACGTTGTTTGCTTATTCTCCAGCATCAACTTCTCATTCAATATTTTCTATAAGTTACTTAATTAATCATTGAGTGTTTTCCTAAAAAAATACGTAACTAACAACAATTAATTCTAATCCAATATCTGATATTAATTCACGGTTAAGAAATATTGAAAAAAAAACACACACACAACAGTTATAATGTTGAGATTTTATTTGGTTAAATCATATTACTTGACTACTTTCACAGGAATGAGGAAAACTTGGATCTTATTGTGCGAGAATTGATTTGACTTGATTTACACTTTTCAGGCATTTGAAATCCTTATTTGTTAAGTTAAAAACAACTTTATCCAAAAATCCAACTCCCTTTTTCATGTACAACTTCAAAAAGAGAGTTGAATTTTCGTATAAAATCTGTTTTTAGATTGTATTTCATACCCCATTAGAGGCGTCGAGAAATGGCGGTTGACACCCAATGGGTGCCATCGTGGGGTATTGGGAATAGTTTTCAACTAGCAATAACCACGAATCGGAATAGCCTCATTGACTATGGTACCGCCTTAGTATTTATCCGCACTCCCACCGGGGCGAAATGCGACACAAGGTCAAGGCTTAACGTGGGAAAATGGAAAATAGCCAGCAAAAAATAGCTCCAGCAAACGCGACTGTGGCTGCCAAAGCAAACATGGTTCCTAAGGCAACCGAGGTCGTGAAAGCGTCAGGACGAGCCTGACCTGTCCCTTTTAGTGCAATGGGACAGTGTCGCCCCGAGGTGAACTGCATCCTCGCAGCTTGGCTACTCATATTTTTTTATTTTTCAATTTGCTAGTCATATTTTTAAAATTGCTTGCAGTATTTTCTTCATTTACTAGGCATATTTTTTTAATCTGCTTGGCATAATTTTAATTTGTTTGACATATTTCTCAATTTTCCATGTAAGGTCTTAAAATTGCATGCAGTATTCTTTAATTTCTTACCTTACTTTTCAATTTTGCTCAGGAAAAGGTATATAGTGTGGTTAAAGCTTGCAAACAAATGAAAATAACAAAAATTTTCCATAGGTTACGTAAAACTTTCATATAAAAATAGATTTAACTCCAAACCATTATAGAACGGGTTTTATTTCTTTTCCATGGATGATGAGATCTGATGAAAATGAGGAAATGCGAGAAAAAAAGATTGAATTATCTTCAAATATTATTGATATGAAAATTAAAATTAAAAATTTTCTAGAAAATTAAAGAATTTTTTAAAATCTTCAAAGATCATATAATCCATAAAATTGGATTCACCATCAAAATTTATTTTAAATTTTGAGAAAATAATCTTCAAAAAAATCAAGATTTTCATTTTTAAATTCAAATAATTGATGAACCTACCAACTTTTTTTGGACTTTTCTTGTCCTCGATGCAGTCGCAACATTTCAGCCATCTCAACTACGGCCTTTTTCAGAAAATGACAATGTTTCCATGTTAAAAATTATAGAACAAGCTGTACTGCAAATGTTGTTGAAATAAAATATTTATAAGTTTTGTGGCTCATATTTAAATTCTGTTTAATACCACTTTTTTTTGCTTTGAATCACCGGAAAAGACTGATAGGAGAGACCCCTCTTCCTTACGAATATTACATTTCACAACTGAAGAAGTCTCTAGAAATGAATCGTTCGAAACATTGTAACTGCACTGAAGCTGTGTTTAAATTGTCTGAAAAAAGTTGGTATGTAAATGACTCGTCTCAAAGATATAGACAATGAATTATACGGTGTGTGCAAAAACTTCCAGCATTCTCTTTTGAAAACAAGAAACTGAATACATAGTTGAAAACCAGTTTTCTGCTGGAGACTTTTGAACAAACCAAATAATCTGGAAAAAAAAAAAAAAAAAAAAAAAAAAAAAAAAAAATTAAAATTTTTAAAAATAAATAAATAAATAAATGAAAAAAATGGGACATTTTTTGTCATTATGCCTTATGTCTTTCAGATGAGCGTTTAAAAACTTTCAACAACATCATATTTTCATTATGAGACAAGGAAACAACCTTAACAACAGGGAGAGGCAACCTATGGCCTGCTGGCCACATTTGGTCAGCAGAGGGATTTTGACCAGCCAGCAAGCAAAAGCAGGGATACTATGCTTACTTTCTACAATTTTAAGATTCTTTGTGTCTCTTCAATAGATTCAAAAGATGCTTTAATTGAAATGAATTGCGACTGAATTGAATTCTTGGATTACCAATTGACATCCTTTGATGAGCATAAATGATTCCTTAACATGCAATATTCATTGATTTGAAACAATATATAACTAATTATCCGTACTTTGCATAGATGAATCACCGAAGACCGCACATGTACAATAACTATCTAAAAAAAATAAATCTTTTATTTGGAGTTATCATTGAAAAAATACCGGCATTGTTGATCAAAAATAACCCTAGAGACACAATAAAGCACTTTTTGAAAAAAAAAAAAGGAAAAAAGGTTTATAGATGATGTTTAGTGATGTACTCATGCAAATTTCCAAGGTTGTAGCCCATAAAATGCGATCAGGAGTGCTCGGAGACACATTCACTCATAGGCGAGCGAAGTGAGATGATTCAGCTGCCCACTTGGATGATATGAGGGGCTACAATGATTTGATGTATTCAAATGGATAATTCCCATATTTCAAGTATTTTTTTTTTTTTCTTCCCTCACAGCATTTGTATGGATCACTTTCCAGTCATTGATATGTGATCCAGCCAGCAGAAGCAATAAGGTTGACAAACCCCTGTTTACGGCTATCTCTCTCTCAATTGCCAAACAAAGATAAATTTTCGATAATAGCGAAGATGGAAGGAGTCCTTGTCAGGTGTTTATTTTACCCACGAGAAAAGTTGGACAGATTTGGTTAGAGTTTAAATCTCACCACCATCTACTGTTGTTTTTTATTCAAATATTTTCTGTAAGCACCAATGAATATTTCTATAACAATGATTTATATGCTTGCCAAATAATTCTTTCTTAAAAAAATTATTAAAAAAAATTCTAGACACAACTAGAGAAGTGTGGTCCATTAATTAAACATGCAATCCCTTCAACAGAGCTAATAGTATTGCTTCTTTTTTTTCGCACCTCATATTCCCCGATTGCCGATATTCCAATTGTACCACAATAGGAGCACGATTAGGATTGGGGCTAGGTTTAGGTGTAGGTAATTTCGGACCAGATGCAAAAATGAAACAACACTACAAGCTCTGAAGGAGGGAAGGTACTTCTTAGGGACCACACTACTTAATTTGAATCAAATTCTGTAATAATGATTTAGATGACATTTTTTAGAATTTCTTCCTAATAAAAACTGCTTATGTTGTTGAAAGTTTTTCTTTTTTATGCTTTAATCAGGAATATGAGACCAGGTAAAAAAAACAACACCTATAATTTTTTTCTTTCTTTTTTTTTTTAACCGTTACCCCTTATAAAGGAGAGGCTGATAAAGCCAACCGTAATTTCTTTGGCTTGTACATTCTTCACATGTGCATTTTGATTTCCGATCAATAAACGACGATGACCCAACCGTCTTCTCTTTCATCAACTGGTACGAGACTTGAAACGATGCTCCTTCAGACATTTTGGCGTGCAAAATCGGAAATCGTAGTATTCATAAGGAATGAGTCCGCTAATATCACAGAAGCATTGAGAACAGCGACTGAAAAAGAAAGAAATAGGCAAAGTTTTTCATTGCAACAAAATTACAAACTATTGTCGTGTCGGGGGGCCAGATTTAAGGTTGCTAATATATTAGACCCCAAACACATGTATTAATCCAGAATTGATCAAAGAAGATAAATCCTGGGAAGCAGCGTGTTCGTTGCTTAAGCACAAAAACAAGGTAAGTACACAGTTAGTTGGATTGCTAACAAAACGTGGAAATAAGAACAAACAAAGAAGTTAACAACAGTGTCAGGTTTAATTCATGAGTGAATTAAAATAAACAAGGACCGGAGTTTCTGCCGACACGAATATGTGGAGGGATCTACCAGGATAAAAGATGTAGAGATAGGAAAGATGAAGGGGAAAGGAATGTCATCAAGTAAATGTGAGATAGAGTCTATAGAATGTCCGTCAGTTTGGTCATCCTAGTTGTAGCCACTATGAAGTTATCTTAGGAAGTCCGTCCTAACTACAATGATAGTGCTTAACTTGTTCAGGATGTGTTCTTGAGATGAATATGTGATGATGCATGTGTAAAAACAAAGTGTGTATAAAAACTATACTAACTATCCTAACTAAAGAGAGAAGGAGAAGAGACGATCTTACCTCAACGCCGTCGGAACACAGAGAGGGAGAGAGATTTACCGCCACAGTTTAAATATCGTAAAGATAAGAATCTGCTATCTGATTGGCAGTTCTCTGTGACGTCAAAAAGGGGAACAAGGAATTTACCGTTTCTACAGAGATATAGGGGTTAGAAGTGGATCCTTTCCCAAGGGCAGATAACTCTGTATATAAATAATATACTTTTAGCTGGAAAGGTGGGCACTACACTATCAACCAAAGCTATCACTAAAACTGTCAACATGGGTTTCTTCAGTTTTTAAGTGGATCAGGCTTGGCTAAGTATGTATGTATAATATGCACAGGCCACACTAATCAAGCCAGAGAAGCAAATTCATTTGATGTACATGTTACAGTTGTTTCAGCCATTTTCAACATTCCAATTGTTAAACAATCAGGCATTCCTTAAGCTGAGCTTATACAATATTTATTTTACTACAGAATGTGATGGCTGGCCAAAATATTTTGGTTCATCTCATAAGTATAAATAAAAAGCATATTTATTTTCAACAAACTAATTTTCCAACAGCCAAAAGCTGTTACTTCATATTCAACCTTCATTGTCCTATAATATATAAACTACATTATATTAATACCAGGTGTATAACTGTTGCACTTCGGTGCAACACAATCTTACTCCTAACCAATAGTTTATCATACGAAGCAATACTAGAATCAGGATTCATTAAATTACGATATAACCATCTTTATCGTTTTTAAAAACTTGCTTAAATCACCAAAAAGCATTATCTGTTTGGGGACAATATATAAAGATTAGATTTTATAAGATGAAATGAATGTTAAAGATAATTTTAACAGTCTAAATGCTCTAGTCAATGACAAGTAACAGAGTTAATAAAAAAAGAAAATAACCAACCTGAGAACTGGCTTTGATTCCCCTACACTGGCTTTTTGATTCAAGATTCTACGTTCGGCAGCCAAGGCTCTCTGTTGAAGAGAAATGAGACGTCATCAAGAAACGATAAAATCATTCGGATAAAACTACACCAGAACATATACAAGGTTTGCTCTAAATTTTAAGGAGACGGTGAGCGCAAAAATTGGTACTCACACAAGAGTGGAGTCCAACGATCTAGACAAAATATTTTCAAGGCTGGACATATATCAAAGTAATCCCTTAGGAAAGGGTTATACTTTCCATTCCTTCTGACATTATTTACTTTTTTCTTCCCTTCACTCATTTTAAGCTTTCAAAATCTACTTACCTCAAGTTTTATGCACGAATGACGAGCATAAAACCATTACCGTAAATAGAAATTTCATGTTTGTTTCAAAATTCGAAAGAAAACTTTGGTGAATAAAAACATTAACTTCAGTAGATTTTGAAAGCTTCAAACAGGTGAAGGGAAGAAAAAGTAAATAAGGTTAGAGCGGAATAAAGCTGTAAAGCTCTGGTAGTTCTAGTCTCATCAAGAGCTTATTCTTTATTCTCAACCTGTGCTGTTTACAGCCATAGTCCTATGGTCTGAGTAGTTGCAATGAAGACAAACTGAAATTAAGATGGAATGTAAATATGATGCTAAACTGGACCCTTATTTCATGTCTGGTTGTATTCACTAGAATTATTATTACTTTATTTTGCCAAATATCTGTCTGTCCTTCTCTAGAGCACAACTCTAGGATGGCTAGAACTATGGCCACAAAATCTTCTCTGATTACTAATGGGACCCTGGGGCATGTTTTTCACATATCAGTTTTTGAAAAATGATAATGTGGAGTCCAGGTTTGCACTCTCTCCAATAATGATTTGATTTCCATGTATCTATCAATACAAGACCAAAAGTCTGATTCCATCTTTCTCTGTGACCTCTCAGTAGCAAAAATGGTGCACTGTAACCAAAGGTACAGAATCAAGATACCACTAGAAAAACAGTTTTGGTCTCTTATCTCTACCAATTTAGGGCCTTCCACAAGAACAAGCTAAAAACCCTGCAGGCAGGGCAGGTTTTCAGCTTATAAGGTGAATCCATTATTTTGGCTTTTGGTTCCTGATATAAAATTTCCTACATTATACACAAATAAACATGGTAACTTAAAATGCAACTGATGAATCCAGAGACCAACCAACCTTTTCTCTTTCTGAAAGATTCTTGTAGCGGCGTTCTTCTTCCTGCTGCTTGGCTTTTAATTCCGATACGGTCTTTGCTTCTTGTTCAACCTGCTTTTTTACCTGCAAAAATTAATCACAGATTTCATCAAAAGACATAACTCTCACATACTATATAAAAAACGTTTTTAATTTTTTTTGTCTATCTGCAAGATTTCAATACAACTTAGTGATCTTTTTGTGTAAGTTTCGGGGATCTTCCCAGAGTAGAATTTTAAATCGCCATCTTACTCTTATGTAGAGTGGTACTCCTTATCTATGATTCTGCTTTCTAGGGTTCCAGTTACTCACTGTCAACCATCAAGAAATGAATAATTCATAAGTTTCTCTCAATGAAGGTCTCGAAGAAGAAGAGTACATTTTTTGGCTTTTTCATATCTTTTTAGAAGGGGGTTCAGTTTGTGAAGCAAGTTTTTGCTAAATCAATCCCTTATTTTGTGTCTGCTTGCTTTTTTGAAAATTCATGAGTTATGATCACTGTTTAGTAAAAGGAATCGTCAACCATATCTTCACTGAAGGTTTCTTTTAGTTTTTAAGTGTTTCAGGCTGGCTGTGTATGTATTACTTACATTAAGTCTATGGAAAACGTTTTTTTCTTCTTTTTTCACTTTTTAAGGAGGGGCAGTTTGCAATGTAAATTTATGCTAAATTGATCCCTCAGTTTATGCCACCTTGTTTTTTTAAAACTCAGACTTTTTTAGTGATCACTGCCTAATAGAAGGCAAGAGAAGTAACTTCATTCATTAATCACCCCTTTTGCCAATTTTGATTCTTAATTACCCCTAACACAGCATGCTGCCAAAAACGTGACGTTTTCTATTGAGTGACTAACCAGAACCATTTATTAATTCTTCCCTTTAGAGTTATTTATTTACGAAAATTTTAATTTACAAAAGCTGCCAACAAAATTTTTTTTTCATCAGTCTTTCCACGATGTCGAAGGGAAAAAAAAAAAAAAAACTCACCCGCAAGCGTTGCTGTTTGGCTTTTTTCCGAAGAGATTCCTTCTGTTTTTTTTCTGCCTCCATTTCAGGGGTCAAAGGTCCTGGGATCTGGAATAAAGTAAATGGAAAAACTTATTGATTATCCCAAAGGGGAACTTATTATGGATTGAACTATGTGAAATAGATCATCAGAGCTGAAAAAACAATTATAGGGTTATAATAAAATGAGATAAGCTGTTGTGACATAACAATGAAGAATAAGTCACAGAAACGCTGGATGTTCGTAACTAAAATGAAATTTTTAAAAAATAAGTGAGTAAACGCTTCTTAAAAATGCCAGATTTGTCAAATTTGGCCCAATGTTTTTCCTATTTTTTTGATAGAATAATATCAAAACTTTTTTTTGTAATGAAATAAGTTATATTTTCAATAAGATAAGTCCTAAGACTTTTTCTTATACAGCTCAATATCAGGTTTTTTTTGTACATAGCATTTTGTCTCAAGACTTTACGTCCAAACACCGAACAGATTTTTATTATTATGTGGAGCTAGATAGTTAGTCTGTGTTTGATCGTACTTCTCCCTTATTTTAAGTTTTTAGCAAACTTCAAGTCCAGAGGTTGCATCTTAAGAACTGGGAACTCTTTACTCAGATTTGGTCAAGGGATGATTTTTAACATAGTTTTGTAGAATTAAACTATCAATTTACAGTTTTTGTTAAAAAAAAAAAACAAAAAACAATTTGACCTAGAATACTTGAATTGTTAAAAATAAATTACCTATTACAAAAGCTTTATTCTCCTAAGTGCCTATCCATCCATAAATAACCACGTCATTTTTGACGGGTATATAAAAGTATAAGAATAAAAAGTTTAAACAAAAACAGAACAAAAAAAAAAAAAAAACACGGAATTTGTTAATTACCTGGGCTTTCCGATATCCATACTTATCGGGATATTTCCCCATAAATCTACGAAACTCGTTTCTTGTTTCCTTGGTAGCAATGACGTATGGAGGAATGCCTTTGTTGTTGCTGAAAAACAGGTAAACATATTTTATTTTCTCGAATTGAATATCAAGTCTCGGCATAACATTTACTAGCACGGGAAAACAGAATCAATCAATTTAGTGAAATCCCTGAACATTTCGGTATTTTCATGAAATCCCTGGTTTCCCCAATAGTATGGTTATGGTTAACGAGCTATAATGAGTTCGATCCTCAATAGGGGCCAAATTACAATGGCCTTGTGTCAAACTAAGCTGAATGTAGTGTATATCAAGTAAATTCTGATTGAATATTTACAGTGTATATACAGTCAACTTTGACACACATGTGATCCACCCAGAGAGGGTCATTTGTCATATTTCAAACCAGGGTTCATGAAATCACTGAAATGTTCAGAGATTTTCAAAGAAATTAGAATGATCAGATAGAATTTTGTTCTGTACATCACTACCTAGCTGAGATCAAAGTGTAGTATCAGTACTTTGCTCGAAAGCTTTTTCTGGCCAAGAAGCAAGAGGAGCTTTTGGTCCAGTTTTACAAAAATTACTAATTTCATAGTCTGCTCAGATAGTGTAATGGTTAACACGCCTGCCCCACATGTAGAAGGTCTCAGGGTCAATTCTTGGAATGAGTAAAGAGTGTGGGGAAACTGTGCACCAGGACAAATTTCCCAATGCACTCAACAGCTAATTGAGTACGCTCTAAGCCGTGTGATCAGGAAGGACGTATCCCTTCGGCGGACTTGCATCCTGCCCAGGGGGTGGTCATAAAATCTTGTAGGTACAAAGACCTGAATTTGATCAGATTTGAGACTCGCAAGGATCAGTAAGTCGACGCATGCAACAAAAACTGTCCATCAAACTCTCGGGGGGGGTGTCTCTTGAAAGATGCGATGCTTCACTAGTTTAATAATTTTACCATAAAATACGCAGCCATTACAATCTACAACCTTTTCTAATCACTTGGATTTAGAAATAACTGTAAACCTACACAATAAACAAACATTGTTTTCAATAATCTAGTTCTAAGAATGTTGTTTATCCGTCTTTCTTTAGTAAATTGAAAAAATTCTAATAATCTTTGGATTTTTAAATGTATCTGCACATCTCTATACGACACTTTTTGGTCAGTCCCAGTTATGCTAAACAACAAAAATAGGAAGGAAGATGTGCGATGTCATTAAATGATGCAACATCTATTCCAATCAATCTTTTTTACCAACAGTTATGGCTGTCAAAATAAGATATCCAAGATTTGCATAAAAGCCAAAAATGTCCATTTACAATTTTCATTGGAAATAATACTTGCAGTATATTTCCATATTGCAACATTTCACAAGTATGAGAATCAATTGACGCAAAGAAAAAATATTTGCTTTTCTCCCTACCCCCAATGTTTAGTTTAACTTTCAAACTTAAATAAAATAAGGGGATTTGACCCTAGCGCAATCAAGCTAATAACAGTTATACTATCTGTCATGTAACCCTGATATCCACTTATGAATGACTTTTTAATGTGTCCATATATAACAAAAAATAATTTTTGACAAATTTTCCAACCAGTTTAAAAGTACAAAATTTACAATATATTGAGTATAAACATTGACACATCTTTCCACATGTAAAACGAGATAGCTCTCAAAATAAGCTCTCACAGAGAGAGATTTAAAATAGAAAACAAACGCAGAAAGCTAACCGTTTTTAGCTCAATCTTAAGCGTTCCTGTCAACAATAGTGTTCAATTCTCTTGAATAAAAATGAGAACACCAGAGCTAAAACACCATTCTAATGTAGATAGACATAAAACTTTCTTAATATCCCTTAACACTGCTTTGAAGCCAACTTCCCAGTGTGTATATTTTCAACTTCTCTTTTCATTCAACACACTTTTATTGCATATGTTCATTATTATGTTTACTATCTGTTGAATGAACAACCGTAGCCGAAAATGGCAAAGGCTTCTATTGTTTTCTTCATATTTATGTGTCTTGCTGTATTTGTGAGTGGAGACCCCTTCTTGAAATTTTTTTTTTTCCTTTTATTTCCAGTAAAAAAGCATTTTGGGACCTTTTTGGGCCTTATTTTTTTTTTTCTCTATTTTAAGTGTTTTCCAGTGGATAACGCTAATAACATCATAAATATGATTAATTCTGACCATATTCATTCTCTGATGGAAATTTTTTGTGACTTTAACGCTAGGGTTGTTCAATTATTGACTATTATTTGTATAGCTGATGTACTGTAACATGCACGTTTCCTTTTGATTTCTCAAACACTTTTCTCTAGTATTAAAATATCTATACAGAAAAACATCTGACTTTCTTTGTATTTTCTTTGCATGTATTCTACTGTTATATTTGACTAAAATATATATATATATATATATATATAAAAAGAGTACGAAGATATACACATACATTTCTCTGTTTGTATAAAGGGAAGTGAACTTTCTGCGAACAACAATTCTCTTCAGAGGCGACCCAAACTACTCAACTTCTACAAAGAAATATTTCTTTAAGTATTCATCTTCAAAAGCCTAATAAAACCATGGAGATATCATTATCATTACTTAATGTACTAAATGTTTCTTTGAGACCACCGATGAGACGGGAAACTGAGTCCTATAATTACGTCAGAGTATAAGAGGAAAAGTAATTCAAGGAAAAAAAATGACAATTTTTGTATTTAGTAGTTGTGACCGAGGAATGTTATTTATGAAGAGCCGTCTTTTGCTTATTATCACCCAACTTTGAACAATGTGGTTGGCTTTTTCGGACCCGAACACATACATTATGAATATTAGGCGTAAAGGGGTCTACTCACCACAGAGCTGGATCAGCACCGGCCTCGAGTAACAAATAGAGAATTTCCAGTTGTCCAGTTTGTGCTACGATATGTAACAAAGTCCGTTTATCACTGCTCCAACGCTCATTCAAGACGTCGGGAAATTTTATATCTGGAGCCATCTCCAGATCTGAAGTGAGATCATCTGCATCTGTATCTAAATTCGCTCCGAGACGTTCCTCCCGGACGTCTTTATCCAGTTCGCTATTCACCGAGGCACTGCAGGGTTGTGGTTTATCATCAACAGACGATTCGATAAATGGTCGGGAATCGAGGGCTTTGTCAAAGTTCGAGGCATTTTCTGAGAGCGATGGGGCTTCAGACTCTCTGCTGACACGAGCAGCCGACGAGGATGGATCTTTCTTGCAAACAGAGTTGATACCAGCTTTGCAACCCTGTTTATTGGGAGATTTCGAGTCCGCTGTATTTTCAATGAGCCAAGAGAGGAGTTTCTTCATCTGTGAGACATTACCAGACTTACAGGCATGATAAATCAGATTTTTCAGCCGATCTTTTTCCTCTGGAAATGAAATGAATCCAGTATAAAGAATGCAAAATTCAAGTTATAGTCAAGCTGGTCAATTTCTATTTGATACTTGCTGAGGTACAATTAAATCATCAATTTTCTGGTAGGCTTTTGCCAGTCAGTCACATGATCAATGCATTGGAGGCGATCAATTAAAAAATCAGAAAAAAATGAATGATCAATGGATAAATTACTCAGAAGTCAGAAATTGAAAAAAAAACAAAAAAAAAAAACGATGTGAGCACCGATGGTCACAAACTAAGGGATCAATCTGCCATAAAATTACATTGCAAATTGACCCCCCCCCTTAAAACCTATTGGTTTAAAAGAAAAAGAAAAAAAAAAGAAAAAAGTTTTTCAATACATAATAAAAAGTGAATGTTTAAAATTTCAGCCATTTAGTGTCATTGGTGTGGCCTGTACGAGTGATACATACATAGCCAGCCAGACTACCTTGAAAACTGATGAAACCTATTTAACAGAATTTGTTGATGGTTTTTAATAAACATTATGTTTCTGACACCCCACGTGATCAGTTATTTTAGTTCTTTATAACAGGGCTTTTTTTATTCGCATCCCCTTTTAACACGAGAAATTGTTTCTCACAATGCCTCACTCATCATTATAACAGCAATATATAGTAAGACTATATGTTAATCTTTGATTATAATTTAATAGTGAATAAACATAGTGAGAAATAAAGACTAAAAAATTGTCAAAAATTGCAACGTATTCTGAATCTATAAGTTCTACAGTGTTCATGACAAAAAAAAAAAAAAAAACTTTTAAAAAACAAATTGATAAAATGCAACAAAAACAAAATCATTTTACAATAATCTCCACAAGGGGTACATTCTTGCATGGAGATTTTTTTAACATTTTAATTTACATAGTTATACTTTGAAAAAAAATTTTCAAATATTTATACAACCTTTATATAATCTTTAAGTGACACTCCAGAAGAGTCCTAACCTCTACCTGATAGACTCTGCTTTGTATCATAAACAGTTAATGAACATGTTATAATGCAATTCACCTGTGATAGACATTACGTCCAAAGATACAACAGATCTCCTTCCTATACTTGATAAGTGAAATAAACAAAATTAAGAATATCCATGCCTTGCAAAAATGCCAAAACCAATTATCTGAGAAAAAAAAAAAACAGAAAAGATCTTTTATCTAAATTATCTTCAATAAAAATGTATTTTTATCTGGAATTATCTAAAAAAAAAAAAAAAAAAAATACCAGCACAAGTTTGGGGCATTGTAAGTCCAAAATAATCATAGACCGTACCCCAAAAGGCACTTTGAAAAAAAAAAGATAAAAATAAATAAATAAAAATAAATAAATGAAAATGACTTTTATAGTTAGTGCCTGCCTAGCAATGCACTCATGTAAATTTTCAAGGTAGATGCCCCCCAAAATATGACCAGGAGTGCCTGGAGACACACACAGATGAGCAAAGAATCTGCGGCCAACTTGGGTGGTTGGTCGGGCAAGCTATTTATGGGGCTATGGTTATTCGATAAAAAGAAAAGTGTTCTCACTTACTTGACCCTTTTTTGACGGGTTTATGGTTGAAATTGTTGATATTTTTATTTGGTTTATCGTTTCCACAATTGTTGCTGCTGCTGCTGTTGTCATTGTTGCTCGGACAGCCAAAATCAATTTCATCTTCCTGAAGATGGAGCATACTAATCTCCTCTTCAACAAAGCTAAATTCAACATCAATTTCACCGTCTGAGCCGGAAGAAGAACCATCAGATTCTTTTCGGGCCAAGTTTAACCTTTCATCTGAGAGGAGAAAAAAAAAAGAACAGGGTAAAAAAAAAAAAAAATATTAATATTATTAATAATAATAATATTATTATTAATAATAATAACAATAATAATAATAATAATAACAATAATAATAATAACAATAATAATAAAAAAAATAGCAGCACGAGGGACAAACTTTTTATTACATATTCTTTATGAAAATCTAAACTAAACGGAATTAATTTCTCCATACAATACAATTTCAATACTATGTCCTATTTTAACTCTCTTGCTTCAACAAAATTTAAAAAAAAAAAAAAAAACAGAATTAATTTTTCCATACAATACAATTTCAAAACTATGTCCCATTTCAACTCCCTTGCTTTATTAAAATCTAAAATCTAAACAAAACAGAATTAATTTTTCCATACAATATAATTTCAAAACTACATGTCCCATTTTAACTCCCTTGCTTTGTTAAAATTTTAAAAAAAACAGAATTTATTTTTCCATACAATATCATTCCAAAACCCATTTCAACTCCTTTATTAGTAGTTAGTTCCTGTTAATGCAATCTGAAAACTTCAGCAAAACAAGTTGATCTAAGTTCAACTCGTAAGAGTGAATTCGTCATCAGTTCTTTCATGCATCACAGTGTCACTAATATTCGTGCATGACGTCATTGGTTTATGGTCAGGTCATTGTCATCCTTCATTGTTGCTACATATGAAAATAAAGCCAAAACTCAATAGTAGGTGTACATCAGTTATTGTCATTACCTGCAGCAGCATTATTGATTGTTAATTACTGCATTAATAAATTAACTTGGAGGAGTGGAGTTGGCCTAGCTGAATGAAATCAATGATCCAAGTTCAAATTCCAACCAAGGTAGTTTTGTGATCACTAGGGAGAGGCATGAATCCACTTCTTGGCTCCCAGCTATTGATGAAATAGAAAAGCAGATGGAGAACTTCAGCTTTGTAAAGTAGTCCATCTAAGAGAGGACAACTATAATTGTTATGGTTGTCTCAGCTACTGTGGAAGGGCATCGAAAATCTCTTGAAATAGAGAGAAAAATACATTGGTCTCTTACCCATTGACACACTTCAAACGTCAAGAGGGTGTGAATCAACATATTTTACCCATAGGTGATGGAGATCTGATTAAATTAACGACCATATCAAGGAACAGCTGAAGTATGGATGACCGAAACGGAGTAAACTTTATACTACCCTCAATAGCAAAAGTATATTTCTAAAATTAAAACGCTGTCATATGACAGGACGAATAAAGCTAGACAAACTAAATAAAGAAAGCAAGCAAGTTGGCCTTCACATGAACTTCAGTGAAAACGAATGTCACATACAACAATCATGTCGAGGACAAAGACACAACAATCAAAATCGAAAATGCACTGCTGAAGAAAGTAAACCACTACATCTACCGAGGACAATGAATCTCCATAAAAATCTTTGAAAAAAGAGATAGAGAGAAGAATCACACTAGGATGACAAGCATTCGGTAGAGCAAGCTCAACTTTCAAGAAAAAGAAAATCCCACTAGTTTGAAAAAGAAGGGTTTACAACCAATGCATCCTACCAACAGTCACCTATGGAGCCAGGACATGGAACCATGCACACGAGAGAATCGAGCTCAACCTCAAATGGAGAGATCACAAGACAGCACAGTATATTAGAGAAAAGATAGGAGTCTGACATGTCATAGAAAACATTTTAAAAAACTCAAATGGCAATAAGCTGGACACGTTGCGAGAATGTCAGATAACGCTAGACATCACGACTCACATCATGGATCCTTAGGGTTCATATGCGAAATTGTGGACGACAGAAAAGTAGAATGGCATGACAAGCCAGACAAATACTGGCTCCGAGATGTCCATGATAGAGAGGTCGGGCAGATCTTGGGAAAGGTCTATGTTCAACGACGGACGCTAAAATATTATGACGGGCTATACTTTAATGCTAATATATATAGATGAGGTCTAAAGCGTTAGAAATATCATTTTGAGGAGATGAAACCAGAAAAGTATATTTCTCACCTTTGGCACTTCCGTTATTTTTATGCATAGCTAGCTGTCCGCCCTCAATAGAACCACTCGAATATTTCCCTTTGTAGTTTCTCTTCTTTTTATCAAATACCAAAGCCTTTCCGATATTTTTCTTCAATTGAGACATGTCTGTGATAATTTCCAATTGACCAGTGTCTGCGCTAAAATGTCGAGGGGGAGACCGAGGAACAAACTCGCGCATGTCACACTCATTACCTGCAGAGAATAAATAAAAACTCATTTAATCACTAAAACACATTTTCATAAAAGGAAAATATTGGTTTTTGGAATTAATGAAATATTCATAGATTATGATACTTGATTTCACTCTAGATGATTCAAGACTATAATTTCTAAAGAATTACATTACTTTTTTAAACTAAAAATGCATTTTTAAGACAAAAAGTAACGTTTAGAATTTTCAAGTATGGAAGACTAAAATGGCTGTATCGTCGTCATTTTTTTTTGTTTATGTAACTAAAACTAGGGAAATCGAAATTACAATTCAGTTTTTTTTTTGTTTCTTTTACATTCACTGCATTTATTTTGATGGGGGTTCAATTTAGTTTTTTAGTATTCATATATTACATAAAAGGGAATTAAAAAGAATTTTTCTATGAAATCTCCAATGTGAGCTAAACAGATTTTTCACCAAAACCCATTGTATTAATTTTTAATCATTATTTACCTTCATGAAGCACATACATTACTTATCTGCTATATAAATATTAAGGAGCCTGTCATTAGAGAATCAAGAGACACAAAAAAATAAGTTTAAAACAAATCCTAATTGTTACTTTCACTAAGTACTGACAGTTACTGTCATGGATATGATTTTTACTAAAATTTTGCCTCAAACTGTGGAATTAAAACAATTTATTTACATACAAAAATTCAAATCATCTTTATAGTTGAATAATTCTAGTGAATTAATTCACTTCTGCGTAGTTCAATTTGATAATTTATAGTTAGCAGGAATAGATTATAAAACTATCTATTTACCACATTCATATAAGAACTAAATAATAACTAAATGAATTGTCTAACTTTTTGAGAGACCGATTATTATTCCAACCTCTGTTATTTTTCTTCTAAGTTGATAATGGCAACATAGAAAGAAAATACCCAAACACTGAAAATAAGTGAATAGTTTTATAGTTTTTTCCAGTAAACTATAACTTATCAAACAGAACTACACAGAAATTAATTCAGTAAAGCAACTCAACTGCAAAAATAATCTAAATTTTTGCATCCAGATATATTGTTCTAATTCCATAGTTTGTTTTTGTGGGTCCTTTTTGCACGAAGATACACAGTGATGCACTCGGTTATCATGCACAGAGTTCTCCCAGTGCCAAGCGGAAAAGCCAACATTCAGATGTCGGCATCAAGTAGATGTGTGCAGCAATGTTGCGAACAGTTCATCACTGGGTCTCTGTCTAAGCTTACAAATGTTACACGGTGTGTGCAGTTAGGGAACAAACAGATCAGCATATCTTCAAAGATGGAAATTCTCTCCCAATGACAATGAAAGCAACCGGAAGAATAAAACCAGTAGTCAGAACAACTCTCGGAGTGACAAAGATAAATCCTTACCTTAAAGAAGGTAGTAATTCATAAGTCATATTTGTTAAAAGCAGGGTTGCTAGATTGGGCTAAATAAAATCAGTAGTCAGAACAACTCTCGGAGTGACAAAGATAAATCCTTACCTTAAAGAAGGTAGTAATTCATAAGTCATATTTATCAAAAGCAGGGTTGCTAGATTGGGCTACAAAGGGAAATAATCAGAACTTACCTCAAAACTCATCAAACACAGGCATTGGAATAGCGTCAAATTTGAAAATCTAGCAAGTCTGGAAACAGTTTCAATGCCAGCCTAAAACCTTGTATCACTATCGAAGGTTGGTATTAAACATCTACCTCCAGATTTGCTTGATTTCCTAATCCAATACGATTCCAATGCTGACATTAGGTAACTCTGCGAGATACAGTTTGGATCATTTCCCTTTGGGACCATTTCCACTTAGGGCCCAATCTGGCAACAACAACAACAAAACAAAAAAAAAAAAAAGAAAAAGAGAGAAAAGAATATTTCACCATAACATTCCACTGAAGCTAGCATCTCATGAACCCGCCTCGTCTCATTGTGCGTGGGTCGTCGTGTGTGGAAAGGCACGATGCGAATACGTTGGTCACTCCGATTCAGTGGGTTGGATTTACCGCTGAAGAGCATTTGCTGATTGTAGCTCGGCGCTCGGACAAAGATCAAATCACAGCGCTTCAGATAATCGGCCCAACTAGTCAGCAACTCTTGAACATCCTGCAAAAGAAGCAGAAGAAGTCAATCTATTCTTCGTCATCCTTTACGTTATTATCAATGAAAACTTTTTCTTTTTTTCAAACAAATATTTGGCTTTTTTTCTTACCCCCACCCCAAACAAAAAAAAAACTTTAGAACAAAATATTTTCAATTCTTTTCCCCAAAGTCCATCAGAGTAGATTCCCTTTGTTCATGAAAGAAGACCCACAAATATCTAAGTCTGCAAAATAGGAAGGGAAACTAGTTCTTGAGATATATAAAATGGCTGGATACTCTCCAGACAGACCTTGTACATGTGCATATGTATAATCATACATATATATTAGATATATCACACACACAAAGAAAACCCCACTAATATGCAAGTCTATTTTTGTACAAGTTTCCCAGCTGTAAGGGAAGTAACATAGTAAAAAGGGACTTATATATGGAAAACCCTACATATATACGTCTAGAAAGCTTTACAGCTTTAAACACTGAATATATGAAAAAAACTTTTTTGAAAAAATTCATGTCATCTCAGTCAATTATTCCACAATATCTGTTGATGTAATTTTCTTAAAGATTTCTATGTTTTACAAACATACATACAAGGTCTGCACAGAAAATATGTGCAGTGCAGTGCATTAAGGTCCCATTGGATTCGTTGCCAAGTCACATCGAGGTCACAAAACCAGTTTTTGAGGTATTCAAAATGGCAGGATAAACTTTGTATGATTATATATATGCTAGTACCCTTTGTGAAATAATTGTATACATGCCCAAAAGGACTATTTCAAAAGAGACTGTGGAAACTACATGTTAGTGTAAGTGAATTTTTATCAAGATCAAAGTCCCCAAACTTTTGAGTATCACTTCATTTATACAAAAAAATTAATAGGTAATCAGTGTTTTGATATATCTTTACATCATCTTCAGAACTTACAAGAATAAGAGAAGTGTGCTACGAGACACCTAAAACAGAATAATAGGGAAAACATGATTCATGCTTTTACACAACTTGTGACCAATAGAGAATTTTAAGGAGATGGATATAACCATTAGAGGATTGTTGGAAGAAGGTATAGCTTCAAATGGCTCAGATTTTGATTAGATATTTATCATTCTTTGTTGTCAATATTTAAAAAAACAAAAAAACATTTAATGAATAACAACCCAATACAACCAAATTTCTTACATTCGTTTGTCAAGAAAATACTGAAATACTGATTTTTGATTTGAATATCATTAATAGGCGACGTACCTGAACAAGAGCAGACTCATTGTGCCGACGAAGAGTGGCCCCGGCCGAACGAGGAGCGTTGCCCTTGCCATCCCTTGACCCTTGGGATTTGCCTTGCTTAGCTCGAACGGTATAACGGTGAAAGGTTTTGTGAGCGACAACCCTGCCGCTAAAGAAAAGATGAAAAAATTATTTTTCTGATTTGAATAAAAAGAAGAGAAATAGGTTGGGTTGGCCACCCATTGAAAACTATCATTTGACTAATGTCTTTTGGCAGCATGCCGCGTTGGGGATCATCAATTAAAAAATTTGAAAAGCGGGGGGGGGGGGTCAATTACTTCTATTGTCTTATGTTGGATCACTAAAAAGTCCAAATTTATCCAGAATAAGCATGAATGCTGCCAGACACAAACTAAGACCGATTAAGCATGAACTAACATTGTAAATCAAAAACTTATTTAAGGGTCAAATTTGGAAGGAAAAAAAAATATTTCAAGACATAATGAGTAAATGTTTAAATTTTCAGCCCTTTAGCTGCATTGCATACATAGCCTGCCATCATCAAGCAACCAAGCATTTCCAATTTGAACCTTGAACAGTTTTCAATGACGGTCATGAATTTGGTACGAATACAAGACAAATACAAAATATAACAATAAACACTGTAGTGATAATATTTAAACACATGTATACCATCTCTTACCTAAACTCACCCTTAATATCTGTAAGCAATGGACCTGAGACGTTCAGCATGGGTCATGACAGGTCATGTTTGGTTTGTAGACACCCATGGAAAAATATTTGGTTATCAGGGTTTTTAGTTACCAGAATTTCTAAGAAGAGATAGTATGCCGAAGCTATATACAGGTACAAACAATATCCACAGGAAAAATGTTTGGTTTTCAGGGTTTTTTGGCAATTAAAATTTCAGACAAGAGATTGTGTATCGGTATATAGCTTTGGTATGCAGATGACATCCATGGAAAAAATATTTGGTTTTCGGTTATCAGAATCCCGGATAAGAGATTGTGTACCTGTACATAGCTTTGATAAGCAGACAACATCCATGGATAAAAATGTTTGGTTTTTAGGGGTTTTGGTTATCAAGACTTCAAACAAGAGATTGAGCACCTGTATAAAGCTTTGGTTTGTAGATGACATCCAAGGAAAAAAATGTTAGATTTTCCAGGGTTTTGAATGAGAATTGTTCTTGTTTCCCTTATCCTTACTAATTTGTCATGTCAGGTCTCTTTATCCCCTAGGGCAGTGGTTTCAAAACTGGAGAATGTTAAATAATGCTTGGGGGTCTGCAGCAGTGTTCCCTTTGAACCTGGCATTTTGAATATAGAGAAACAGCACCATCCATTGCACAAAAATCGAAAAACATACTTATCGTACACAAACCTATAACATAGCTTAGAATATGAATAAAAGTAAATCATATTAAATAAATGTATTTTCAAATATTAAAAATTGCTTTTTATTGTACTTCATTAATTATTCTCAAAACAAAATACTAAAAATGTGGTTCTATCAGAATATTTCCTTTATAGAAGGGGTCCCTGAGTTTTGAAAGTTTCAGAACTACTACCCTATGGGAGAGGTTTCAATGAGCTCTCTCCATTATATTTGATCCCTGGCAGCATGTTGCAGCTCTTCCCATGACAGGTTCATTATTTCCAGCTTTGATGTCACAGTTCTGCATCAAGTGGCCTCCTAGGTTTTCTTCTGCAGGCAACCATCGTAATCCAGTTTGGTTTGATTCTCAATAAATGTTCCGGCCATCTCTTGAAACGTCTGTGCATGATATCTTTGGTGGTGATGCTCCACCTACCTACTTATTTTGACAGTTGATGGTCAGAGATATTTATTAGAACAAATGTACTAATCCAGCTACTAATCTGCGATGTTCCTGTACTAAGATCATTTTCTTCCATTAAAAGAAAAAAAAAAATTAAGATAAAGAAAATAAGATAAGAATAAAAAATGAAATAAAAATGAAAAAATTGAAAAAATAAAAATTAAAAAATAGAAATTTTAAAAAAATTTTAAAAAATAAAAATAAAAAGATAAAAATTTTTTTTTTAAATGAAAATAAAAAAATAAAAATTAAAAAAATAAAATAAAAAAAAACAAACAAAAATAAAAAAAAAATAAAAAAAACAAAAATAAAAAAAAACAAAAATAAAAAAAAACAAAAATAAAAAAACAAAAATAAAAAAAAACAAAAATAAAAAAAACAAAAATGAAAAAAACAAAAATGAAAAAAACAAAAATAAAAAAAAAAAAAATAAAAAAAGATAAAAAAAAAAAAAAAATAAAAAAACAAAAATAAAAAAAAACAAAATAAAAAAACAAAAATAAAAAAAAACAAAAATAAAAAAACAAAAATAAAAAAAAACAAAAATAAAAAAAAAACAAAAATAAAAAAAAAGATTAAAAAAAATAAAAAAAAACAAAAATAAAAAAAACAAAAATAAAAAAAACAAAAATAAAAAAAAACAAAAATAAAAAACAAAAATAAAAAAAACAAAATAATTAAAAAAAAACAAAAATTAAAAAAAAACAAAAACTAAAAAAAAAAAAAAATAAAAAAAACAAAAATAAAAAAAACAAAAATAAAAAAATTTTTAAAAAAAATAATAGCAAGCACCCACCAGAGTGATTTGGGAGTCAAAAAAAAAAAAAAAAAAATTTCAGCCTCTCTAGATAATAAAAATGACAACAAATCAGGAACTTACTTTTCAAAGATTGTAGCTGCAAAATGACCACCTCCAGCCAAAAGGACAGCCCAATACATAGAACCAGGTATGTCATTCAATGCAGTTAACACAGACTTAAGAGACACTGGAGGGCTCTGAAATTATAAGTAAAATTACACGTATAATACCCTATTGCGCAAGTAACACTTGCATTAATTCCTGACCACTAATAATACCTTTTTTCCATATTTCCAATCACAACACACAGATTAAATGCTGAAACTTGCTCAAACAAATTTTAGGTCAAAAGTTACATAATCATCAATATCACAATGGTGATTTTCTCTGAACAACTTTTGCTTTTTTGTACAAAGATCCAAATTTATCGAGAATGGGCCATAACAAATTCTTCTGTGAGGGACAGAGGTAAAACATAACCTGTTGGTCATGTCACTATGAATGACATCATCATAAGAGTAAATAAAAGTTTTGAATTTAAAAGTATCCAAAAATTGAAAAGACGAGTAATTTTAATGATGGCCAGAAGTTTAGTTGGAAGCATTAAATCACAAATGTTTTGTTAATATTTACATTCATTAGATTGAAACATACGTTCTTTTGTAAGTAAACAAGAAAAGTTAGCTGACAATCTATAAAAGAAAATTCTATGACTTGTACCAATGGAAGACTGCTGCCTAAGTACACACACACATATGCCTTCATTTGTAAAGGTTACCATTATGGTAATTTTATTGCTTTTTAAAAAGCTTTTAGTTATGATGTTTTAGTTAGGATATATTTACATTTTCAGCCATTTTAATTTTGTTGAAATAGTAATTTTAATGTCCGCTCGGATGGTATAATAGTTAACACGTCTGTCTCATGCGCAGAAGATCCTGGATTCGATTTCTGGTATGAGCGATGAGTATGGGAAACTCTTCATTAGAACCGATTTCCTTGAACATTCAGCAGCTAATTGAGTACACTCTAAGCAGTGTGATTAGGAAGGACATATCCCTCCAGTGGACTTGGATCCTGCCAAGGAGGTGGTCATAAAAACTTGTAGGTATAAAATCCTTGTCTAGACCAGACTTATGACTTGCAAGGATCACTGAGCTGACGCATGTGACAGAGATAAGGACTTGGTCACCGGCCATCATACTCTAAGAGATATGAAGCTACACCTCACCTCTTTAATCAAGTACCTTATTTTTGGTGCGTACTCCAGTATTGTATTTTATAAACAATCTTTATTATCATTTTTTATAAACCACTATCTACCTTCATCTCAATATTGGAGTTGCTTCAATAATTGCAACTTTAATACCCAGGCTGTCACCATAAAGTTGCGATAAAAACACACCTGAAAAGTTAAGATGAAGGTAACAAGGTAATAGTATTTTAAAAGAATTTTAAAAAATTAATGTTAATGATTTACGATACTTCATCTATCAAATAAAATGAAAGAAAAGACAATTGATAGCTTTTAAAACCAATTCTAGAAGTTGGCCTTTTTTGGCTATTTTTTGCTCGTTTTTGTCTAGAAATGTCTCCAACTATCTGGCAACTCTGTTAGTCAGTTCACCACAGGATGGAATGTGACACAAGGTCGCATTTTAAACTGGGGACCCTCATCCTTCCAGAAATTGTCCAGTAGTAGCTTTTTAAAAGATTTTCAAGAAATTAATGCTAATGATTTAAAATATTTCATCAATCAAATAAAATAAAAAATAAAGGATTGATTGATAGTTTTTATAAGCAATATTTGCATTTAGCCTTTTTGGGCTATTTTTGGCTTGTTTTTGCCAAGAGATATCTCCAACTATCTGGCAACTCTTATTCACTTACCCACAGGATGGAATGTGACAAGGTCGCGTTTTGACATAGAGACCCCCATCCTTCCAGAAATCGTCCAGTAGTATTTGGTATTTTGAAAAAGCTTCTAGAAATTAGTGCTAATGACTTGAAATATTTCATCAATCAAATTAAAAAAAACATAGGATTAATTGATAGTTTTTTCATAAGCAATATTTGTATTAAGCCTTTTTTGGCCATTTTTTGCTTGATTTTGTCGAGAGATATCTCCAACTATCTGGCAACTCTTATTTGCTTCTCCAAAGGATGGAATGTGACAAGGTGGCGTTTCAAAGTGGGAACCCTCATCCTTCCAGAAATTGTCCAGTTCCCTCGGCACTTCCCTACACATATACAAACAAGAGAAAATAAGAAAGGGAGATAAAATCTATTTACCTTTTTATGGTACAAAACACAACGATATACTGAGATCAGTTCCCCATCAGAATTTTTCAGAAACAGTTTTGGGTACTTTCTGCCATTGCCACCAAAAGGAAGGTCATCACTGGAAAGGCATGAGTCCACAGCTCCCTCCTGCTGTGTAGAAGGCACCAGAGGGATACCCAGAGGCCCGACATCTAAGCGGTTGAAGTCAATTTGACTGCTACTATCTGTGTCTTCGTCGTCAGAATCAGAATCACTGCCAGAAATGCTGCTCGACAAGTTATCTGTTTGAGAAAGAAAGTAACAAAAATAAAAAGAAATAAGACACCTTTAATACTTTGAATGTTACTGACACGAAGAATTGAATTCAAGGCAGTGCAGAATACGTTAATTTGTCCAGACTGATCCAGCCAACCTGAGACAACATTCCTGTACAATAGACAAAGCCACTTATGGTAAGATATAAATGTATATCTGTACCTAACATAATTGAATCACCATAGCCCGTGTGTGTACTGGAACTGATTATGTAGTGAAATAGACTATAAAAAGCATAGAGACTCCAAAAAAACATTTTTTTGAAAAAAAGAAAAAAAAAAAAATTCATAGATGGTGCCTAGATATGCACTAATGTAAATTTTCAAGGTTACCACCCTAAAACTGTGACCAGGGGCACCCGGAGGCATACACAGATTAGCAGATAGAGAAGAATCAATACCCCTTTAGCTGGTTGGAAGGGGAACGGATCATTTGCGGGGCTGCCGTTTGCTAAGACGGCTACATGGCTCCTTTTTGGGGACCCTGGCACAATCGAAGGGCACTATAGACTGAAATGATTTCTAGCTATCAATTCACGATGTATATCTATTTTACAGGGGAGGGGGAGGCTTGGTACCTGAGAATAGCTCTCAAGGAAGCCATGGCCTATAGAAAAAAAAAAATTTTTTTTTTTAAAGTTTGAGAATAGCTAGTACAAAGTGATACTTACCAACAATATCCTCAAATTCATTTTCACTGATTGGTGGTATACCCCGTAGTTTGAGTTTTAGATTGTACAGATGCCAGTCAGAGCGAAAGTGTTCACGCTAGAGTAATAGAAAAAATTATTAAAAATTCATTGTTTTTTTCAATTGGTTAGAATTCTGTTAGATGTCTTCTAATCATTGTATGTGGTATAGTCAAACAATTATCCTTGTCTACATTATTAATATTTCCACAGAGTTTTGTTTGTGTAACCACTTGGCTTTCTCCCTGAGTATTCTTTGTTCTGAAGTGTGGAAATAAATTCCTGGGATTCACATATAAAAAGAATCTGGGAACTTTGATCTAAAAAGTACTTTGTGGGTATGATCCCAGAAAGAAACAGAGACCTTTAAAGGGGAGCAAAAAAAAAAAAAATAAAAATACTGGTCAGGTTAGTCATTCAATAAAAAACCGTCTTATGATGAATGTTCTTTGGCAGCATGCTGTGTTGGACTGGAGGTAGTGATCAATTAAAAAACTGAAAAAACAGGCAATCAGTGGATAAGTTACTTCTTTCGCCTTCTGTTGTAATCACAGAAAGCTCTTGAATTTTTAATAAACAAGTGGGCACAAAGGTGGGACAATGTATCAGGAACTTACATTGTAAACTGAACCCCCACTAAAAACCTATTGGGAGGGGATTTAACCCCCCCCCCAAAGTTTTTTTGTAGACATAATAGAGAGTAAATGTTGAAAATTTCAGCACTCTTGCCCCTTAAATGAATCCCGTATGTATGATATATACATAGCCATCTGAACTTTCTAGAAAACTGAACAAACTTATGTGATGTGACGTGTTAGATAGAATATGGCGAGAGTATACGTCCCAGGAAGTAATTTACAAATTCTAGAACAAAGGACACCTGAAGATGGCCAGACACTACATGTGCGAACGTGAAAAAAATCATCAACATAGATAAGGAAAATAATCCAACTATGCCACAATGAATTTTTTTTTTCCCAAAAGTGAAAAGTGATAAGCATATAATGATCAAGAAACATTAGTCTTCTTATTGTTATTTAGATATAATGGTATAAAGATTTTCCAAGCACATGGATATATCCTAGCTAGTCCTATCATATTGGGTTGCTTGACTCAAATACAGCAAAAATCTCAGACTATAAATCAGTTGAGATGAACCGGTCTTGGGTAGATACCACAGCACACAGGATTCTATTGTTTGCCGACATGAGCAACCAGTTTAAAAATGAATAATTCCTGACATTTAAAATTGGATGTTGTAGTTATTTCTATTATTGTTCAGACTAACCTCATCTTGGTTGTTTTCCATACAACTTTCCGCCCGTTGTACTCTACGGCCTTCATCAGGTATCATCTGGTAGGTATGGGGGAAGTAACGAACCGGACCACATGAACACATAGCATAGGGGTTAGAGAATCAGACAGAATTACTGCAAGTAATCTAATGGTTCTAGGTTCAATCCCAGTGTGAGACAATAATAATTCGAAAATACTACTACTGCTAAGAGGGGAGTGCGATCTATATACCCACGTCAGTTAAATAAAGGGTTCGGTTCGTTACTTCCCTACACCTACCAGATGATACCTGATGAAGGGCGTAGAGTACAATGGCCGAAACATTGTATGAAAAACAACCAAGATGATGATAGTACGAATAATAATAGAAATAATAATAATACCTCATTTCAAAAATTCAGAGAAACACTGAATATTGTAGATCGTTGTCTCGCCTTTCCAGCTGAAGTTCAAGTTGACTACTCAGAGTTTTAATATTGCTATCTGGTCATTTGATTCAAATCTTACCTCATTGTATTAAAATCTAGTCTATTGACTGGAAAGTTATGAATGCAAGAAGAAATAGGTCTGGCTAGTAACCAAATAAGAACCGTCATGCACCTATGTCTTTTGTCAGCATGCCATGGATGATCAATTAAGAAAATTGGGAAAGGACGTTATGAATGATTAAGTTACTTTTTTTGCTTTTTGTTGGGCAGTCATCACTAAATTCAAGCAGTCATCAAATAAGGATCAATTAAGCATAAACTTACATTGGAAACTTGAACCCCCTTTAAAAAAGAGGGGGGTTGGAAGTAAAAAAAAAAAAAAAAAGTTTTTTTTCTAAATATAAGGAGTGAATACTTAAATTTTCTGCCTCCTAGCTCCATCATGTATGCATCATACATACATACATACATAGCCAGCCAGCCAGCCAGCCAGAGTTGAAAACTGGAGAAACTTATGTTGAAAGATACGGTTGGCAGTTGCTAATAGAATGTATACATACCTGTTCATGACGAGTCTCAAATTCCATAGAACACAGGCTACAGCTTGTTTTACCACTTGCCACAGTTATAACAGCAGGTCTTTGGGAAGAGCCAGCATCTGAAAGACAATATCAGACATTCAGCAAGTTTGAACAGGAGGTGTGGGATCACAGAAGCAGCTGAGCTAAGACAGGAGATGAACTCTTAATTTCATAAACCGCTGAAAACCACTTCTTATTGACAGTGGAGCTCTTCTGTGGCAGAAACAAGGTTTGTTAAACATTTCATATCGAATTGAATGGAAAAAAAAAATGAATGAATAAATTTACCTAAAATTGAAAGAGAGGTAACTTTGATCAGTGGTTAATCCACCGAGAAATCGAAATCGAAATTTCCTTATATGAAAATAAGCGTTAATTGATGGTGCGTTATCATCCTGAACTGCTTTTTGCATTACCCCTATGACATTTCATAGACCCTTATTCATCAGTTACACGATGCAGTTAGAATGAAGGAAACCAGAAGCAGGTCTGGTTAGTCAGTCAATAGAAACTGTCACATGACCAATGTCTTCTGACAGTGTACTATGTCAGGATGATCAATCAAAAAATTGGAAGAAGGTAAGATTAGGTAATAAGTCACTTTTGTCACCTTCTGTCAGGCAGTGATGACTAGATAAGTCCAAATTTTAAAAAAACAAGCGTAAGTACTGCTGGACACAAAGTAAGGGATCAATTTACCATGAATTTACACCACAAATTGAAACCCTCCTCACTAAAAACCCATTATCGGAGGCGTTTTCAAGAAACAAGAAAACATTTATCTAAACACAATAAGGAGTAAACACTCAAATTTTCAGCCCTTGAGCTCTCATGGTGTGGTCTGTGAGTGCAATGGATAGATTTATAACCAGCCAGACTCATTTGAAAACTGAAGAAACAAATGTTGACAGTTTCTAAAATAAATCAACCTAGAGCACATCACATTTCATCTAAATTCGCCAAAGATAATTAGCACCAATATTATCCTTACGTTGCAATGAAGCAAATGGGAGAGACAGATCAAGCCCGAGCTCATCACACTCTTTCTCAATATGGATCCTTCAAATAATAGTTTCTCAACCTAGGGAGCAAACCCTCCTCAAGGGGGTAATTTGAATTTACTGTGGGTCAAGTAGGAATTCAGGCGTGTGGAGTAAAAAGCATTGATACCTCTGTCTCCGTGCATGTATGCTGCGCAATTACCTGACAACTGGCCATTGTACAAAGTTGACATTCGCCAGATACATAAATCAACACACAAAGCAGTGAAGTAATGAGTTTCAAGGAAAATCCCATTAGAATTATCTAGATTTAGATATAAAATATCTAACTTGACAACTCTGAAGAGAAGTAACCAAAACACTTCGAAGCTACAGATTCGAACAACGGATGGAAAAAATATTTTACATGACATAAAGTGCGGTCCTTTCTAAACAAGTGCCTTTAGAATGGACACTGCCCTAGTACTATCGATTCCTAATTACACAATACTATTAATTATTAATTTTACAATAGATTCCATAGTCTCTGATACTTAATTCATTGTATAACTAGAAGCTAATTAAGCATCAGAAAAATTAATTAATGCATAAAGATGAATCATGCGTACGGGCCGCACCAATGGAGCTAGTGGGCTGAAATTTTGGACATTAACTCCTTGTGACGTCAAGGTAAAACATTTCCTCATTTCTTCAAAATCCCCTCAAATTGGGTTTCTAGGGAGGGGGCAATATACAATGTAAATTCATGGAAAATTGGTCACTAGTTTGTACCCGCTTTTTTTTTTTTTTTTAAATTCAGACTTTTTAGAAAATGAATAAAAAGCAAAAGAAGTAACTTATTCATTGATCACCCCTTATCCTAATTTTTTTTATTGATCATCCCTAATGTGCTAATTAAATTACTCTTTTTATAATAAGAGAGACAAATTTTGGGGGCTGTTGAGGTGGGGCAAGTAACAAAAAGGTCACCACTGCTCTGAAAATTTCAAATTATAACGATCACAAAAAAAAAAAAATATCATTTTGAATTATAATTTGCGTTATATTACATAGAAACTTATCAGAAATGATTTCCACATCTTCACACTTGCAATGCCCATCTTTCCAGCGAAAGAAAATTATTCCTATACAGAGTTATCTGCCCTTTGGAAAGGATCTACTTCTAACCCCTATATCTCTATAGAAATGGTAAATTCCTTGTTCCCCTTTTTGACGTCACAGAGAACTGCCAATCAGATAGCAGATTCTTGTCTTTATGATATTTAAACTGTGGCGGTAAATCTCTCTCTCTCTCTCTGTACCGATACCCTCAAGGTAAGCTCGTCTCTTCTCCTTTCTCTCTTTAGTTAGGATAGTTAGTATAACTTTTATACACACTTTATTCTTACACACGCATCATCACATATTCATCTCAAGAACACATCCTATCCAAGTTTAGCACTATCACCATAGTTAAGTCGGACTTCCTAAGATAACTTCATAGTGGCTACAACTAGGATGACCATACTGACGGACATTCTATAGACTCTATCTCACATTTACTTAGTGACATTACTTTCCTTTCATCCTTCCTATCTCTACATCTTTTATCCTGGTAGATCCCTCCACATTTCCGTGTTGGCAGAAACTCCGGCCCTTGTTTATTTTAATTCACTCATGAATTAAATCTAGCACTATTGTTTACTTCTTTGTTTGTTCATATTTCTTCGTTTTGTTAACGATTCAACTAACTGTGTACTAACCTTGTTTTTGTGCTTAAGCAGCAAACACGTTACTTACCAGGGTTTATCTTCTTAGATCAATTCTGGTTAAACATGTGTTAGGGGGCTAATATATCTAGCAGCCTTAAATCTGGCCCCCCAACACAAAACACGGTTAATACATCACTCAATTCAGACAACGTAAATAGAATAGACACAAAGCAAAAATACTTACCGGATTCAGAATCAGATCGGAGAGGATTGGATCCGATGACTGCTCCCACACCTGGGGTGTGACTGACTGAGGGGTCACAAGCTGCAAGCTGAAGTCCAAACAATTTGGTCTTGACTTTGTCCACAGAATACAGGGGACAACTGGAGTAGACTTTGGCCTCTCCTTTTGGTAATTTGGCACTAGGACTCAAAGACTGCATGGCCTAGAAGAAAATAGAAGAAGATCAACTTTCCTGGTTATATATATATATATATATATATATAATATGAACTATAGAGAGTGAGACAGACTCAAGAGTAAAATGTATGGAAGTTACATTTATTTATCTGTATATGTTTTCATTAATGGCCTAGACATGATTTGGGAGGTATTCCCATCTTCAGTAGTATGTGCTCTGTGTGTGTGTGTGTGTGTACTTTTAGAGGTTATAGGTTTGATATGGAACATGAGTCCACCACCAGGAGCTTTGCTTTGGGAGCAAGAAGTGGTATCCATCTGCTGGGGGCATCCTGTTGTGTGAGAGAAAGTTCAGCCAATGAAGAAGTATTCAGTTAAGAAGCAGTCTTGGAGAGAGGACATAAGGTGTCAGGGTAGGAGGGAAGTGCTTTGGTATTAGATTGTGAGGGTAGGTTAAGGATAGTATAAATGGAGAGGTGATGAGGTTGAGGAACTACATAGGTTTTAACCTTACAAGTCATCAAAAATATGTTGGCTCTAATTTGTACAAGTGAGATGAATGACGAAGGTGGAGCTTGCTATGGGTCTGAGTGACTTTGAAGTTCTCAGATTTGGATGTATCTAAGGGGGGGGGGGTAGATGTGGATTGAAGGTATTTGTGTGTGTGTATATATATATATATATATATATATATATATATATATATATATACCTCAACATGAAAAAATCATAATCTACTGTGTTTATTAAGTTATGATAAATTTAATTGGTTATCCACCACTACCTACAACAGACTGGTTTATTCATTGTTACTGGGTTTAGGTTATAATTGTTTTCTGATATTCGTGTCTATATATCTATCTAGACTTTGCCCAAACCTTACTGTTCATAGTAGAAACTTGAAATTTTGCACACGCACTCCTCTCAAAGAGTAGGGAAAATGATTTTTTCTTTTTTTTTTTATGAGGGAAGGGGGATTCAATATGCAACCTAAGTTTATCCTAAGTTGGTCACTAGTTTGTGCCTCCTTCTTTGAAAATTCAAACCTTTTTTAGTGATCACAGACCAACAAAAGGTGAGAGAAGTATGTTATTCATTAATCACCCTCCTTTCTCCAACTTTTTAATTGATCATCGCCAATTCAGTATATATGGGTATGGTGGTTCATAATTTCCCTTAGAATAAGAATGCTAATATCCTTAGGTTCTTACCAGATGAATTATTTCAAATAGAAAACCTGATTCCTACTGCTATATCCTAACCATCCAAAGTTAATAGATCTTTTCTGACAGCCAAATAAAAGGAGAAAAAAGAAAAAGAAGAAAAGAAAAAAAGAACAAAAAGAAAAGAAAAGAAGAAAAGAAAAGAAAAAAGAAAAGAAAAAAAAGAAAAGAAAAAAGAAAAGAAAAAAGAAAAGAAAAAAAAGAAAAGAAAAAAGAAAAGAAAAAAAAGAAAAGAAAAAAGAAAAGAAAAAAGAAAAGAAAAAAAAGAAAAGAAAAAAGAAAAGAAAAGAAAAAAGAAAAGAAAAAAAGAAAAGAAAAAAGAAAAGAAAAAAAAGAAAAGAAAAAAAGAAAAGGAAAAAAGAAAAGGAAAAAGAAAAAAAGAAAAGGAAAAAAGAAAAGGAAAAAGAAAAAAAGAAAAGGAAAAAAGAAAAGGAAAAAGAAAAAAGAAAAGGGAAAAAGAAAAAAAAGAGAAGGGAAAAAGAAAAAAAGAGAAGGGAAAAAGAAAAAGGAAAAAGTAAAGAAAAAAAGTAAGAAAAAAGTTAAAGAAAAAAAAGAAAAAGGTAAAGGAAAAAAGTAAAGAAAAAAAAGTAAAAAAAGTAAAGGAAAAAAGTAAGGAAAAAAGTAAAGAAAAAAACAGTCACAGGAAAAACTCCAAGGTTGGCCAAAAGAATTTGAATAGTTCAATAGTTATCTCACACAATTTCAATCAAATGGTCATCAATAGCATTCTTAGTCTCCCTCTAAGTTCATTCTAAATATTCTCAAGAACAAGTGATACAATAAACACTTAAATCCCTCTTAATAACAACAAATCATCAATAGACATTACTTTGTCTATTCATGTATATAGTACGAATTGTTACAATAGAACATGGTTGTCATTTGGTATTCTTCAAAAGGCAAATTCAATACAAAATAAAACTATTCAGCACTGAAAGAAAATTTACAAAAGGTGACGATCCCTTACATACAAATGATACACAACATAAATATACATGAACAGTAAATAAAAACATGTATTTCAATCCATTTCTCCTGTAAGCTCTGTTTAATGATGGATTTCAAGTTATTTGATTGTTTCCGTTCAGGAGCTACTCTATTTGGTCCAGTGCGGCAAAAGACAGCTGAATAGCCAAATTTACAATACTAAATGATACAATTTAATACAAACCTATTTTAACCAGGACACTAGATAATCTTGCAAAAAAAATAGATAAAAAACAATTGGGACATTCATTTCTTTGTTCTATGTAGAGAAATAATTCACATTGCCCACAGACAAAAACATTTTTTGTTTTCATTTTTGTAAAAATCTGAAAAATTTCATTCACTCTAGAATTCTGAAAAATTCTAAGCTTGTTAGGAAACTGGTGGTTTTTATGTCATCATTAAGTTCACTGCTTTGTTTATATAATAAACATATTGGTATCTCTAAAACATGAGTTTCAAGACATCATCATCATCATCAGCAGCTTTTTAGTGCGAGTCGTTGGATGTAGACCTTCCCCAAGATTCACTAGATCTCTCTATCATGGCTATTGCAGAGCCATGAAATCCTAAAAAGGAATAGCTGATCCTTTTTTAGATCAGACATTGCAAAATTCAGTATTAAATCATTATTTTTTTTCAATACTGCTCGAAATAGTTTGTTAGTGTAGAAAATGACTACCACTAAGCAGGGAGGTGATGGAATAGCGTTAAAGTCAGTGGGCAGAGGTAAGGACGGCTGAAACCTTGCCAGCGTACACTGGGTCCAAATGCCAACTCTAAAATACACAATTTGCAGTGTTACTAGATGTAATTGTTCAAGGAAATGAAAGTTTCATCTTATTTGTTCAATTCTAAAGGTTTTCCTCCTAAAAAGACGATGTAGTCAGCACAAAAATCCTAATAGAAAACACAGAGCTGAAGAAAGTAGACCACTACATCTAACGAGGACAATGAATCTTCATGAAACCCTCAAAAATCCAGCAAAGAATCACTCTAGGATGGCAAGCTCTACCTGTTAGAACAAGAAAATCCTATTCATCTATAGAAAAAAAAAAAAAAAAAGTTGGTGGGGGGGTCTACAATCAATGTATCCTTGTTGTAGTATTTATGGAGCAGAAACATAGAACCAAACCAAAAGATTGACCCTCGTTTCTACGAAGAGTTAAATGGAGAGATCATCAGACAGCACAGTATATTAGAGAAAAAACAGAAATCAGGGATATCATAGAATTCATTCATCATCAGTCTTTTATCATACGTTGTTAGACATAGACCTTCCCCAGGATTCAACACACTTCCCCATCGAGGGCGTCGCAGAGTCAGTATTTTCTAAATTTGTTCAGTTCATCTCTCCATCTTGTATTTTGTTGGCCTCAGATTCGCATGTGATCTCTGAGGATCCATGTTGTGAGTCGTGATGTCCATTGGTTGTCTGTCATTCTCGCAAGATGGCCTGCCCATTGCCATTTAAGCTTTCTAATAGATTCTATGATGTCTCCCATTTTCTTCCTGATATACTGTGCTGTCTTGTGATCTCTCCATGTGAGGTTGAGCATGATTCTCTCATGCGCTCGTTGCATGCTTCTCAGTTTGCAGGCCTGTGTCTTGGTTAGGTTCCATGTTTCAGCTTAATAAGTGACTACTGGGAGGATGCATTGGTTGTATACTCTTCTTTTTAGGATTATTGGACTCGACTGAGAAAACTCAAATGGCAATGGGCTTGACAAGTTGCAAGAATGTCATACAACCAAAGGACATCACAACACACAATGCGGATCCCTAGAGATCATATGCAAAATCGTAGCTGGCAAAATATAAAAGGGTATAACGAACTACACAAGTTCAGAAAATATTGGCTCCTATGATACAGGGGTCTGGCGAATCCCAGGGAAGGTCTATGTCAAACGGTATACGTTATGATGATGATGATTTCTTCAATAAATCATATCCCCAATAAAATAGGTCAATGCAAGTTTAATTGACGATAAATTGACGTAACTGTCAAGATAATCTATTCTTTAATGTACCTGAATGTGACAGGTGTTCTTTCAGTGTAAATAAGTTTTTTTTTTTAATTTCTCAGTTAAGCTGTATATCTTGTGGGTGTGAAGAAAGAGAAAAAGTTGGTTAAGATTCAGTTTATCAATCTCAAGTAAAACTAGCATACCATGGGATATTACAAATCACAACCATCCATATGCATAGTTGGGGGTGATCAATTGAAAAATTCGAAAAAGGGGTGACCAAAGAATAAGCTACTTCTCTTGGCTCCTGTTGGGCTGTATTCACTAAAAACGGCTAGAATTTTCAAAAAAAAATAAAAATAAAAAAAAAACAAGCGGGCACAATCTAGAGACCAATTTAACTTAAACTTACACCGCATATTGATGCCCCACTAAAAACCCATTAAGGAGTGGAATTAAAAAAAATTTTTTTAAAAATCATTTCCCTCATTCATTGAGAGAAGTGTGTGCGCAAAATTCTAAGTTTCTACTCTATGCAGTAAGGTTTGAGCTAAGTCTAGATATATACTTCTGAATGTCAAAACATATGGATTACCTGAACCCAGCAACAGTTTTTAAACATTGAGAAAAAATGCTTTTCTTATGTAGTTTGAACTACTTACACTCGTGCTAACCCTAGAGTTCCAGGCACCCCAGACAAGCTACCTTCAGAGCCTAAGTGAGCTTATCAATGGTCATGAGAATTTTCTTTGCCAACTGTTTCTCATAGTTTCTGCAGTTTTTAACTATCAGATATTCCTGAAAAATCCGACTTCACTTCAGGGAATTTTCTTATTTTGACTTTTTTATTCAATTCATTTATTCATTTTCCTTATTTGTATTTGGCAAGTCCTATTTCCTCAGGCACATGACAGGCACCCCAGGTAACTGCCCACATAGATGGTACCTTACACTGCCCTTTGCTTCTTTTTTTTTTCAGGAAACTTTTCATCTTTGAGAAAAAGTAACTTCTATTGGAGAAGCAAGTGAAATGGCTCTAAAAGTGAGGGATCGATTTAGAGGGCACGAACAAAGTAAAACTGGACCCTAACTTTGGGTCCGTCTTGTGACAGTTCAATTTACAATGTAAATATTTTCCAAACGTGACCTTCACTTTGAGTCCGTCTGCGTGAAGATAGCACCTCTTTTAGCAATGATTTTATTTACATGGTAAATCAAAACCCTACCTTGTCAAAACTGACAGATATCTTGAGGAAACAAAGGTCTCATGGATTGAAAGTACAAAAAATTCCTCGCTAATTTTTTTCCTTTTATTTCCGTGAGGTGGAACACGTCTCATTCATAAGCATTAAAAATCAATATCGATTTAAAATTCAAGAAATAAGTGTACAACTATGATAAAGTTTAAAATTCACGACAGAGATGACACATAGTTCAATCACGGCAATAATTGAAAATCATAACTTTCATCTTTGTTAATTAAAAGAGAAAAAAATTTTTTTTTTTTAAATCAAAATTAGATTAAAATTCAAGAAGAAAAAGGCACAACTTCCCGATGCGAATTCTGAGCGTGAAAATTTCACACCCGTGCACACTCAATGTTAAAAATAGCGTAGAGAGGAAAATGAATAGGAGAATGCATAAGAAAACAAAAGTTAAATAAAATGCACATATGCTTACTGCGTTGAATAAATTGATTCAGCCAAGCTATATAGATTTTCGACAGATCGCACATCCATGTGACGTCAACTGAATTCCGAAAGGGGGACCACTATCAGGAGCACCGGAAGCAATTTGGGGCTCTTAGTTTTCCGACATATATATATATACATATTTTTGTTTTGTGAGATCTTAAGGTTTATGCCAAAAAGAGCAGGGAATGCCCCCCCCCCATCTACAATGGTATTAAAACGAACGTTTAAAATCAACTTGGTTTTTTTAACTGTAGTGCCCTAAAATTAAACTTTCAAAGAATGTTTTTTTATAATTTGATCCAATGTGTCTAACACTTTTTTTTCCATAGAGGGTACACAGCTGCCCCCTGCTGGTCCCCACGCCAACGAAGCCGGGGCTGCTGATTCTGGCACCCCTGGCCACAATTGCTATGTTTTACCAGAACATCTAAGTACAATCATAACGTCTGAAACTGAAAACGGGAAGTAAATGCAGTAAGTTTTGCCGACTTAAGAATAACAGGTGATACACTTTGATCTTAAACGTCGAGGCCACATTCTGATTTGGGACCGCAGAATACAATAATGTCCACGTCGTGATTAAATGTGCGGTTGAAATTGAAGGCTGGTTTTCGTTTTCACGACTTGTTAATTTGCACTTAAATGGAAACGATGAACAATTGTTCGTCGTCGTAAATTGTCCAGTTAATTTCCTGCTCTACACAAATCCTTTTTTTTCCTTCTTTTTTTCACGTTTAAAATGAATAATAAAAGGAAGAAAATTAGTGTCTTCCTTGAAGACATGAAACAATTATCCCTGCTTAAAACAACCGTAGCTGAAAACGAAACAGCTGACTAACTTTTTTTCATCAGAAAAGAAGTGGTTCTTGGAAACTTTTTTTTAAAAGTGTTCAATTCCGTACAAAAGAAATACTTGCAATTAAAGGCGGTTTTGATTGTTTTTTTTTAAAGAAATTTGTCTTTAAAACAAATGAAAAAAAAAGGGAAACATGCAGATTTTAACCGTTGATATTAGATAATTAAATTTAATTGGAATTGATATATTCCAACATTTTAAAGTCAGGCTTTTTCTTTCTTGAGTGCTTTTATTTTCCATATATGAGCCATTTTTTTTTTACCCCGGGAAGACCAACCAAGTCTCCCGCATTTCTTGGGAGATTCTCGCTTTTTGAAGCTGGGTACTGTCTCCCCACCTGTATCTCCTGCATCTAATGAATTAGTGCGAATCTCACGCATTGAAAAAAAAATTGCCTGCCTTTGCGCTCCAATTTGCAAACTTACCAAGTCTCCCGCATTTCGCAGTTTTAAATTTATGTTAGGAAATTTTCAATACATTGAAATTAAATAGCTTTTTTTTAAACTTCTAAAAATTGAAAATTTTCACTGCAAAAAAAAAAAAATTTTCAGAATATATCCTTCGTAAGATTTTCTGAACCTTGGCAGGTCTGCATCGAGAAAGTGCGGATGTGTTAAAATATCACATCCACGAACACCTGTCTTTAAATAAGGGCGTACAAACAAAAACAAAAATAACCCGAAACTAAGAGAATTCATGATGAAAGAAGAACGGAACATTTCAGTATTTAAATATGATGGCGAAGGTTAAAATTAATCCAATTTAGACAATACAATAATAAAGATTAAAAACCTCGTGCGTGCCTAAAGAGAGATTTTTTTTCTTTTCGTTAGAATAAGTTAAAAAAGATATTATTTACCATTTTGTAACCAAGACTAAAGCAGTCCACGTGGTTGTAGGTCAGAGTTATCAGAGATGAATGAATGTCATCACTAACAACTAACTAAAAATAGCACATTTCCTTTCAACAATTAAGCTGTAAACAGTTATGAATAGCTAAATTCTTCCTAGATACGAGATAAATATTTCCAGGTTGTTTAACATGAACGGACACTAGACAAAAGTTTTTCACCGGATCTCAGATTTGCACATCTTCGTGAAAAAAAATGTCCTAACCCCCCCCCCATCAAAAAAAAAAAAAAAATGAAATTGAAATATTTTAACTTTAAAACGTTTTTTTGTTAAAAATCTTAGAATATTTCAATTTTTAAAACTATTTCAACTATTGTAGAAATCAAGCCCCAAAAAAACATGCTTTTTTTTTTTTTTTCAAATGATGTTGAAAAAAAAAAATTCATTTTAACAAACCCAGAAATAAAATTTAAAACTGTTTTTAGTTTCGATCAATATTTTAATTTTTGGATACCTGAACTATGAGGTCCGATAAAAACAAAATTCAACAGCTTGTGGTTCATTTTTCAAACTTTAATAATAATTATGTTAAGAAATTTTCAATACACTGAAATTAAATAGCTTTTTTTTTAGAACGTCAAGTGTTCGTGGATGTGATATTTTAACACACCCGCACTCTCGATGCAGACCTGCCAAGGTTCAGAAAATCTCAGGAAGGATATTTCCTGAAAATGGTTTTGGTTGCAGTGAAAATTTTCAATTTTTAGAAGTTCTAAAAAAAAAAAAAAAAGCTATTTAATTTCAGTGTATTGAAAATTTCTTAACATGATTATTATTAAAGTTTGAAAAATAAACCACAAGCTGTTGAATTTTGTTTTTATCGGACTCCATAGTTCTCATCACACATCTTTAAAGCTTAACTTCATGTTAAGCTTTAAAAATGTCTGGTAAGAACTATGAGGTCCAATAAAAACAAAATTCCATAGGATGTGGTTTATTTTTCAAACTTTAATAATGCACATTAAGATTATGAGACTTGTTAAGAATTAGTATATCTCGGAATTTTTGAGATGAGGTATCATTATTATTTCTATTGATATTCGGACCATCCTCATCTACATGTATGGAAAGAAAAGGGGACCACCTACCCCTCTGGAACAAGGTTGAGATAATTGATCAGGAAGAACACTGGAAAATTCGTAAATTGAAAGAGTCGACCCATATGCTAGGCAAGCAAAACTGCCTCAGTAATCCTAGCATTGAAATTGATACCATATGGAAACCTCCAATAATAAAAGACAGGAAACAATAACATAAAAAATATTTTTTTAAAAATCTGTCACCTGAGGTTTAAGGCTCCTAAAAATTAGCACCTGTTGTCCACATGGACACATAGTGCAGTGGTTACAGCATCAGACAAATTACTGTTAAGTAATCTGATGGTTTTAGGTTCAATTCTAGTGTGAGACAGTATAACATTACTACTAACGCTAAAAGAGGGGAATACGGTCAATATACCCCTGTCGGATAAATAAAGGGTTTGGTTCGTTACTTCCCAAAAATCTCCCACATAATACCTGACGAAGGCCGTAGAGTGCAGTGGCTGAAACGTATGAAAAGCAAAAAAGGTGAGGATGGTCTGAATATCAATAAGAATTATTTACTCTCATCAATTACAAAAAGTTTTGTCATGTAACCAAGAACTTAATCTCCCACTCGGCATTTTAATAAGTGAAATTTTGTCCAGGGAATTTTAGTTCAGTGCCTTTTTTTTTGTTTGCATTCCAACATGAGCCCGCACACCTGTTTTACAATCTGCGCACAAAGGAAATTGATGTGCGCATACCATAAATAATGCATTGATTATTAATTATCAGCATACTATCCATACTTCACACAAATGAATCATCATAGCCCCCACGTGTACCAGAACTATTTATCCGAACTTATTCTTAAAAATTCTTCTTTTATCAACAATTTTCTTGAAAATAAAGACCTTTTATCTGAAAAATACCAGCACAATGGGGGGGGGGGGTTCAATTTTCAATGTAAGTTTATACTAAATTGATCCACCTAGTTTGTGCCCACCCCTGCTTTTTGAAAATTTGGATATTTTAGTCCCCAAAAGAAGGCAAAGGAAGTAATTCATCCCATGATTAACTCAAATTTCCAATTTCTTTAATTGATCATCCCCAAATCAACATACTGCCAAGAGACACTGGTCACCGGGAGATTAAAGAAAAAACACATCAAATAGATCCCATTTGTCATGCATGTAGCTTATTAATCACCGCTACCCACAACAAACCGGTTTAAACACTTTTGTTGGGTGTAAGTTATTTATGTCTTTTGAGAATAATATATGTATTTTTCTACGTATCTGGACTTCACCAGCTTTAAGCGTTCAGCATAGAAACTCATTATCTTTCCTACGAGTCGGTACTATATCATCCAAAATTTTGCAAAAAACAAAAACTATATTCCCAATTTAATTCTATGTGAAAAAGGAAAACTCTAAACATACAAAATCCTTAGTCAACAACTGATTTCAGTGTTACATAACCAATCAAGGCTAATATGCAGTTTAAACAACCAACCAACCACTTATAGTGATCACTTTTGGATAGGGTCTCCAGATAAAAATAACTAGTCGATAACATTAAGCAAAGGATATAAAAATTTGAACAATTTACATTTTAAAAATTCACCGTTATGATAAATTCAGTATTTCAAAAATCTTCCCATTATAAAAGTATGGTCAATATAAATATTTCAAAATTTTTTATAAATTTTAGATAAAGACTGACCGAGTTTGATAACATTATCCATGATTATAAGTAACAGCTTCCTGTTATACAAGGTGGATAAGAGTCAACTCCATATCAGAAATTATATACAACTTAATTGCACTATCAAGTGACTTCTTCCTGTGGGTATGGGTGGAGGAGGACATGTACCACACCAAACCACAAACTCTTAATCAACTGGAGAAACGCATTTGACATATTAAGGCCAAAATACTGCCGAAATTCCAGCAAAGGTCTATCGGGGCCATACCGAAACACTCATAGACATTGGTGTCTACATTGAATTTTAACTTAGCTGACTAATTTGACCAAGCCTAATTTGACAACAATTGACCAATAAATAATAAAGTTATAACCAATTTCCAGTAGGGAGTTTCTTTTCACCCACCCTGTATGTGCATATGTTTATATACATGTATTTATAACTGAGAATAAACAAGAGAATTTTGGAGTTATTTGGGCCTTGAAATTACCAGCAACTGTTAAGCTCAATGGTAAAAGCATTGTAACGTTGAAGCAGCTACCTTATCGGTCACAGGTTCGATTCCTGCAGTGGCCCAATTTTTTCTAATTGTTTATTTTACTCATGTTGTCTGGGGCGAGTGATACACTAAATGTGTGATCACGGGAGATTATTCCAAATAAGTGTCTATATGATATAATTCAATTTATAATCATTCTATCGGATCACATATATCCATTTCTTAATAGGTAATTGTCACGTTGAAAGAAGCGAATAGATCAAGAATAAGCAAGATGAGAATTTGGTGTGAAAACACTTATTTGGGCCTTGGCATTACCAGAGGCTGTTCAACTCAATGGTAAAAGCATCGTTACATTGGTGAGGCTACCCTATCAGTTGCAGGTTCAATTCCTGCAGCAGACTCATTTTCTTTAATTGTTAATTCTATTTACGCTGTCTAGAATGACTGATACATTAAACGTGTAACAACGGGAGATCATTTTGAATAAGTTTCTCTATGGTGTAACTCAATTAATAACCATTCTGTTGGATCATATATATATATCCTATTCTTGATATATATGTTTGAGTAATAATCAGTTTGTATGCTACTTATATCGATGATTCTTTTGATGAATAACCCAACGATCAACTAAAAGGCCACAAAAACACAGATAATTACAAAATGATGTCAGTGCATAAAAATAACGAATCAGTTCGGTTCCTTTTATGTCCAGAGGAAAACCAATCCTTTGTTAGGTCAAGAGAAAGGTTGATTTATTAAATATATAAATGGCCTATTAGATTTTTTATCTTTTGTAAGATGATTAATTATCTATAGCTAGTGTAAAGTGAACACCAACTGTCTAATATCTTCAAAAAAGGCAGGAATCCATCTCTTCCCCACCCTGGCTGTGGATAGTAGTGCAGACTTGGCCCTTTAGCTATGGTTAGCAAAGGAGTTTCCTCTAATTCTTAGTTGTCAGTGGGCATAAAAATCTTTTGCTGTGTACATTTTTTCCCCTGTGACTAAAGTAGGTGCACATTTTTGAATTCGAAAAAGGGAATCAGTATTTTTTCAAATAGAAAACTAAATAAGCTATGTACAGAATTTGAAATCTTCTGTGTGCACATTAATTACTTTGTGTTGTTGCTCTTCACCCCAGCCATTCTAGCCAGATATATATATATATATATATATATATATACCAACAAGAGACAATTTGTACAGTGTACCATTATAACAAAGTATAGGGGAAACAGGAGAAAAAAAAAAAACAATGAGGAAAATCATATTAATTGCATCGGCAGATATTGGGAAATAGGTGACTGAAGTGTCACAAAAAATCTTTCAAGAAAGTTTTTTAGCGCTCACACTCTCTCTCTCTCTATATATATATATGTATACATCACCATAGTCCCACAAAGGGCTCATCTGACCAAACAACCAAGTAAGCTACACATTCTTCTCTCATAATTAGTTTTGGTGCACTCACAGGCTATGGTGATTCATTTATGCGAGGTACAGATATATTATATATATTTGAACATATGCACACATAACATCTATATGTCTAAAATAAATGAATCCAGTCAATCAAAATACGAGAAAGAGAATGAGAATCACATGACTGTCTTTTGTCACCATGCCATGTAGGTGGTGATCAATTCAAAGATCGGAAAAAGGATGATCAATAAGGTACTTCTCTCACCTTTTGTTAGGTAGTGATCACTAAAAAAGTCTGAATTTTATAAGAATAAGCATGAATGCTACCAAACACGATCTAATGGAGCCATTTGACACGAACGCACATTGCCGATTGTACCCCCCTGCAAAAAAACTATTGGGGTTGGGGAGTAAAAAAAATGAATAAAAACTTTTTTCCTATAGATAAGGCACAAATGATGTAATTTTGTGCCCTTTAACTCCAGTGGTAGAGCCTCTACACGTAACCCATAGATAGATATCAGTGCCTCATATAAATGAATCACCATAGTCTGCACATATACCAGAAGTAATTATCTATAAAAAATAATTTTTTGAATGAAAAAAATTAAAAGATTAGAGCATTATTAGTCCAAAATGACTGTAGAGACCCAACAAGACACCTTTTTGAAAAAACAAAAAAAAGAACAAAAAATCAAAACTAAAACACTAAAATAAACAAGCAAAAAGAGAAGAATCTGTGGCCCACTTTGCTGGGCCATTTTTGTGGAACTAGAGAGATTTGACAGCTAGCCAACCAAACTTAAAAACTAAAGAAACCTATGTTAACAGGTTTGGTGACAGTTGATATGTGTATATATATATAGCCTACAGACACTCATAACTACCTTCACTCCAAATCGGCCCAACCTGAACACCTGAAAAAAAATATCCTACCATTCTCACAAAGTTAGAATTAGGAGAATTTGCTAAACAGATAGTGAACTTAACAACTTGGCTATAACTTCCTACAACATTTTACAAAATGAGGATATTCACGAGAAGATACAAATAACCAAATGTAAAAGGCCACTACAATACCCAGAGAAAAAACCCTTACACTCTCTTAAAAAAAATAAACCTGACCACATACTACTCATGACAACCTTCCACAGCACTATCTCGAATGTCACATATAATTAATAATAAATGGAATATACTTACACCCAAAACAATATTCCTAGAACCCTGTGTTATCACCTACTGTAGACTCCCAAAATCCAAGACATGATTAGCAGTAACACTATAACAAACAACAAAGTCTCACATAATACCATCCCTAAAACTGTTAAATTCTTCCAACCCTGCAATAAAAGAAATAGTCTTGTGTTGCAACCACCTTAAGCACACCAATATCTTCACTAGCGCTACTACCAACAAGACTTTCTACATCTACCATAATTCTGACTACAGAAGCAAAAATGTCAACTACTTCCTAGAATACAATAAATGCTAACTATAATATATAGGTAGACCTGAGTGACAATTCAACATTAGACTTGATAACTATAGGCATAGGATTAAATCACCTAATCATCCTAACCTACTCCCAGTAGAACTACACTTTCACATCCCCCTGCTGGCCACAATTTCGGCACAGATGCTAGATTCACAATCATTCAAAAAATAGAAAAAGATACACCGCCAAACACAACTAAAATTATAGAACTACATGCAGATATGTGGATTAACGAACTTGAAACTCTCTCCCCTAATGGACTTAACACTAAAATCAACTACTCTAACCACATCAATCTCTAACACCATAATCCTCTTTCTCCTGATAACTTTATACTCACCATCTTCAGACTATTCTTCTACCCAGGCCCAAATACCCCTTAATACTCACATACTCTCATTCCCCATAATAAACCCACATTTAAAACTTGGATTCCCATCCACATGTAATCAATGTCACAAACTTACCTCACCCTATCCATATCCAATCCCCCTTATGTATATCCAACATTGGGAACCTCATAGGGTCACAAAGACCCTTGCCTATAGAAAGCTGTATATGGTATTTCACTAGGACCACTCAGAGCCATTTGACTTTTCAGAACATCCACAATGATCGTTGAGGATACAGAACATATATTTACCAACGAATATTTGATGATACCTAACAAGGACCCCTTTATTCCACTATCTTGTTTAACACTAGAAATAGCCTCATACCCAAATTACCAAGTATCAAATCAGTCTAACACCAAACTACTATCCAGCTCCCCAGTACCCATGATAACCAATGCTCAAGAATGCCCAACTCTGACCAGCACAACCAATAAAATACCCATAGCTGCTGCTGCGACTACTTCCAACCGAATATCCAACCATAACACCAGATTTCTTAACAGACATAATACAGACCAGACTCACCATTATGACCCCCCAGGAATCTCCTGATAACTTTATACTCATCTATTTTCATTTTCACTTACAAAACCAAACATCTGATGCTAAATTTGTTTTCTACAGAAACCTTTTAATCACTAAAAGTTACACACAAGCCACTGAAGATGGAAAACCCGCCCAAAACATGTAGAGCATACTAATTGATTCATTTAGGAATTGATTAACAAATTAAGTTTCCATAAACATTTACTTCCGAGTGTCTCATTCCCTATTGTTCACTTCATATATATATATATATATATATAACAACTGACTCTGACTGTTTGTCACTATGTTCCCACCTTGAATATTAGCGCTGCTCAAACAAATTTGGTATAATTTACGGTCGATATACCCCCGTCGGATAAATAAAGGGTTCGGTTCGTTACTTCCCAAAAATCTCCCAGATGTTACCTGACGAAGGCCGTAGAGTGCAACAGCCAAAACGTTGTATGAAAAACAACAAAGATGAGGATGGTCCAAATATCAATGGAAATAATAATAATACCTCATCTCGAAAAAAATTCCGAGATATACTAAATTTGGTATACTTGCTTAGTGAACCAAAGTAGAGAACTTGGACTATTTGTTCTTATTAAAAAAAAACTTTTTGGAGCTGAAAAGCACCCTATACCATGATGTTCAGTTAGTATGCACATGAGGTGTTACCCAAAAGTTCAGGGAACTTGAGGAACTAACCCTCTAATAAAAGAGGGAAGGTTGATCAGTGTTGTTTATTTTCTTCTTTTGCTTCGGTGTTCTGGTTTTCTTTGGTCACTGGCAACTTTCGATTAAAACTAATGTACCAAATAACACAAATTTAGAAAGATTACTCAGAAAATTTGGACAAAATTCAAACCAAAATGAAACTTCTCTCAAACCAAGGTCTAGTACTTTTTGCCATTGTAATTTATGTCATTATCCTTACTATAATTTAAGAAATCTAGGTGTGCGTACCAAGATAACTTGACAACTGGCCATTGCATGCAGTTGATATTTGCTGGATATGTTGGCCAGTGCACCAGTCATTGCAGTGTCAAGTTTTTAGTTGTTTGGATCTACGATTCTCGGTACGAGGTGAGGTGCTTTATTTACAACAAAAATCCATCCTGAAATGGACACATTTGGTGCATGTTAAATGATGCAATCAGTGTCGCTAATCATTTCAATGTGGTTTCAGAATAAAATTGAGAGAAAGAGAGAAAAGAAGTTTATTTTTTCATAATAGAAAAAGAGAGAGAGAAAATGGTGTTCATCTTTTTGAGAAAAAAAAAAGGATGTTTATCTTTTTACAATAGAGAGAGAGTAAGAAGAAAGAAAAGATGTTGATCATTTTCAGATAGATTATTATTACTTCCACCATCCGATTTTTCGTTAAAATATTGTTACTATTCTCTTAGTCTTAGTTGTTTTTATTACACACAAGATTTTGACGACTGTACCCTCTACTTTTTCTCCAAAATATCATGATAAAGACAAGAAAGAAAAGAAAACTGATCTGAATTATTCACCGTATGCCAACATCCTAGTTACCATCATAAATATGTAGTCGTAATAGTCAACCGACGATTTTAAAAAAGTAAATAGTTTCAGGGAAAAATCAATTTTGTAAATTATTACCCAGATGTTTGATTTTTAACGAGCATTGTAGTAGGGGTGGGAAAGACTAATAAAAATGTTAAAAATTCAGCAGAAGCAAGGATAACTTCGAAATTTCATTATATGAATTTAGCTTTGATCCAGTTTTTTTTCACTCTAAAACCTTTCCAAACAGATCTAGTGACAGAAATTTTATATGTTGTACCTTAGACATAGAGCTTTAAATAAATTGTCAAATGTCAACTAATATTTAATTCCATTTGTTCATTCAATTACTCATGTGAACCTTGATCATCATCTGATATCAGCATGCAATACCTTTTAGGAAATTTCTATGTCTAACCTATAAAATATTGAAATTTCAGCTCTCTACATCTGTTTTAGAGCAAATAAAAATGAACCAAAACTGAATTCATATAATAGAAGTTCAAGGTTATCTTCACTTCCGCTAAATTTTTAGTGTTTTTTCAGTTTAATGTTTTTGTTAGCAGTGCCCACTATTGTATAGTACCCATAAAGAATGAAGGCATTATTTATGTAAGAGTCATTACTTCTGCCTTGGATCAGTGTGTCCGAGTCCTTGGACTCGGCCTCGGATCAAAGTGTCACTTGGACAAAGAAACAAGCAGAAAAAGTCACACTGTTCATAAGATAGATGGATAATGCTCCATTGAAATAAAAAGAAAAAAGGGTTACCTTAGATGACCATTTCTGTCTGAAACCAATTATTCATTCAATCATCCATTTATTAATGAAAACAACTTATGGACAGAGTTTATTTTTATCTGAATCAATGCTCTCTTGACAGACACAATCCACAATTTCAGATCCATGCGACATGTTATCAAAATTCAGCAGCAATTTTTTTTTCTGACTTGAAGTCTCTCAATAATAAACTGCCAAAACTGTCAAAATAGGTTTCTTCAGTATCTAAGCTGGTCCAGCTGGTAGGGTATGTATTGCACATACAGGTCACATCAATGAAGTTAGGGGGCTGATAATTTGAACATTTACTCCTCATTATATCTAATATAAAACAAAAACAAAAAAACTCTTTTTTTCCTAAATATTCCCCCTTCCAACACGCTTTCAGTAAGGGGGGTTCAATTTACAATGCAGTTTTTGCTAAATTGGTCACTAGGTTTGCACCTGGCTTCATTCACACTCATTCTTTGAAAATTTGGACATTTTTGGTGATCAAAGCACAACAAAAAGCAAGAGAATTTATTTATCCATCGATCATCTCTTTCCTGAATTGATCACCCCCAACACATTTCCATTGAGTGACTAACCAGACCTATTTTGTTATTTTTCTATTTGGATAACCGCTGAGTTTCTCTTTTTCTTTCTGTGAATAATACTGTGGTTACTTCCTGCAGGATGTTTTTTTTTATTCTCAGTGTAACTATAACACTAAACTGGATCCTGGAACTAAAGTCTCATGGAGACGAATGCATAAAAAATCACTAGCACAGAAAAAAAACATTTCTATTATTTTAGAAATTTGGTAGTATCCAAATCTTAACCGAAAAAGTTTTTGGAAAGTGTACTTCACGGATAAACTAGATACCAATTTTGATATTGAATTGAAAAAAAAAAAAAAATCTTTTCAATAAGTACATCACAAAATATACCAATTTCGGCGGGGGGGGGGGCAATCCTTGAGATAAGACAATTTCTTCGATTTCTTCAACGACTATTCTGAATAGCTAAAAGTGGCTAGATTTGTGAAAAGGTCGGTAACTAGAGTGCTGTATGAAATTAGGAACGTGATTAGAAAAACAATAACTTGAGCAAAGGTTTTATTTTCATCATATTGTCAATAACTGATCAATATCTTGTATAATTATATAGTGTGTAATAAGATATTTTTATATAAACATAAAGAACCGTATTTTTTTTGGGGGGGGAAATACTGATTCGTCTACCGAGCAGAGTGCAGAGTTTGAAAAGGCGGGTAGGAGAATGTATTTTTTTTTATCCGTACCCCCCTACCCAAGCGGAAGAATTCAGGGTTACGGACAGGGGTACAAGAAAATCACACTGTTCATTGATAGATCAGCTATGTTTGTATAATGCTAAAAATAAATACCTGAGTGAAACGTAAACAAGGTTGCCAGATGTTTTTAGCAGTACAAGATTATATCGTATGGTTCTTGGGACCAAATTAAATGGCATTAGTACCAAAATAATAGAATAATTTGAAATTAAATCTTTTAGTTTGCAAGAAAAATACTACAATTACAATCCATTGTTCACGTATCGTATCATTTTCATACGTGTGTAAGGGATTGATATCTTTTGTAAATTTTCCTTCGGTACCAAATCATTATTTTCGTAAACAAATAGCTTTGTTTTGTACCAAATTTGCTACATTTTGGTACTGAAAACAAAAATACCAAATGACAAACACTGATATAAACCAGAAAACGAAGCCAATATTAGATTTATACGTTAGAAAAGAACCAAAAAGATACAATTCACAGGTGGTTCGTCTTCTAGGATACACAAAACAAAAAATCGTGAGTAAATATAAATTAAAGAAAAGAAATATAAGAAAAAATAATATTAAAATTGTTTCTAATTAAATCTTATCAATAAATTTAGAGTCATTTATTTCTATACATACTTCATAGGTATGACATTTATTTAATTAACGAAAGATGAACTTTTCAACAGCTGGATATTTTTAAAGAAGTCCCTGTATTAAACCTGACATAAAAATCAATCCCACAGGAAAATAGCCTTTCATCAAAGATTAAATAACTTTTTTTTATAAACCAGGTTTTTTTATAGGTATATAAGAAAAACTGTGTTATCATAATAAACAAGGAAACCCAATTCTTAGTTGTCTTAATTTTGATTCAAAAAAATCTCGTCTTTTTTTTTCCATTTTGAGCATCGAAGAGATAAATAGTGACATTAGAAACGAATATATAAGATATAGAGTTGAGGATTAGAATTACCGAAAATATGACTTATTAATCCTTCATATTATATCAAATAAATTTGTTACATAAGGAAAATATATTAATAAATAAATAGGTTGATATGATGATGAAATGAAGAAGGTCAGATAATATAGCCTAACCAGTATCCCAAAAAATTAGGTGAAAATTGAGGAAAATAAAACTATTCTTGAACCAGAATTCTCATCCCATGTACAAATAACACATCTAAAAGCCTTTTTAATTTCTAAAAATATATATAAATAATATATACAAATATTTTTTTTTTTACTTACGCTCATAGCTGTTCCGTCCGGCGAAAGATATGCCCTGGTTGTGGAAGGTCCGGTGTTGCGTGAAACATGGTTCCTGATGCAATTAATTCCCGAACAGCTGAGTTGCAAGAGATCCGAAATTCTATACTTATCAATCTTTCCTTTTGTGAACGCAAACATTTAACCATCGTCGAAATCGACTACGAAGGCACACAAGGGGAAGAACGAATTGACGTAACTCAAACCGTTCAAATCACTACTTGTTTTAGATAACGATTGTATGTTGTAAAATTACACACATTCACTCACTCGATGTTAAAAACGTCGCACTATTTTTGCGCACCATTTTTACCATCGAGTAAGCGAATGTGTTGGAAATTCATGAAAGAAAAACAAGCCAATACATAAAATATGTTATTATTGCTTTCAGTATCATGTGGTGCTACAGTTTTGGCACTTTTGTACATCCGTAGCCAATTTCGACAAGGGTTGAAAAACTTCGCGTTCACGAAAACGAGGGATTTTCCTGTTTCTGATGTCAGATCGGCAACGTTTATGACAACATTCTCAGGTAAAAGTCGGTTACTGGTTCACGATCTAAAATAGCAAAGGGAGGTAACAAATAGCGCTGACATGAGCGGCTGCTACTGCTACTAAATACTATCGTCTTAAGAAACAAATAAAAGCAGAAAACTCAACCATTTAAAACTGTATTTGATTATCAAAATCAATTATAAGGGATATGATTTAATATTAAGGTTGGTTTTAAGATGAGTTTTCAAGTAGGGATTAATTCTAGGATAGTTCAATGATGATGATGATGATATCATTATTATTATTATTATTATTATTATTATTGTAATTATCATTATTATAATCATGATAATAATAATAATAATAATAATAATAATAATAATAATAATAATAATAATAATAATTGTTGTTTATTTTGTTCAATGGAATAATCATGGAAAAAGAGTTCATTTGTTTTTTGTTGAACTTATAACACTGACCTTAAAACTAATCCTAACCCCTAACCCTATTGCTAAATTATAATCTTTATGACCAAATTTGATAAATTTTAAAGTTTTCTGCTTTCATTTATTCTTTAATATGTTAGTAGCAGCATCCTAACGTGTCAGCGTTATTTGCTACCTCCTTTTTCTTACAGCGTACACCCAGTGTTGCCAACTGGAATTTTCAATTTCTACTACCAAAATTGAAACAAATTAATCTGAAAACATCTAAAAATTTCTAAAAAATAGTCCGAAAATACACTACTGCTTGGCTGTAGAAGCTGTCAGAAGGACATCAAATTGGGCATCAAACTGCCTCGAACAGGCTTTACTCCCTGGTTTTGAATCAGAATCGTCTTCTTCCTAGACTGGTAGCTTCCCTAAGACTTTGAGAGCCCAATCTGTCCTATCATTTTATTCATTGCTGGGATTACATGGGATGGATTCTTGCCTTTCCCAAGGGCATGAGTGTGAGTGTAAACATCCCGAACCTGAGTTTGAATATCGGGGAGCTAATACCATTGTCCAAGCTATTACCAACAACATCAATCGCACACAGTATCTGATACATAACGAAAACAGGACCCAAAATACAATATAAATTATTTCATTTATATTATAACAATTTGTCTATCCCTATTAAAGCATTCAAAGCAATAACAAAAATTATGCATATATATAATGATAATGAAACGAGATTATGAGATACATTGATTTATTTCATGATTAGAATATGTGTGTGTGTATATATATATATATATATATATATATATATATATATATATATATATATATATATATATATATATATATCATAATATATTTTCAATTTGTAAGAATAGGAAGTAGATTTTATCTGTTGTCAATTTTTAATCACAGTGCCTAATCTTTAACACAGTAAATAGAGCTATTGATGTATAAAAAAAATAAGAATTACAAGGATGTATAACCAGTGAATGTCAGCATTTCATGTCTAACACATTCATCAGCAACTAGCGGTTGCTAATGAGTGCATTAGGCAAAAAATGTTGACATTCACTGGGTATGTATCCTTGTATTTCTTATTTTATATATATATATATATTATATATATATATATGATAAATATTTGTGACCAATATGACTAAATTCATCCAAAATATCAAGACTTGGGCACAATAATCTAAGAATTGAGCCTCATTTAAAAAAATCTAAATTTACATCCAATATCGAAATCAATTTCTTACTTATAAATACAACCGAAATAATCTAAATTTAGATGTAAGAAATCCAAATTTTAAACACCAGACGGTTTACATGAATAATCTTCTTTTTCTGGTTACTTTCTTGAATATCATAAAAATTTAACCTTAAAAACTTGGTATTATTAAAAGAATTAAAATTTTTAGTTATCAAAACTCATTGCAGTTCTCATTATTGTCTCATCTTATTATTCATCGAACATCAAGGGAGGTAACAAAAATTACAATAAACTTTGGGATTACCTCCTTTGGTAATTTATTTTACTAGATTTTAAAAATTCAAACAAAAATTTTAAATAATATCTTGGAACGAACAAATTGAAATTAATAATTCTATAATTATAGTTAGAGGTTGGGTTACGGTTAAGTGCTTAGACGGGATTTATAAATTATCCACAATTTAATGTAATTCATTTCCAGGCAGATTTGAGGATTACCTACCTTAGATCCACGGGAATTACTCCCCTTGATAATTGATGAATAATAAGAATGTAAGATGCTAAAAGTAATGATCACCTTTTTATTTTCGTTTCTGTGCAATTTTTCGGACCAAAGAGAAGAAAATTCAGCTTTGATTCGGTTTGATATCCTTTCAAAATATTCCATTCCATGCACTGAATTACTTCCCTTACATTTGCTACCAAGCTCAAACTAGTGCAGCAAATGACCATAAGGGGTTATATCAAAGTAGAAAGATTGTGTATCATCAGCCTTACCTCTCGATAATTCCTTTATGGAAAAATTCGAACATTTTCTGCACATGTACGTGCGCAACAGAGAGGTTAGTTTTCAGGCCATGGTTCAAAACTTGATTAGTTGAAAATTTAATGTGAATTCATTTTTTTCAAAATATAGGAACTCCTGTTTTTTGCAGTCAATGTTGTTTACAAGATCATATTACATATGCCTGCAAAGTTTCATCTAAATCAGTAATGCATTTGGGATCATGTAGACTTCAACCAAACCAAAGAGCTTCACTTTAGAAATATTTGTCATACATACCTTTGCCTGGTTCTCGCATCTCTTAATCAAACTTGTACAGATCCCTTTGTTATAACAAATGAAACATTCTTCCCACAAAAATCACTCAAATAGGCAATAGAAATATATTTTATTCATCTTTGTCATGTACATTTGCATATTTATGAACTTTGATCTTTGTTTGCCAAATATTGTATCAAACTCTGTACCAACTGGCTATACCCTATGGCATTCAAAGTTTTTCTGTGACTTGAATGTTCAAAACACAGATTTGAGTAGAGTGTCATCAGGAATAAAGCTTGATTTGGTGAGTCGAGTCAGATTTACTGTGAGTGACACATAGTTTGAGACAAGAGTCACAGTTTAATTTACCAGAAGGTTTTTGTTACTGGATCAATTTGATACATATACATTCACGGGGAGCAAGTGGTGTCCAGTCCATGCAGAGAACAGTTCATTACAACCTCTTCCATATCAAGGTGATCCAGGGATAATGTGACCGATAAAAAAGCCATATGACTTTAATTCCTTTTATAAAAATCCATACACTATGGTAAATCCGACATACAGAAATCAGTATTCACAATATGGTAAGCAAAATATTTTTGCCATACCACAACGAACTCCAGACCTTTTTCCCTTGATTTTTTAACTGTAAGGATGTCAGAAGAGTAAGGGCTACAGAAATAACCAACAACTTTGCAAAAATTGAAGACTACAATCTCTAATGAGAGACAGGCAGTAGAAGCACATACTCTTAAGTGATGCAGAACTTACATATGAGAACAATGGAATGCTTGAAAACTAATGGAGGCCTTTTAAAGGGAATTTTTTTTACAAAAATAAATATTTGATCTAATCTTTTTTCAAATAAAAGGAATTAAATTTCAAGATTTAGGTGGCTTTTTCATTGGTCTTATTATCCCCGATCATCTTGTATTAGAACCGGTGTCTGAAAGTCCAAGAGGTTGAATTATATAACAGCCATGCAATTGAAAAAAGAATTTTTAATCTTTTTTCTTTTCAATCGAGTAATCCTGTGTTGTCAGTCTTATAAATACTAAATGCGCAGAATTTCCCTGGAAGCCTGTACTAGGAATATACCCACCGTTTCAAGTACGCCTAGACTGACCTTGGAGCTTTTCTAACTGAGCTTTTAGAGATAAGGCTTTTTTGTAGTTTTGTCGTAGCTGTTCACCATGCTATAAAATAACAAAAAGAAATCAAATATGAGTAAGAATCAATAGTTTTCACATTTTAGGTGATGTTTCAATTTTTGGAAACATTGGAAGCAGAAATTGTTGTAGTGCCCACCTTTTTAGCAATAGAAAAATTTCACATACATGGAGTTATCTGCCCTTGGTAAAGATCTACTTGCAAGTCCTAACACAGTTGAAAATCTCTTTAGAAATGGTAAATTCTTTGTCACTTCCTCTTTGACGTCATACAGATCTACCAATAAGATAACTGATCATTATCTTCACAGTATTTAAACTTCGGCAGTAAAACTTTCTACCTCTTTCTGTTCTGACGGCCTCGAGGTAAGCTAGTTTTCTCAACCTCTCTTTAGTTATCTTTATGGTATTTAAACTTTGGCGGTAAAACTTTCTACCTCTCTCTGTTCTGATGGCCTCGAGGTTAGCTAGTTTTCTCAACCTCTCTTTAGTTAAGATAGTTTATATAGTTCTTACTTACACCCACTGTTAACACACAATCTCACATATGAAAAGTAATCCATTCTTCCTTCATATCCAAGAACACACCCTAACTAAATTAAGCACTCTCAAAATAGTTAGGCCTGACTTCCAAAGATAACATTATAGTGGCTATAACCTATATGAGCAAAACTGACGGACAATCTAAAGTCTCTTTCCTGCATTCAGTAAGTGACATTCCTTTCCCTCCATACTTCCTTTCTCCTCATCCTTATTGCGGTAGATCTCTCCCAACATCTTTGTGTCGGCAGAAAACTTCAGTCCTTCTTTATCTTAATTCATTCAAGAATTAAAACTTATTATTTTAACCCTTTTTTTTCTGCATTTGTAAACAATCAAACTAACAGCATACTAACCTTGTTTTTGCATTTAAGCAGTGAACACTATATTTACTAGAATCTATCTTCTTAGATCAATTCTGATAATTTATTTTTAAGGGCTAAATGTACTTATCAAACCAACACTGTCAAAGGAGATCAGTCACAGAAATTTCTGTAAATTAATGATGCTTATAATGATAACCAATTGCGAGACCTTGTATACATATAGGTAAATAAAATTACAATGCATTCAGATGCCCAGGACTGTATTAAGGCACTAAATCAATGATTAGATAATATATTGTAAGAATTTTGAATGTTCTCAAGTTGTAGGTAGGCGCTGATGTCAGTGGCAGCCAGGAAATATTCAGTTCCCTGTGGGCACTGCCACGTGGGAGAATATTTCTCAGTTTGTACGCCAAAAATCTGTGACATCATGAAAGATGAAAAAGACAAGGTCACCATTTTGGATTTTAAAAGCTGACAAGAGCATGTGCAGCAGCCATCTGGGATTAGTAGCAAACACGTGTATAAATAAAATTGAATGAAAATATTAAGTCCGTTCAAAGGAGAATGAAAACCAATGCAAATATTTGTAGATATTTAACAGCATTTAACAAGAAAATAAATGACAATGCATGTTAAGACTATTTTTCACAAGCCATTTTGTGTACAAATTTTCAGTAAATTAGAATGGGCCACTAATGAAATGAACTTACCTTTGCAAGTCTTAAAGCCAAAACCCATTTGTCTAAATCTTCCTTAGAGTTGAACGCTAAGAATTTCAAATCATGAAATTCACAACCCCGTTGGCTATGCATCTATAGAAACAAAAAAAAAGAGGCAATTATAATACAAGGTCAATACTTATTCACAGAGGTGTGGCGTGGCAGAACAGTTACTGATACAAGAAAAAAAAAAAATGGAATCAGTAGACCAAGTTTGAGTTTCGGCCGAGGCTTTTCATGTTCACTTAGCACCAATGCCCATGGGAAGGGCATGAATCTACCCCCCCCCCCGAAGCAGTTGGAGTTTTTCAAGAGAAAGTAACTATCAGGAAAGACCCACAGCTTGGCAGTTGCCATAGCCAATCCCAAGCTAGGATAAAAGAGTAGGGCATGGCTTAACTTATTGAAGTGACCAATTTTTAGCGCTAAATGACATATACAAAAAATATTAGTGATATTTGGAGTTATCTGCCCTTGACCAAGTTCTACCTATAATCCCTAAAACACGGAGAAGAAATCATGGCATGGACACCCTTTTTCCTAACATCACCCAGACGTACCGGAGTAGCAAAGGCAAGAAACCAGTCAGACAAGGAACAATTGCTGACAATGAGTTGATGCTTGTGTGGACCAAAGAGAAAACAAACAAAATGCGCATTTAAAAGGAAGAAATCATCAGAGGCTTATCACGAACACAAATTAATGTATATTTATATATACACTTGGATAAAACAGAAAGATAGCACTACTTAAGAAAAGAAAAAAAAGAGTCCATTTTTAAAGAGAATCTTTGAACTTGTCTTCTATGGAAGGAGAATGAAGAATCACTTACTTTCATTTCTTTCCTTCTACTGCCATTAATCCCACTTCACTGGGTGTGGGTGGAGGAAACAAGATTTCAACCTTTCCTCTTAAACGATCTACCACTTTTCACAACTGAACTCTGTCAGTTTAGTACACTGCACTAGAAAGAACTAAGATACATCTTCTTACTGTGAGAAATCGAAACCCATGGAAGTAGCATTCTTTTTCTGTCATTTTATTTATGACCCATTTGTCCCAGAATTCTGGCTGCTACTGACAATTATCCTCTGCTATTCTTAACTGAAAGACCCAGTCCTAAAGTGATCACAATAAGCAGCTTACTCCAAATTATCATATGCAAGTCAGAAATAGAAGAAAAAGAAATCATTTATACAAGGTGCTACCCGAAACTTTGAACAGGATCGATAAATTTGTTCATCTGTTACATTAACCAACGTTTCCCACATTTCACTGGGTTTTTCATTTATCTTTAGAAATCACTCCAAGAAACAGAGAACCTCGTTTCCTATCAATTTGTATTTTTTGTCAAACTTCTACTATCAAGTTTTGACTTTATTTTAGTATGAAACAGCAATGACAGATGACAATGACCAGACCAAAAACCATGAATGTCATGCATGAAATAACAGCAACACAGTAATGTATGTAAAAACTGATGTCGAATTCTTTCCGTCTTTTGCAAATCCCATTTAGAAGAATTACTAATAGTATTTGAAATGGGGACACATAGTTTTGGAATAAAATTGTATAGAGAAATATATTCTGTTTCGCTTACCTTTTAAAATTTAATGAATCAAGGGAATTTAACCCTAGCGAAGCCAAGATTGTTTTGTTTTTTTCTTATTAGAAATCCACATTACACCACAAATTCCTCAAACTTTTGGGTAGCACCTTGTACATATATACAGGTAAACATCTTACCTTGATTGCAATACAGAAGCTGGTTGGACATTTTACAAGTTGAAAATGATGCTTAACTATGTAGACTTCGATATTATCATATTTGCATAAAGGTTTCAGGTTTTTAGGATCCTGTATCAAGAAAACAAAAGATAATATTTTCATCACGAATATGATCACTAGTAGGGCCTGTAGTAACTCATTAGAAAAAAGAATGGAAGCCATTTATTATAATCAGGGATAATGTTATCAAATGGTTATTGTTATCAAAATCAGTTGGTGCCACAAATTTTATTTAAAAAGCCGATAGAAAATTTTAAAAAATAAATTTCAAAATAATCTTTTTTAATGTAGAGTTGTTTATAACAATGAATCTAATTACATCCATAGATTGAATAAATGAATCATCATAGCCTGTGTGTGTACTAGAACTAATTATCTAAAAATATAGATCTTTTATCTGAAATTATCTGAAAAAAAAAAATACCGGCTCTTTTTTATGAAAAAACAAAAAATGTTTTTAGATTGTACCTAGTAGTAAGTGTTTTCATGCAAATTTTCAAGGTTGTAGCCCAAATATGTGACCTGGAGACACAGATGAGCAAAGAGTGAAGAATCTGTTGCCCATTTCACTGGTTGGTCAGATGGGTCATTTGTTGGAGTAAGGTGATTCAATAACATAAACATTGAATAGATATAAATGAATGTAACTTCATAACAATGAATGTAAATCATCTTAATTTTTATATAATTTGCTTAATATTATCAGCCGGTTATTGTTATCTAAATGACCCAGTCCCAAAGTGGTCACAATAAGCAGCTTCCTCTCAGCATAAGTGGTGCAAAAGTATTTGTATTAAACTGACCTTCATTTGCCTCCGGGGGCAAAAATAAACCCCTGATCCACGGATGCTGCAGATGTATTTCTTCCAAGTTGATTTGATCCCATCAAGGATCAAAGCTGGACCTTGCAAATCTGGAAACCTCTGGGTTGACTGTAAATATTCCTGAGAAAACCAATCGAAATTTTAAAAAAAAATAAAAATAAAAACTTGTAAATTCGATTAAAATATTCAGGCATAGTGACTCGTTTATTTTTTAGTGAAAATGAAACACAAAAATGAATAAGTATTAGCTTTAGATAGGAAACCTTAAATCTAGCCACATATGCAATACATCACCTCCTTCATCTACTGTCCATAAAAGCCTTGAACACATGAGTGCCAGAGCTAATTAGCTCCGACTTTCTCAATCAGTTACCTCTCTTCCTCTTCCTTTTGTTCTCTCTAGGATCAGTACTATTTCACCAGCTTCCCAGCCGATTCAAAGTATATCGTTTTATCGGGACTATTGTCTCTTGTCAACAATCTTCTTCAATGTGAGAATCTGTGAAAGCTTTCTGGTGACTCAACAGAAGCGCTTATTTCATTTCGACACTTTCAACTACTTATACCAGAAACCGAGCTAACCGCCTTTCGGATAATCTAGTTTGGTCAACTATACCACTCATTATTAAAAGGTACAAGTAAATACCAAACCACATAAGAACCGTTATGTCACATGTTTCCCCAACTAATCATAGTATTCTTCTATATTACATTCTATTGTATTGGAAAGACCAAATAACCAACTCTCTCCTTAACATCTCATTCTCTATAGAGATGCTATATAGTAATCTAATCTAAACAGGTCTCTTCTGTCACACTTAATCTTTTCTTAATGTTTATGTTTCTTTCTCAGCTTTTAATGTTTATACATGCTTTATTTGTTGACCGATTAAATAAACTTCTTCATTTGTTTGTCTAAAATGTTGCGTTAGTCTTTATTTTGATTATGAACTCCATTTAATTTCCACATCCATATTCAAACCAGGCATGGATAATTCTCCCTTCGATCATGGAGACAATCGACTACCTTCTTTCTCAACACACTTGTAACATCACTGTGTGTGGTGGTAACCTCAAACACATGAAACAGATTTCTTTGTCCTCAGCTACAACTACCATCATCCCCCTACATAGAACTAACGAACATTACCACTCTTCCTCACGATATAGGATTCATCAACTATCAATTTCATAACTGGTGATCCAAGACATAAATAGATTCGATAGAAACTTCAAATGAAAAGGAACTAAAGTGAGTATATCTCTGAATTTTTGAGATGAGGTATCATTATTATTTCTATTTCCACATGGACACATAGCGCAGTGGTTACAGCATCAGACAAATTACTGCAAAGTAATCTGATGGTTCTAGGTTCAATCCTAGTGTGAGACAATATAACAATACTACTAATGCTAAGAGGGGAGTACGGTCAATATACCCCCGTCGGATAAATAAAGAGTTTGTTTCATTACTTCCCCTCACCTCCCAGATGATACCTGATGAAGGCCGTAGAGTGCAACGTCCGAAACGTTGTATGAAAAACAACCAAGATGAGGATGGTCCAAATATCAATAGAAATAAACTAAAGTGAATCTAAAAATGAACACACGCTAGTAAAACCTGGAGAAAGTCTATGTCCAACGACGAATGCTAAAAGGCTGCTGCTGACGATGATGATGATGATGATGATGGGCAAATCCAATTGATTTGCGCCTAAAGTACTTTTCTAGTATATGGTTTAATGAGAGTCGTCCTTACCCGTAGAAGATAGATCCTTGCTCTCTGAGCCTCTTCGGGAATACTTGCTACATCATCCTTGTCTCCCAAGATATTGGATGAATAAGCCAACTGAAAAAGAATTTAAACAATCATATACAGTGTTTAATAAGCACAATCTGTTATGTTAAATGAAAATTTGTCAAGTGAATAATCGAACAAAAGAGATTTCAGTAATTTGTTTCAAATATCAAACACCTCAAACATTAACGATAACATTATAAATAATTTATAATTACTTTCTAAATAATGTATTAATACAAATAAACATGTAAATAATGTAATAAATGATCTAATCATATAATGAGCTGATATGCAAATTTTTCTATTTAAATGTTTGTTTATGTTTATGTTTGAATAGGGTGATTTCATTGGTTGATTTACAATCCTATTATAATATAGCAATAAAAATAACTTCATAGAAACTCTTAAAACTGAATGTCTGACCATCACACATTAAAAAAGCCTGAGATGAGTTGAGACTTTAGAAAAGCTTGAAATCAGGATACTTGAACAATTAACAATCAATTGTCCAATAAAATAGATTTTGGCTTCTTTAATAACTATGATGGGTATATTCTAGTCTTAATATAAATTAATCGAATGTCTACCTGTCTGCCTCTCTGAAAATAAGCACGTGGATATCAAATATAGATGTTGATAATTATAAGTGCCATCTAGATGACTCTGGATAATTTTAAGAAATTTTGTTGTTTTTTTTATTTCTCGCTGACTGAAAATAATTCAAGAGATTTTCTTCATTCTTATTTATTTTTGCTACTATTTACCATCATCTAAACTCGGGCTTGGTACTCTTCAACAGTGAGTAAATAAATCAATAAATGATAATGATTTATAATACTTCATCTACTAAAATAAATAAAAATAAATGATTTTCTTTCTGGCAATGGGAACCTCTCGCTAAGTGAAATTTCATTATAAGAGTCCTTCACTATGAGAAATACCACCGTATATCATTCTGCTTGTTTGTATGCGCAACCACTACATTTTTTGATATTCATTCTCCACATATTTTTCATCCTTTCTCTCCGCACCCACTCTTGAAACAAGGGTAAGAATGGAAGAGAGTGCTTATGCTTGAATGGGAACCAAAAAGATTCAACCTTTGCTATAACTGTCATTCATTCATCACTCCTCTCTTACAAGTTTCAAGCCTAAAAATTAAATCATAGTGGGACACTATGGATATGAAGGGTTAATTGGAAAAGTCTGAAAGTGGAAATAAGATAACCTTGTGAGGTTGAGTGTACTTACAAATCAGAACGGTTACCCAGAGGTTTTTCGAAAGAAATCAGACTTGGACAGAGAACAGATAAAAATCTAAACTGTAAAGCAATCAATATCAAATCTGAGAGTGAAGTACTAAAAAGGGTCAGACAAGCAAGGCCTAGACAGAATACAGATGTATGATTAATCGCCTTTGTCTGAAAGGTTTATGAATCCCTGAGTTAGGGAAATACTTCTAGTTTCCGGGCAGGTAAATTGATTGCCAGAGGATTTGGCTCTGCCTATAGCCTACGCATATTTCTAGGGGAAAATTATGGATCCCCAAATTTGGTAAGAAAAATCACCAAGTCAGCACAATTTCAATATTTACCAGCTGAAAGGGAAAAATCAATCATGAGCCCCACACGCAAAGGGAACAAACTATCATATAAGTCAGCTATTTTTGAGTAGCAGCAGAGAAAGAAGGGAAACTGTGGGGCACTGCTGAGGAATCCACTTTCCTTATCACCACAAATAGTCCTGACCCATACAGCAAAAACTTTGGTGAAGCTATACAGATATATATAACAAGAGACATCAAGTAGATGATCCCGAAAGATTCATAGTTTCGACTCGAGTGCTTTGTTGAAGCTATACAAATAGACATACCAAGAGACATCAAGTAGACAACCTGAGAGACAGACTGATAGTCATTCCATAGTGTCTTCATCTTCATTGGCATACATTTTGACCTGTCACCTTGTAATAAAACTGATATATATCTTGTTGCGTATTATATACTCAGTGTCGATTGTTCCTTTTCAATTAAGTCTTTGTTCCACCAACACAGAGTCTTATAGCCAACAACTGCACCCCTCAGATCTGAACACAATGTGGGTGAGGTGGGGGTGATTTGAGGTAGAGATACAATGCCCAGTCAACCATGGCCTGACCAGTGTCATACTTCACCAACTAGCAAGGAGTTGCAGAGACCAGCCTAGGGTCCGACCACAACTGTAGTAGTAGACCACAGAATTACAGACAGACCCCAAAAGTAACCAATTAATAATAATAGATATATTAGTTTCATTTCCCTTTGCATGTTATTGTGGTAAATTACTTTAACCAAATTATGTGACTACAATCAAAGAAATTTCTCTGTGCGAGCATGTGTGTATGCACAGAAATTAGTCGACAACTGGCCTTTATGCAAAGTTGACATGCACCAGATACATTAGTCAGTACACAAGGAAGTGTTGAGTTCAAAGTCTTCAAGATCAGCAGTTTTCCAAAAATTATCAAAATTTAAGTATGAAATTTAAATATTTAGATATGAAATTTTAGATATTTAGACAAGAAATTTAGATATTTAGATAAGAAATTTAGATATTTAGTTAAGAAATTAGGATATTTAGATAAGAAATTTAGATATTTAGATGAAAAATTTAGATATTTAGGTGAGAAATTTAGATATTTAGATGAGAAATTTAGATATTTAGATATGAAATTTTAGATATTTAGGTGAGAAATTTTAGATATTCAGATGAGAGATTTAGATATTCAGATGAGTAATTTAGATCTTTAGTTAAGAAATTTAGATATTTAAATGAGAAATTAAATTATTGGCCACACTGAAAAGAAGTAACCAAAAAACCTTGAAGTACTAGTTTCGTACAGCAAACAAAAAATATTTTACATGACAATTATGGTAGGCTACTCTACACACCATTCCTAACATTTTAGTTGTCAATATCCATAGAATTTCCATGGGTCCAGCTAGAATGCTATTATTCATGTACTAACTCTGAAATTTCATACAATTATTTTTCTCTTGCTTACCTCTGGATAGAGAACAGGTCCATGTTTAGTGTGATCTGTTCGGAAGACAAAATAACCATTGTGGGCAGGGTCCCAGTTATAACAAATGTTGGTAATTATCTCGTGATCTTCAACAAGGCGCTCTGAAAATGAAAGATGTTTTTTTTTGTGAATCCTGACCTGATGCAATTTGGGTGGGGGTGGGGGTTCTCTGTTTACATCCTAATAGTTTCAATAGGGTTTAAAAATGAAATGAATCGATTTTGAGAAAAGTGCACCATAATTTTGACAGTACTGTATATGATACAAATAATTTGATTCTTTTTCTCTGTTTATGATCTTCAAGTAGTCGAATCAGTGCGTTGTACCCGGAGTTAATGAATTAAGGTAACCTCTAAAATGCGCTGAGTTGAAGAATGCAAAATGATTCCAGATGATTTGCAACTAAATAACAACTGTGTGATCTTTGTTCATGCTCACCCTTATCCATATTATGACTGATTTGTCAAGGGAGATAATTATCAAATACTCATTATAGAGTAATATTCTTAATTGTTCATTTATTCCGGTCACATCAGATTGTACTAATTTTCTCTCAAAAGATCCAACAGGTCAGAGAGTTGTCTAGTCTTTAAAGCAAGTTACTCCTTTTTATGAATTCTTTACAGTGATTTTTGAATTTTTTTGCTCTATGCCCTGCCTCAGTAGCTAAAAATAAGACCCCACTTATTTTTTTTTATAGTATCATGATGCAAATTGTTAAAAAAAATACTGATGTATGAACTTTAAGGTACTTACTGAAATTTTGGTTATTTCTTTATTGAGTTTATGTTTATGAGTTAAGCATTAGTTACTATGGAATCTACGGTGAAATTAGTAATTAATTGTCTTGAGTGATTAAGGATTATTCAGCAGTTACAAACTAAGATTTGAGTCCTGAAATACTTTTCAGACTTAACACCCTACTTCCAAAGTGCCCCCTTGTTGGATGTGCACATTGGTGCAAGGTAAAAATGGCACAAGTAATAATGACCCAGGTAAAAAGGGCACAAGTGGAAATATAAGAAAAAAATGGCCCAGTTAAAATAAATATTTTGTTAAAAATTATTTGTAACAGAAAATCATGTATCAGCATTTTTCAGATATAATTCAATCAACTTATTACAGTTAGATTCAATAGATACTATTTTAAAACGTAATTATAATTAAAAAACAGTTTATCATAAATAAATATGGACTGAAACTTTGAAGATTTTAACTATGTTTTAAAACAGGATGTCAAAGATTTGAAAAGTTCTGTGTCTATCTAATCTGGTAGCATAAATCTGATTCAATTACATCTGAAAAATGTTGATACATAATATTCAGTTGGTATTTTCAAGGAAAAATAATGAAAAATGGCCCAGTTAAAATGGATAGTTTATTTAAGATAATTATTAACTGAAAAATCATGTATCAAGATATTTCAAAAGTAATTGAATCATATTCACACTGTTAGATTCAATAACTCCATATCTTATTTCAAAATGTTATTGATATTTAAAAAATAATTGATTAAAAATGAATATTAACTGAAACTCTCAAGATTTTAATCATGTTTTAAAATAGGATGTCAAAGATTTAAAAAGTTCTGTGAGTCTATCTAATCTGACAGTAAAAATTTGATTCAAGTACGTCTGAAAAATGTTAATACATGATTTCTAGTTAACATTAATTTCCAATAAACTATTTATTTAAAAAGTGCCATTTTTTCCTATTTTTCCACTTGTGCCATTTTTATGCAAATTTGTGCATCGTACATTCAGAATCACTATCTTTAGAGAAAAGACTGATAGACAACAAAAAAGAAAATTATCAATACCAAGTTTGCCATGAAAGAGGCACTCAAATAAACACCAATCGGTCACGTTATCCGTGTTGCAATTGTATTCCGCAGCCACATCATTACAAAGATCCACAGATTTTTTTTGGCTCCCAAAGGGTAAATCTATCTGACATCCTCCAATTTCTGTGTAAACTCTGATGCTTGGAACTGGCTAAAAAATGCAAAAAGAAACATTTTCTGGATTTAAGAGATCAACTTATTATAAGAGATCAAACAAGATGTTGATTTTTATCTGAATTATTGAGATGAGGAATCTATAGACTCTGATTGGTCAATTGATAGAAAAAATGACCAATCATGAGAGAGAGAATTTTGTAATGCAGAAATTTGAATAAAGCAGACAACGGAGACTCTTTCTTTGCAACGTTATATAATTACAAGTTAGTAAAAAATCTCAATTAAGATTTGGTTTAGTGAACCAGAGTAATTTTTATTGAAAATACATCCCTTATTTATTCTACTATAAATCAAATAAATAAAAATATCACTTATTTTATTGAAAATATTTTATTACTATGAATTAAATTAATTCAATCATTACTTGTTTTCTTTGAAATATTCTTTATTCTATCTAGAATGAAAGGGGGGACAAAAGGAAGTTGAGTAGATTACTGCAGTGGTAAGTAGAGAGATCTCCCTTAGATGGGAAAGTTAGGTAGTTTGATAAGAGGCTAGGAAGGGAGAGGGTAGAAAAGAAAGTTAAGTAGTTTACTAAGGGGTAGGGGAAATTTTAGCATATGAAACTAATCCATATTTGTATAACATTTAAATAAAATCATGGACCAGCAACGAAGATTGGAAGGGATAAGGAAGATCATGAGAAGATATAGGCAAAGAGTGAGAGAAGAGCAGAGGCATGGGATAATGAATAATCTCAATTGTCAACACCCATGGAATTACCACGAGTCCAGCTAGTCATCCTTATTGTTCAACCATTGCCATCAAAGATGGCAAAGGTTTCTATCTTTTTATAAGCGCATGTGTTTTCCTTAATGTTTGTTTGTTCCAGTGCTCTTAGCTATACCATTTTGTCTATAGACCAAATTGGCATCAGTACTCCATTAGACCCTTTCTAAAAATGCTTTTCCTGATTTTTGGAAAAAAAGCTTCTTTGACCTTTTTGGGGCCTTATTTCAATAGGTTTATTTATAACATCTAGATTCTCCAGAATCTAGACGTTTTTTAACGCTATTTTACATGTTTTCCAATAGAAAACACCAGTGATTTCATAAATAGAACTTAATCTGTCCATATTTATTCTTCCATAGAATTGTTTTACATGATTCCAAATCTTGACGCTATGGTTGGTCAATTATTGACTGTGATGGCAAATAATACACTGATTTACTCAGATTAGCATCCTAATCTTGGTTTTAACAGTCACAATATTTCAACCTTAGTCATTATCATTAGCTTTTTAATGTCTATAGTTGGGCATAGACCTTTCCCAAGTTTTTCCAGACCTCTCTATCATGGGTATCACCGAGCCAGTACTTTCTGAACTTCATCTTGCTCCTCACACCATCCTACTTTCTGTCGGTCACAATTTTGCATATGATCCCTGAGGATCCATGTTGTGAGTCGTGATGTCCATTGGTTGTTTGCCATTCTTGCAACATGTCTAGCCTATTGCTACTTGGGTTTCCTGATTGTCTCTATGATATCTCGGATTCCTGTCTTTTCTCTAATATACTGTGTTGTCTCGTGATCACTCCTTGGGAGGTTGAGCATGATTTTCTAAAGTACACGTTGCATGGTTCTCAGTTTGAGGGTCAGCCTTCTGATTAGGTTCCATGTTTCACCTCCATAGTTGAGCATGATTTTCTAAAGTACACATTGCATGGTTCTCAGTTTGAGGGTCAGCCTTCTGATTAGGTTCCATGTTTCACCTCCATAGGTGACTATCGGGAGAAAGCATTGGTATTGGTTGTATACCTTTCTTTTACGGACTAGTGGGATATTTGTGTTTTTGAAAATTGAACTTGCTCCACTGAAAGCTTACTAACCTAATTTTTAAGAAAACCCATTATTCAATTCAAAGTGGTGGATTGTTCTCATTCCTCTGTTTATAGCTGAGTAGGGTTCACACCAATTTGCCAGTTAACCCTTCCCAAAATTCCCTAACAATACATGAGTCTATATACCACCTATTCAGTTAACTTGAGCCACCTTTTTATTCAAATTGATTATTCATTACAGGTTGAGTTCACTGGTGTTTTTTTTAATGATCTGTTAACAGTGCACTGCTTGGAGTTTAGTCAGCATGGATTGTTGGTCAATACAGCAGTGTTTTATGCACTAGAAACATTAATCAAAACAAACTCTTTAACAGCTACATAGCAAAGGTTACTAAGTCAATCACTGTTTCGGTGAACGTTCCTACTGAAAATTACTGCTTAACTGACTGACAATCCATGTTGACTAAACTTCAAGCTGTATACTGTTAGAGCATTTAAAATCTCAGATCATCAAGAAGCCACCAGGGAATTCGAACTATGACAAAAGAAACATTTTAAAAAGTGACCATTCAGCACCTGATTTCTTCCTTGTTTAAAACTTGTATAATCAAGCTTCTTGAGCACTTGAACATGAAGTGAGCTTGATCCTCACCAAGTGCCCAACACTTAATAAATACCTATAGAAATATGATATATAGTAATTGTTACTCACTCGGGGTACGTCATTGTTTCCACATGACTTTAAAGGAGACCGCAGAAAATAATTGCTGTTTCGTGCAGGCACATAGGAAGATCTTGTCTATCAAACAGGAAAAAAATGATACAAAATCAATTCATTGTGAATGAATTTAAAATAGAAAAGCATTGCAAATTAGTAAAAAAAGGAATCGTCGATGGCCAGAAATTCAACCATTAGCCCTCACATGGACTATTCTGTTGAAAATGAATCATGTTGGGACATCAAAGACATCTAAGGCAGTGGTTCCCAACCTTCTTTGCTTATGGCCCCTTTTGACTAATTTATTTCTGTGGCCTTCTTTTTGTTGTTATTAGAAAAAATATACATATTTTACTATTTACATTTATATGATACAATCATATGGCCTTATAGAAATGTGACACAGCCCCCAGGCATAAGTGTACAAGCCAGGGGGGTGGTAGGAAAGCAACTGCTCCCATCAATTTGGGCAAAAAAAGAGAAGAATTTCAAACAAATCCGTATAATTCAGGCAAAACTGTAAAAATCTGAACAAATCAAGCCTTCTGCTCCTACATTAACTAGAGAGTTATATGGCCCCTGTTGAGAACCACTGCTTCAAGATGATAAAAACTTGGATACCCACCGGGGGGGATACTGTAGCTTGGGATGTGCAAATGAGACTAGTCCATCGACTGATATTTTGACGGCCTCTTGGAGGAGTGTGGTTAGCTGTTTGTACATTGTTTTCTCTAATTTTATCTTTGGCTTTACGTATGGGCGTTTTTCGCTGGAAAGAGAACGCCTTGCGAAGAGAAAAACCCCGTTTGACTGGTGAATTTTTTGTTGGTGCCATCTTATAATTTCTAATCGTCAAGAAAAATCACTTTCATTGAAATCTGGAAAAAAAAGAAACAAAATTCATAAATAATCATAATATTGGTTCAATATAAAAACACGTATAATAATTACCAATGTTTTTTTTTATTCATTTGTTTTCTGTCATGCCGAGAAGGAAACTGTTACATAAAACAGGTCTGGTTATTCACTCAATAAACACAGTCATGCAATCTATGTCTTTTGGCAGCATGCCATGGTGGGGATGATCAATGAAAACTTTAGAAGAAGGGACGATCAAAGAATAAGTTACTTCTCTTGCCTTTCGTTGGGCAGTAATCGCTAAAAAGTCTGTATTTTCAATAAACAAGTGGGTGCAAAATAGGGACCAAATTAGCATGAACTTTCATTGCAAACTGAATTCCAACTAATAAACTATTCAGGAGAGGATTTTTAAAAAAAACAAAAAAGCCATTTTTTGTAAACATAATAAGTTAATAGTTAAATTTCCAGCCCTCTTGCTCCACTAGTATGGCCAACACAAGTCATGCAAACATACATACATAGCCAGACTGATTTGAAAACCGAAGAAACCTATAATGACAGTATTGGGTTATGTTTTCAAATAAAGTGGAACAGCTGTGGTTCATACTCTGGAGCGGACCTTAGCGACTGAATGATTTACCAATGGGCCAAGGATATATCAAATCAGTTAATGGCCAAGACAGGTGGAATTTGAAAAAAATAATAGATAAATAAAATAAAATTACGCTAGCCCGATGACTTATCAATAGACTGCGGATATGCTACTAAGATGGTGTTAAAATTTTAAGCATTAAGTATGCCAGTCAGATAGAAGGAAGAATTTACTCACATGAGAAATGAAATTACCACACATATTTTAGTTATGTATACTTACACACATCCTTGGATATGTATTTAAGAAATGGACATATTTGGTCCATCAGAATGAATTATAAATTGCGTTATGTTTTATAGAAACTTAATTGAAATGATCTCCCATCGTTACACAGTTAATATATCACTCAATTTAAACAACGTAAATAGAATAAATATATATATAATACAACACAATTTATAATTCATCCTTAGATATATAAATTTGGTTGTCTGTAATTATGCTTGTGTACACACCTGACAGTGATAAAAAAAAGTAAGAAAATTAAACTGACATCAGTAGCAGCAACCATCAATACTAGAGAATTAACTAGCAGGAACTGGCCTATTTATTTTTATCTAATGAAGTATTGTAAACCAATGCTTCTCAAACTAAGAGTTGATACCCTACCGGAAGTCATGTAAAAAATATTAGGATTTGCAGAAATATTAAGAATAAACAGTAAACACTATAGAGAATATTCTGCAATCTATTTTTTCAAGGGGAGATGATAATTTGTCTCCATGTCCAGTTACAATAAGATTACGACTAAAGAGTAATCGTATTAGAGCCTATTACTTTTATAACACTGAGAGTGGGGTTGCAGAAACATTTGTCTCCTAGTTCTCAAATAAAAAGAAAAATTTGAGAAATCTTGCTTTGGTTATTAATTTTTGAGTAATATTTGCCTTTATCTTAATTTTTTAGGATAAGATTTCTGTTACCAGGAAAAGGAAAAAAAATATCAAATATTTTTTGTGCCTCCAATTTTCAAAAATCACTGAAGTTCATCTGAATATAATTAAAAATGAAAAACACCTCAAGTAATTTATATCACATCCAAAATAATAATATAATTTGTGAAGCAAGGGGCCAGGTCAGAATTAAAGTAACAACATGGTAAGAACTTCCCTCCCCCCAGCAAACTAATAATTTGTGTTTTTTACAAGTTGACACTTTCCAGAAAAAAAAGAGATCTTATCAATTGATTGCACCAGGAATTTCTTGAGAAAAAAAACAAAAAAAAAACTTACATAGTTTTCTACTTTAAGAGATCAAACAAATGTTAAATGTTTTTAATCACAACTTGACTCAGGTTGTGAATCTAGAACATTCAGTATAAAGTGCATATCAGAAGTAAAGGAAAAGCTCTCAGTGTAAATAATCCATTTGCTGAGTTCTGTATGAATAAATATATTAAAGGACATACTTCTGTCTGTGTTGTTAAATTTGACATTGCTGGGTATCCCTGCTAGTTACATATATATTTATATATCATTATCATCATCATCAGCCCCTATAAGATTCACTGCTGGATAGAGGCTTTACACATTACTGGGAAGGTAGTGGTTAATAGAGGTCAACTGGTGTCCTTCTCCTAGGCTGGGTCCCTACCAAAGCAAGAGATCCCAGTCTGCCCTATATCTTGAATATATATACTAACACACACACACACACATTTTTATATATATATATATATATATATATATATATATATATATATATATATATATATATATATATATACTCACACACACGATTACTTATTTTATATATACATATATATATATATAAATATATATATATACTCACACACACAGTTACATATTTTATATATATATATATATATATATATATATATATATATATATGTACTCACACACACGGCTACATATTTTATATATATATATATATATATATATATATATATATATATACATATATATGTACTCACACACACGGTTACATATTTTATATATATATATACATCTATATATATATATATATATATATATATATGTACTCACACACACGGTTACATATTTTATATATATATATACATCTATATATATATATATATATATATATATATGTACTCACACACACGGTTACATATTTTATATATATATATACATCTATATATATATATATATATATATATATATATATATATATATATATATATATATATATACTCACACACACGGTTACATATTTTATATATATATATATACATATATATATATATATATATGTACTCACACACACGGTTACATATTTTATATATATATATATATATATATATATATATATATATATGTACTCACACACACGGTTACATATTTTATATATATATATATATATATATATATATATATATGTATATATATATATATATATATGTATATATATATACATTTTCAGTAATTCATGTGTTTATCTCAATTTTCTGAATACTTTCAGCCATCACTGGTAATTGGAAAGTAGTAGGAAAATTAATAAAGATAAATATATTTATATATAAATATGTAATCACGTAGTTACATGGGTCCTCATCTGAATATGCCTTGACAAATTTACAAACTTAATAACCTGAAATGAAATAATTTGATCTCATGATAAATAAATTGATTTATTTAAAAATCAGATTGCAAAATCTATGGATATTTTTTGCATAAGTTTCAATGAAATTTCTTCGAGGGATGGGCTACAGAGCAAAGGGGAAAATGGTGGAAATTTGGGGTGGATCCATGCACAATTACCTACCCTGACAACAGAGTTGATAGTAGTATGCACTCTTGGAGTGCTTTCTAATTCTATTCTGTTACATGTAAGTACTACATATACTCCAAACATATCCGTACATGAATCATTTGTATTAAGCACTGATTACAAAAATACTTAATTAGCAGTTTGAAAATGAGACCAACATATCTACCATCTGACCTGGTCCTATTGCCAGCTCCGCCCGACCCTGTGTGTGCTGGGGTGAGAAAAAAAAAATGAACATAATTTTGAAATGCCCGCCCAACACAAAATGCGGAACTAACTGAATATTAACGTTAGCATTACAGCTATCGATTTTATAACAATAAATCACTGTGTTTTAAAGACCTTTAAAACGAAGAATATATTTGAAAAGTGAATTTTATGGAGGAACTCAATGAGTTTTTAAAACTATGGACACATAAACCCTAATCATTAAAATAAAACAGTGACTTACACAAAACGAGATCGGTAACTAATCCAAAATCTATTCTATTGAATAACAATAGACCACCACTGACAAGTTGTGGGTAATTTTCCCCATGTGTAAATTTTCGTACTTATAAGAGTTAACTAGTTAAAGAAAAGTATGATTTCATTTCATGTTTCATATCGCACTGTACAGACAACTTTTTTGAAAATATTTCAAAACTTCAACAAGGTTGATCGTTATTTGAAAACAAACAAAAAGTTAATTTCTTAAAATTTGAAATAACCAATAATACCGACATGTGAACATTAGGGGATATTTGAGGGAGAAAAAAAATCTTTACCTTAACCGAGCGAGTCACTCCGTAATAATGCCCAAAAACCGGTAGTGTACCGTTTTTTTTCCGATGTCTCTGTGGTTCCGAATCCTCGAAGACGTTGGTGCCTTCTCTTTTGAAAAGTTGCGGTTTGGTTTGAAACGAGAAAAAGGAAGAGAGGAAGAGGAAACAAGAAAATAGACGAAATGAGTAAGTAAAGTATTGGGGAGTGTTTCTCTGTGTGTTCGTTTGAATCTGCCACTCACAGCTCGTACATAATAGGCACAGGGGTTGAGCAGGGGGTGAAAGAAAGGTTATTATTAACTCCACACAATCACATCCACTTGTCGAAAAGATGCAGACACCCATAGGCACTGCCGCTGATCCAGCCAGCCAGACTCCGGAGACTTGTGGATCCTGTTTTTGTCATTAGAGCTGTAGTTCTCAAACTGTGTGCGGCGGCACAATAGTGTACTGTAACCAGGACCGGCGCAAGGATTTCGTGCACCGTACGACTTGAAATTTACGTCCCTGGTTGTATTCTAACGACTATTTTTTTCTCAGTTTGGACTGCGCCCTTTGCACTCTACGACTTGACATTTACGTCCCTGGTTGTATTCTAACGACTAATTTTTTTTCAGTCAGGAGTGCACCCCTTGCACCCTACGACATGAAATTTACGTCCCTGGTTGTATTCTAACGACTTTTTTTTTCAGTTTTGAGTACGCCCCTAGGATCTTAAAGCCCTGGGCGACCACCCAGATTCGCCCAATGGACGGACCAGTTCTGACTGCAACTATCTCCCGACTGTGGCACTTGAATCTTTCCAAAATACGCTAACGTATTTCGAGCCTTGAACGTGTCCATTACGGATATATGCACCCCGCTTCCACCACACTACAGTGTTCCCAATCCAGTGGTTTCATCACTATATTTTGTGAGACTGGCTCCGCGATGCCCATGATAGAGAGGCCTGGCGAAGGTCCATATCCAACGACGGACGAAACAGACTGATGATGCCGATGATGATGATGAAAGTAAAAAAGCGGTGATGAGTATTATTATATCAGTAAGCCGATGTCCAGTAATTCTTGCAACTCCCTTTGTGGCTAAAAATGACTGAAAATGGCTAGATTTGTTCATTTCCAGCCAACTTCATTGCTAAAATATTTATTATGCTGAAATGTTGAGAACGCTCGAAATTTCATACAAAGGCTCCAAAAGGTAGGAATATGCAACGCATTGATCAGAAATTAACATAATAATGAGAATCTATTTTTTTAAAGAATAATTATTATGATCTTCAAATAAAATATGTATCAAAATTACACTTGGACATTATTTGATAATAGAGTCTCAGTATGATTTTTCGGGTGTACTTAACATTTTTAGTTATATAGTTAGCAGGAAATTAAAAATCCTTGCTATTTTTTAAGACTTTTTCTTCTGTATTTACACTAGTCTTTTAGAGCCCGGCTTGCATGGATAACCAAGTTCCCTTCATTGACTACTGAAAATTTTTGTAGTGTGATTCATTTTCACGGTTGGTATGACGCATGTCAAATATATTTCTCAGTGTGCCGTCATATTATAAAGTTTGAGAACCACTGTGATTGAGAATAGTAGCAGTATGGAGTAAGTGTCAGCTGGAATAAGAGTAGTCAGAAAAATCTCTTTCCCTGTAGTCAGTCTCATTCTACGGGTAAAATCCGTTGAATATGTATGCTAAGATGCTGAGAAGTTCAAATTTTTCTAATTAAAATAAAAAAGCCAAATATTTCGAAATAATGATATTTCAGGGCCAGGGGCGCCGGACTCACGGGGACAGCTGCCTCCCGTCTTCTTGGTCCTCTATGGAAAAAAAAGGAAATGTTAGGCATACTGAATCAAATATTCATTTCTATTCAACAAATGAGTAAATTTTTTATCATTTCTATTAAAAGATATTGCAATATTTAAATATTTTCTTCAATTTTTAAACACTATCCTAGTATCGCATTCCAGCCTTTTGCAGATTTTAGTTCAAGATCAAAGTGTAGCATATCGCAATGATTTCCTGTTTCCAGTTTTGAACGTCATTATGGTTGTAATAATTTTGAAAAAATCCATCATGAGGATCGAACTCAATACGGTACATATTATCTTAGCTATGGTACAAGACCCCAAGCACGGGACACCATCAAGTGGGAATCGAACTTACTAATCAGTAGTAATGGTCTGCAAAATGTGATTTCTAACCTGAACCATTGCTCTACGGTAAAGCGTCATAAGTATTTGCTTGGATTAGTCCGGCGCAAGGCTACAAATTTAGAATACTTTGTGAGGCTCGAACTCACTGCACACTCAACTGCAAGGCGTCCAAGGGAAGGAGTGTACTGTACAGATGAAGACTATATGATGGTTTGAATTTCTGACACCTGCCAGGGGCGTACCAAGGGGGTGGGGTTAACACACCCTTCTCATTGCTTTCTCTGTCGGAAAGTTTATTCCCTTATTCAGCCTACACACCCACTTAAACAGCATATTAAATGTATGCACCCCCCTCAATTGTAAGTCATTAGGTACGCTTCCGCACCTGAAAACCCTTTCATCACGCCTGAACTACGATTTATTCTAACAAAGGGTCCAAAATACTTCCTCCTCATAGAAGAGAAGTTGAGGGAAGATCAGGGTAGGGAGTAACGTAGCAAGAGATTCAGGGGGCAGCGGCGGCAGTTTGGTTCTTGGATGGGCCCCCGTCAGCTTTTGATTGAAAATTGATGAAAAGGGAAAATTAGTAACAAACAGAAATACACTTACATTTAATTGGCGGAAAACAACCCCAAAGGCTGAATTATTATTTATGCAATTCATATATGTATAAATATATACACCACTGAAGGTAGGAAAACGTAGAAGAAATAAATGGAAACCGAGAAAATGTACCATGAAGGTAATCCACACACGCACACACACACATATATATATATATATTATATATATATATATATATATATAGTGTTATATTATAAAGAAACTGATAGTGAAATGATCTCTCGTCGTTACACGTTGAATATATCACACAATTTAGATACCGTGAATAGAATAAGCAATTAAAGAAAATGGGGTTGCTGCAAGATTCGAACCTGCCACCGATAGGGTAGATGCTGCCCCAGGGCTTACTGCCCCCACCCCGCCAAGACTTACTGTCCCCTCCCGAGACTGGGCAGAGTTATTTTTTGAGGCCACAGGACGTATCCGTGGCAAATTGTGCTTAGCAATATCAAGCCTCAGAGGCTATCATTGGTCACAGTGTTGCACTGGCGCTAAGCTATCAAAGTATATATTGCGAACAGATACGACACTTTGATCCGAGGCAGAGCGCACTGATACTCTGATCCTAAGCCGAAGTGCCGACACATACGTAAACAATACTGTCATTTTCTACGGGCCCTGTAAAAATCAATCGATATGATTTTATGTGAAATGTTCTGTAGTGCCCCATTTACTTTTAGTTAGGAATACAGTACGAAACTCATCTTTTCGCTAGATATCCAAAACGTCACTTCCTCTGACGACCCCAATGCGTTAGCCAATGAGGTTTTACTGAGGCTACGCACTGCTAAGCGCATCGGGAAGCCTTTGGACTCGTCCTTCGGCTCTCCTATTATTACTCGGCCCAGCTGCGGGGGGGTCAGTTTCCCCAGAGCAGCACTGCTCCATTGCACTTAACGGAGCAGGTCCCCTGCTAGACGCTTTCGTGGCGGAGGTTGAAAAGCAAACCGAAGCTGCGTCGGCTGGAGCCATTTTCGGAAGGGTGTCTCCTATTTTCCTCACGTTAAGCCCGACCTTGTGTCAAATTTTGCTGTGGTGGGACAGTAAATAAATTGATCACTAGCTCCAGCACCACTGGCTGGGTACGCTTATAGCCCCAGCCTCTGCGGCCGGCCATTCTCTCTCTACCTCTCCCAGGCCCAATGCTCCTTGACGCCAGTATTCCTAGCAGATCATGCCTCTGACCCCAGCCCTCGTAACCGGCTACTCTTCCACTCTCTTTAAGATCGCTATCATTTCGCCAACCCACTGGCCGATCCGATCTTAACCAACATCCTCACTTCGGGAAACACGCATGGATAAAACTCCATGTTCTATGTCTTTTATAGTCTGTACGTCGGGAGTCTAACAGCATCTGAGAATAGCCCCAAGTTAACTCACTTACTTGGCAGTAAGGCTCACACACTGACCCCGGTTTCCACGTATCTGGGAGCTATCCAACCATACGGAATCCACGCGTTCAGACAACTCCAACGCCAGCTCTATCAAGACAAGAGAGGTCCCACCTTTTACTATCTCTTCTCCTAACATTACCTCTCACGATCGGTCGTATCTATGTTATACTTACATGTACCTCATCTTTATTCTTGTATTAAACGCACGTCTTCTTGTCTGGCCATAATTTTTATATGTGTTCATTCCTCTTTATTTCAATGCATGTCCAACTTCATACTTGGCGCGCATTCCATTCCCTTCTCTTCCTACAGCTTCCTTCCTTCCGCAGCTACAGGGCCGGCGCACCACACATCACTCACAAGGATCCTCGCCTCTTAACAATCCATCGCTGTTCGGATTTAACAATAGACACTACGTGCGAAAACTGGCGTGGATTCGATACAAAAAGACTCTACATCCTATAGTTCAAATGCGAAAATAGAAGAAGACTTAGCTTACAACAATGAAAATGAAATCCTTATCATAATGGAATTAATGTAAGTACATGTAAACTAAACTTAGTCAATGAAACGAATACATGAGCCCGGAACACTGCCTTGTACGTCCGTCTTTTTGTGTGTGTTGGTTGTCTACTGCTGAAAAAACTACAATAACAAAATGGAAAGAAAGAAGAAAGGAAACGAGGAGACAAAGGAAGCTCGGTTCATTTATACAAACATCAAATTATGTGTGGACGGTGGGGGACAGGAAAATTGACATTTTGACTAGCAGTGCTCTGCATTCACTAATCAAATAATTCATCCATAGGACGAGTAAGGTAGACCACTACATCTACCAAGGACAACGAATCTCCATAAGACCCTCAAAAGAGGAGGAAATTAAGCGAAGAATCACTTTGGGGTGACAAGCCTTCGGCAGAGCAAGCTCAACTTTCAAGAACCAGATGATCCCAATAATCTTTAAAAGAAGAGTATACAACCAATGCATTCTCCTGATTGAAACATGGAACCTAACCAAGAGACAGGCCTGCAAACTGAGAAGCATGCAACGTGCGCATGAGAGAATCATGCTCAACCTTACATGGAGAGATCACAAGACAGCACAGTATATAAGGAAGAAAACAGGTGTCCGAGACATCATAGAAACTATTAAAAAACTCAAATGGCAATGGGCAGGCCATGTTGCAAGAATGAAAGACAACCGATGGACATCACGTCTCACAACATGGATCCCCAGAGGTCACATAAGAAACCGAGGCCGACAGAACACAAGATGGAGAGATGAACTAGACTAATTCAGGCTCTGCGATGCCCATGATAGGGAATTGTGGCGAATCCTGGGGAAGGTCTATGTCCAACGACGGACGTTAAAAGACTGATGATGATGATGATGATGATAATGATGATGATGATGATGACATGTAAACTAACCTTCGTCACTGAAACGAATACATGAGCCCGGAACACTGCCTTATGTGTCCGTGTTTGTTGGTTGTCTACTATTGAAAAAAAAAACTACAATAACACGATAGAAAGAAAGAAGAAAGGAAGCGAAGAGACAAAGGAAGCTCGGTTCATTTATACTAACATCAAATTATGTGTGGACGGTGGGGGCAGGAAAATTGACATTTTGACTAGCAGTGCTATGCATTCTCTAACCAAATAATTCGTCCATAGGACGGGTGTTCGGTTGATTTATTCGATAAACAACATTAATTGCCGGCAGTGTTGAAATGTTAAGCATCCTGCTCATTTTGTGAATATGAGTGTGGAAGTTGGAAGGAACTGAATAAAGTGTAGTAAATGTCTGTTTCAGTGTAAAAAAAACATTCAATCTCATTTTGTGCGTGAAAGTTATATATAGCAGCAGTAGACAAACTGATCTTGAGAGAAATAGATGTTTGGTGAGAGTTCTGTAGCCACGATCGTCCGTAGCAAGAAGTTGTAAAAACTTATTGTGTGATGATGGTCATCATCATCAGTCTTATATCGTCCGTCGTTGGACATAGACCTTCACCATGATTTGCCACACCTCTCTATCGTGGGTGTCACGGAGCCAGTATTTTCTGAACCTGTCCAGTTCGTCCCGTCATCTCATGTTCTGTCAGCCTCGGTTCCGCATTCGATCTCCAGAGATCCACGTTGTGAGTCGTGAAGTCCATCGGTTGTCTGCCGTTTTTGTAACATGACCAGCCCATTGCCATTTAGGTTTCCTTATAAATGGGACATTATAGGAATTAGCGAGATGAGAAGACCCGGAAAAGAACTAATTGAACTCAAGAGCCAACATCTTCTTTACAGCTTCGGAAAAAAGAAAGTAAAAAAAAGTGGAGTAGGCTTTCTCATCAATAAGGACCTCAAAGACAATGTAGCAGGCTTCAAAGCCGTCTCTGGCCGAATAGCCAGCGTCACCATACAACTTTCAAAGGGGTACAAACTGAATATCATCCAAGTCTACGCTCTTACTTCGCAATCAACCCAAGAGGAAATAGACAGCTTTCATGTTGACTTGATCTCTCTACTCCAAAATACCAGAAAACATTTCAACGTCATCATGGGAGACTTCAACGCACAGGTAGGGCAAGGAAATGAAGATTGCGTCGGCAAATTCGGATATAAAGTACGGAACAAGAAAGGACAAGATCTTGTAAACTTCGCACCGGCTGATGGGTTCAACATCATGAACACCTTCTTCAAGAAGAGACCCAATAGGAAATGGACTTGGAAGAGCCCCAGCCACGAAACAAAGAACGAAATAGACTACATCCTCACGGACAAAAGCAATACCGTCGAGTACATCCAAATCCTAAATCAAGTCAACGTAGGAAGCGACCACAGAATGGTAAGATGTAAAGTGCATGTAAATACCAACAAAGGACGCAGAAAAATGTTTCACACCAAACCACAATCACTAAACATACCAAAAGAACACACCTGATCCTTCAAGCTTGAACTGAAAAACAGATTTAGAATTCTTACTGAATAAGACGACGCCAAGATCAACGAACTAAACAACAAAATGACAGCATCTATAATAGAAGTCGCCACTTTATTTAAACCAACGAGCACACAAACCATTAGTAAAATCTCATATGAAACCAGAAATCTCACGGAAAAAACGCAGAAACCTCAAGCCACCGATAACAACGAGAGAGAAAATCGAAAAGACCTAACTAAATATAATGATCAGGGAGAAACGAAGGAAAGACAGAAGGGGATAACGACGGCAGTCATCGAATTGACTCTCGAAAAAGATCGGGGCTTCAAAGCTATGAACAAAGGCCTCAACTCAGGACGGAATCAAATAACCAGCATACTCGAGGAAAATGGAAACCTAACAACAGACAGGGACAGGATTGTCGAACGCACCAAAGAATTTTACCGAAAACTCTATTCATCCAAACAAGTACTACAAAACAAAGAATAGGATACGCAAGACAAGTCCCTCTATGTGATATTGAGTATGATTCTTTCGTGTGCGCGTTGCACGTTTCTTAATTTGTGGGCTTGTCTCTTGGTTAAGTTCCATGTTTCAGCTCCATAGGTGACTATCGGGAGGATACACTGGTTGTACACTCTTCTTTTCTGGCCCGATGGAATTTCCTTGTTCTTGAAGGCTGAGCTTGCTCTACCGAAGACTTGCCATTCTAGAGTGATTCTTCGTTTGATCAACTGCTGGCAAATATTCCCAAAAGACGGACAGATGGCGTTGAGAATTTATTATTGTAGAAACGCCGGATACGAAAGTGAGTAAATCGGTCGTATACATGCAGTGTCATGCAGAAAGAAGCCAAACCACTCAACTGATAAATGAAGCTCAATTCCGACTATTGAAGCAACTGGGTTGATACAGAATGTTGGTGATCTCTCCGTTATTTGAACAGCGACATTTCTCCTTTTCTGATTGGTTAGAAAAGATGAATAACGTGATTCAAAATCTCCCAAGTTGTGAGCCACTCTGTAACGCTAAGTTTATACTCAAACTTAAGATAGCGTTATGTTATCCTTTACAAAAGAACAATAGATATCAAACAGTAATCTAATGTAGGACTATTGATATGGGTTGCACATACGTGAATGAATAAAGAAACAAGAAATGTCTCGTCTCTGTGAAAACGTTTACTTTTTATTTCTGTTAAAGAGACATTAGTGGCCATAAAACCTGGCGGTCAAAAATATCAAATTATAGCAGTATAGTAGCTGTCAACGTTCCAGGCAACAGTTCTCAAAGGAGAAAGGAAAAGGGTGTGTTACACTAAGGAGTTCACGGAATTATGACGACGGTGATAATAAAGAGTTGAAAAGAAAGAGAAAAAATATATATTCAGACGAGAAAGAAGGAGTGTGATCTCATCTGTGAATGTAGCAAGCTAGTTCAGAAGGAATCCCAATACATATGTACTAATCTAAGCTTAGAACGGCTCATGGTCACATGTGTTGTACATCTAGTTAGGATTGAACCAACTACAGCAATATTGATATACGTAAATTCTGGAAAAATGCGTTGAATTTAGGGAAAATCAATGTAATTCAGATGATAACAGTGGAAAATTTCGGGCAAATCAAGCCTTCTGCACCTCTAATCGGAAGAGTTCCTGTGGGCTTGTGCCAATACGTATTTACCAAGCTCCGTACATCACAAGACCATACGTGAGGATCGAATTCGCTTAATTTCATCATTCTTAATTTATATTTCTATAAAAAAAATTGATATCGTAACTATAATAGTAAATCGCCATCACAGTCAATAATCGAACAACCGTAGCGTCAAAATTTGAAGTCGTATAAAAAGAATCCATCGAAGAATAGATATGGTCAGAATAAATTCCATTTATGACATCACTGCCGTTTCTCACTGGAAAACATCTAAAATAGAATAAAAGTAAACATGCACACTTCGGAGAACTTGGATGTTCTTGATAAACTCGTGAAAATAAGACCCTTCAAAAGTCATAAGAGTATTTTTTCTCAAAAAATGAAAAATAAATATTTATAAAGGGTCTAGAGGAGTACTGATGCCAAATTTTCAAGTCTGTAGACAAAACGGTGCGACCAGGAGTGCTGGAGAACAGAAACGAACACACAAACACACGCACCTTTGGCATGCACGTTTGTTCAATGTCCCATGAAGCAAGTTTGCTAACCACCAACACAACGAGGAGCCCTTTTGTTAAAAAAAAAAGATTATATTCGTTACAGGAGTAAACTAGGATTTTGAAATTACTATCAGTCACTGTGGGCTCAGGCCCGGGTGAAGAGGTGGGCAGGTGGGGCATTAGGCGTAGCCAACAATTTTGGGGGGACTGCTTCAGAGTCTCTAAATCGTACTAATTCCTTTATTCTCTTCTGTTAATTGTCAATACAACATGTACGCAATCATGTGTATTCTGATAACAAAAATACTTAATGAGCAATTTGAAATGAGAACCTACTTATGCAAGTGGAGTTGGGCCTATTACCAGTACAGCCCACTTCTGAGTAGGCTTCAATTTCTCCTTCTTAACTTCTTATCAACCAATCTGTCTTGGTCGATCTTGACGAAAAAAAAACATAGTTTATTTTTTATTTGCCACTTATACAGAGATGTACCGTGGAGGTGGAGACGGCGGTTGATGGTCTTGTGGGTCGCCTCGTTGACGGACAGGCCATGGGACTCGAGCTGTTTCAGCCTTGCCCTCGATCCAACGCCTGTCAAGTCGTCCTCTAGCTTGTTCCTTTTCCATTTGTTCTACTTACCCGGCTCGTTTCACTCGAGCAGTTCTCTATTTTTGCTTTCGGCCATATCGCATAACAGCATACTATATACACACACGTACAATAGCCATATCAAGTTTTTTTTTTTTTTTACAACAAAGAAAGAGCTTTCTGCAGAAAAAGAAAAATTCGTTGCATCAATTATAACGCGCCACCAACGCAAACCAACTCTGAAAAATGACACCGTTAGCTCGAGGTGACTCACGCGCAAACAAGTGGGTTAAATCAAATTATGACACAACCAGATGTTGTGAGAAGTAGTTTTTGAATAACGGTCATACGAAGAGACAGACGACAATACAATTGTTTCGCTTTCAGTGCCGTTTAGTGCTTGGTCTACAGTTTCTACTGAGGCCTCCGGTATTATTTTGAAAAGAGAAAAAAAGTTGAAGAAAAATCAAATTTCTTTTTACAAGGCTAACAACAATTGTCGGATTAACTTAGTAGCATATGCTACGTGTCCTGCAATTTCTAGGACTCCGCGCTAAATGCTTGCAAATTATCAATCCAGATTCAGGGATTCAGCACTTGCTCTATTATATTACCAAATGTAAAACATTAAATGTTTTTTTCACCCCAGAGAAAATAATGCTGAAATAATTACTAATGCTATTTTATTTTTTGCAGAATCAATGTAAAGAGAGATATGATTAGTTAACTTGGGGTCTTTTGATCCCCTTACAGCAGCATAAGTAGGTTCTCATTTCAAATTGCTCATTAAGTATTTTTGTTACCAAGAAATTAGACTAATTTGAAATTTCGAATTCAAATTAATAATAATACAGCTCAAGCTACTGATAACGCTATACTATTTCTGAAACGTCGATTATAATTGTCGTATCATTTGGCTAACCATGCAAGTGAAGAATTTATTTTTTCATATCAAATCACCGTAACCTCACCAAATAACCAGTCCGACCAGCCAGCCGAGTGGGCTACAGATTCTTTTATCTTAACTTGTCTGTATGTCTATCTATGTGTATGTGTGTGTGTGTATGTGTGTGTGTGTGTGTCCGGACGCTCTTGGTCTGATTTTTGGAGCTACAATCTATAATTTTAGACAAAACGTCTATATTTTCGGATATTTTTTCAAGATAATTAGTTTTGATGCACGCGCTGACTACGGTGATTCATTTATGCGAGATACGGACATTTACGTTTATTTTTTTTTTTTCATTTAAGAATCTTCAGGCCTCTTCGCTACAGGCCAGGCATTAGCTTAACTCAGCCCAGCAAACAACAAATGATATTCTAACATTTGCTTTCCGTAAATTTTTAAAGATAAATTTCTCCAAAGCATCAGCAAAGTGTAAATTCTTTGGACACAGTTTTCAATTACCATGAGCGAGAGTAAGTGTTTATCTTTCTTAGGCATCACAAACCGTTGTACGATACGTAAACAGTACAGGGTTTCTTTTGGCCGTAGTATGTTTACTACACACACACACATATATATATATATATATATATATATATATATATATATATATATATATATATATACACACACACACAGTATAAGTAGTACAAATCAAGCTAGCAGTATAACATAATATGATAATGCATCAATAATATAAAGCCACTTCTGAAATGTAATGGATTTATTTCATAGAGTGCTCGATACATACAACTTTTTTTCTCTTGAAGTTAAGTTGTTTTAGAGTAGAGCTGGAAATAAATAGTAGAATGTGGATTCGCTACACAAATTAGCTCACGTTTCTGCCCTCTTTTTGTGTCTTTAAATGAGGTAACTCATCCATTGTAAGCTTATATGCAATGCTCTTTCATAGGAATAGAGCACTCTGGTGGAAGGGGAATTCATGCATAAATGAATATATCGCTTAATTTCAGCCCTAATGACCATCCAGTTCCGTAGCCCAGAGATAGGATATCGGCCTCCGGGTCTGAAGTGAAAGTTTCAATCCTTCCTCGTGGTACTGGAAGGGATAATGGAAAGTCTATAGCCACGCTGAAGAGTTGTAATACAACGAAACAGTTGTCTGTGGATGACACAATATATATATATATATATATATATATATATATATATATAACAAATCGTCAACAAAACATGTCAATATAGGTTTCTCCACTTTTTAAAGCTGGTTGGCTGGTTTGCAATGTATCTCAGGTACAGGACACACCGAAGGAGCTAGACGGATGAAATTTTCAACATTTACTCCTTATTGTGGCTACGAAAAACTTTTCTTTTTTTTTTTAATCCCCCAAATAAGTTTTTAGTGCAGGTTCAGTTTGCAATGTAAAGTTATGCTACCCATTTGTAGCTATGACTTTTTCCAACGATCCGCCACTGATGATATTGTAACGCCCCCTATTCTTTTATTTAGGAGTTAAATACGAAACTCTTTTTTTAGTTAGATATCAAACACATCACTTCCACCGACGACCCCTATGAAAATGGGAAAAGTTAGTACGGAGATAGGTCACGGAGGAAGAATGGTTATGATCTGATCGGCCAGTGGGTCGGCGAAATGATAACGATCTTAAGGAGAAGGAGAGAGAGAGTGGAAAAGTAGCCGGCTGCAAAGGCCGGGGCCAGAGACATGACCAGGTCCTTGCACCAATGAGCATTGGGCTATGAGCGTCCAGGGTTTTCATAGGGGTTGTTGGAGGAAGTGACGTTTTAGTATCTAGCTAAAAGAAGAGTTTCGTATTTAATTCTTAAATAAAAGAATACGGGGCGCAACAATAAAATAGCTCTGTAAACAAAACGAAATCTTTTAGATTTAGTGGTCACAAACTCAGTAAAATCCCGAATTTGACCTTCCATATTATTGGACATTTTACTACGAATATGAAGGTTGAAATGCTTGAAAAGATGATGGTCTGTGGGAGAAATATCAAGCGGATATGGAGGACGTTGCAAGACTCCACATCCCAATTCTCCAAGCTTAGACATAGTCTGTTAAAAGGTTTCGTGTCTTGCACTGATATGGAACATTTCGTTCAGTTCATTTAGGACCAGTTTTCTTGACTTGCAGACTTTTTCTATTGATCCAAAAATGACGTGATATGGTCGCTGTTGAGATCCTGGAATGCCCAGAAAGTATTCGAACCGTTGTTCATGAATCATTGGTCACTGCTATCGAAAATCCATTGAGAGCAGGTTTGAGCCTCCCTCGAGGTTCATCATTGGTATCCATATTTCAAAACCTAAGCCTATTAAACCAACGCCATGATAGTGTTCCCTTTAACTGCCTAGTTGGTGTTATCAGCAGCTTGAGACGCGTTATAACCTGATTCGAGATCGCATGTGAAAATCAGTCACACGTTGGGTGAACACAATTGCTGTTAAGGGCCCCCAAATCTCCAATTATTTTGTATTTACTTTATTGTACTTCAAACAGGCTTCTTTGATAGCACTTACTTGTGTCATTAAGCCAGATCCAGTTGAGTTGGTGAAGACTTGAAGTAATAACAGAAATCGGTACCTAAATTTGGTATGAATTATCTATAAGAAACTGTCAACCAAAACTCATACAGAGTATGGCGAATCCTGGGGAAGGTCCATGTCCAACGACGGACGATAAGAGACTGATGATGATGATGATGATGATGATACCTGACGCTATCCCTCTTACCTCAATAAGGAATAGTTGGTGATGGGGGTTGCAAAAGCCCAGGCGTCGTGCTCCAATTAATTATTAGCTTTCAATCCCGAAGGGTTAGAAACAGGGTTTTTACTAATTCAAATTCGATGTACACAAAGAGAGCTGTGAAAAGAGAAACCAGAAGCTTCTTGTTCAAGTGCCAAGTCACTGATCAATGGAACAATCTTCCAGATCCTATGTTGACCTCTATCTAATAACATCTTCTCGCCCGAACAAGATATGAAACGACTGGCACAGTGTTAGAACCTTGGCCAAGGAGCCATCTCGAAGGCCTCATCACAGGCCACAACTACTTCTACTACTACTACTATCATCATTATTATTGAGGAAAGAGATATTTTCTTCTTTTTCACCCCACCCCTCAGCTATTCCCAAATTTCGAATTTTCTTTCTGAACTGAAGTCCATCTATCATTTAAACAGCCACAGGGGTCACGTATACATATGTAGAAACGGAAAGATGGAGACAAATCCGAATTGTAAAAGAAGAAATAATAGTCTGCTCTGTCAGAGCCAACCGAGGTCTTTATGGGGCCCTTTGTAGAAATCGATTAGGGGCCTCCTTCCACCGCCTCTTGGGTCCCATATCGCCCTTGGGGGCTGCATGGTGGCCACGGGGCACCAAGCAGTCGCTTAGTTCGCTTATACTTTGGACCTGCACTGTGCTTATTCATGGAAATACAATTCATTTTTATTTCTATCGTTTTCTTGATCTCTTGTGGGTGTGAGTTTAGAAGAAGTGTTGTTCGTCTTACGTAATTTAGGAGCTGCTCTTACTTTCACATCTCTGATGACTAAGCGAAACAGAGCTGAGAGATTCCCTTTTTCGAACACCTACCCTATTCAGCTGTTCTACAACGTCGTTTCAATAAATTTGCTAGCATTACCTGAACCATCGCAATCACCATCAGTCTTTTAACGTCCGTCGTTGGACATAGACCTTTCCCAGGAATTAACCACACCTCTTTATCGTGAGCGTGCTTTCTGAGTTTGTCTAGCTCATTTCTCCATCTAGGATTCTGCCGGCCTCGGTTGCGCATGTGATCTCTTGGGATCCATGATGTGAGTTGCGATATCCATCGGTTATCTGCCATTCTTGCAACATGATCAGCCCACTACCATTTGAGTTCCCTAATGATTTCCATGAGGTCTCCTGTTTTCTCCCTGATATATTATGCTGTCTTGTGATCTCTCCATGTGAGGTTGAGCATGATTCTTTCATGTGCACATTGTATGGTTCTAAGTTTGAGGGTCAGTCTCAACAACAGGGTTTTTTTTAGTATCATATCTGATAGGCCAACTTGGCTTAATGGACATGATACTAGTGCTGCATGATACTAATACGCTACATGAATATTGACTGAAATTGAGTTACAACTTAGCAAACAGCTAACTTAGCAGTAGATGCAGGCCAAACAGTTACTGTTAGTACAGCTTTACTCGCTTGTCTATCTTTGCTTTTGTTTACACCTGGAACATAATACGACACAAAGCCAAATGGAGGGGGAAAGTGGTCAGAAGAGAGTATTGAAACCAATTCATAATTCATCCATACAAAACATAAATGATCCTGGCATTTTTTAAAAGTACTATGCTAATTATTCTATATATATAACAACCGTTCATATTCTTAATGCCCACTTAACCTACTTATGAGTTATTTCCTGTGAAATGAGCCAAAATCTTATGAAATAAAAAGCAATTTCAGTGGCCTTCACTCAAACCAGTGTAATGTTCACTTGAATCTTTTATGCCTTGTAAGCCACTTGTCTGAACTAAAACAAGCGCTTGATTATCAACTGATGGAATATATTCATCATCATCATCAGCCTATTAGCGTCCGTCGTTGGACATAGACCTTTCCAAAGATTCGCCTGGCATGTCTATCTTGGGAATCACTGAGCCGGTACTTTCTGAACTTTATCTAGCTCGTCACGACATCTTGCCTTCTATCGGCCACAGTTTCGCATATGATCTTCTTCAGTATTCTGAAAAGGTTAATTAATATTTCCCATCTATTGTGATTTTAAAGTCTTCAAAAATTGCCGATTTGGCAGAATCAGATGAGTATATTTTTTTTTATCAAAGCCACATAGCTAATTTTTTTATGATTATAATTGATTTTTGACAACAGTTATACTTTACCATTTGCGTTTTTTTTATTAGTGGTTTAGATAAATTGCAGTACAGTCTAGAATAATTTCATATGAATACTTTAGCGTAATGCAAAAAAAAAACAGGAACAAACAAACAGCATCATAGACTGTACGCTGTACAGTATTAACAAAACGTAAAATGTTCAAGAAATCATAAATGTATATACATGGACTTTTGACAAAAGTGACACGTCGATAAAAAAACATCTGGAAGTTGAAACCTATGAATTTTATAATAATGATCTTTTTGTCATGATAAGAAGAAAGATTGTAGAAAATCATCCAAGAAAGATTATTTATGCAGACGATGTCAGTTCGGGGATAGTCGTGGTTGGAAAACTTGTTTACAGTCGCAAACCGTTTAACAATCACTGTACTGTAGTTATATCAAATTTATGGTTTTACATAAATCAACTTAGTATGCTTTATTGCAGTACTTATCAGTATGCTTTACTATATTCACTTATTCGAACATTTACAATTTGGGATTGGTAAAGTGTTTGTTTACCAAAAAGTTTACGGTGCAAGATTTATGGTTTTGGAGTCAGCAAAATCTATTTGCAGGTTTTAGCGTTTGCACCATCCAGGTACTAATAACTGTCGAGAATGGCAAGGGTTAACAGTAGTATTTTTTTTTTTTAATTCTTTATTTACTTTTTATTATAGTTTTACTTGGGAAGTCAATCTAAAACAGTGAGTAAACAGCGTGGACCAAAGATAAAGGATGATTTTTAGACTGGACCCAAACTCACATCCCTCTTGTCTCACGGAAGCCTGGTTAACTGTATCAGCTGATCTTACTGATTGAGCTACGAGATTTCTATGGTTGGTAAAACAAATCTAACCGACCCCATATTCTTCCCCGTCCTCTCCCGGTGCCATATTCGTTATCATTTTTACACTTGAAATATCAATATTTCTTTTTTTAGATGTGTTTATACATCTCTATAAGACGCTTTTCAGTCGGTTGGTTGGTTGGTCGGTTCTGATTTCATTAATCAACAGAGAGGGGATGGAAGGAAAAGGTGAGATATCATCAAAAGAACATCTTTTCTGCTCAATTATTTTTTTATCCCAAAGGTCACAAATGGAGCTGAAACATGGAACCTAACCAAGAGACAGACACTACAAATTGTGAACCATTCAATGTGCATGTGAAAGAATTATACTCAACCTCACATGGGGAGACCATAAGACAGCACAATACATCCAGGAAAAGATAAGAGTCAGAGACATTATAGAATCCATTAAAAACTCAAATGGCAGTGGACTGGCCATGTTGGCTTAATGGTTAACAACCGATGGACATCACGACTCACGACATGGATTCCCAGAGATCACACGCGCAACTGAGGCTGGCAGAGTATTAGATGGAGAGACGAGTTAGACAAATTTAGGAAGTACTGGCACCACGACGCCCACAATGGAGAAGTGTGGCGAATCCTGGGGAAGGTCTATGTCCAGCGACAGACGTTAAGAGACTGATATGACATGATACAAAAATAGAATGCACAAGTTCTAGATTTTTGTATTTTGGCAAAGCCAAAAACCACCAAAACTGTCCATTTACAATTTTTATTAAAAATGATACGTGCAAAATATTTCCTATCACAACATTTTACAAGTCTGTGAATCAATTGATTCAAAGAAAAACTACTTGCTCTCCTTTATACCCCTGCCCGGTGGATGGATCATTGAACTTATGGTTCTTGTTTTATTAGATGTAGCACTGTCAACTATATTTACATTTTACTATACAAATATAGTATTGTTAATCTTTTGATGTTTTTCTTTTTCAGTTGGTGACGGGCGGCTATTTCGAATATCTAATGAGCTATGGTAAACTAATTTGCATAACTTTAGGGCGTTTCCTAGAAAAGCAGGTGATGAACTTTTACAAAATGTTTTCTTTGTTTGGATTCATTCAACCAATTCAAGATTTCTACCGTCAAGGAAATTAATTCACAAAATAGAATTTTAGAATGCTTGTATGAATAGAAGCAGAAATTTAAAAAATCAACCCTGAAAGTCGGGATGTAAATGCGCTAGTTCTTTTCTTGTGTGAAGATCTAGCAAGGGCAGTGTTGCCAACTTTATTTTTTTAAGTTTACACCTAAAATTGAGCAAAAAAAAAAAAAACCCCCCAAAAAAACAAAAAAAACCTAGAAACATTTACATTCTACAGATATATACTTAAAATCTAGGAAGTATATTACATATTAAATCAAATGTATCTTTAATCATTGATATCTAGTTTATCAAAACATTACTCACTTTATCACAAAAATTGTTTATCTTATTACAATAGATTAATTGGAAATATCACATTTTTTTTAAAAATCATATAAATAACAATTCCTGACACCTAGACTTAGATGAAAAACACCTAAATTGGCAGTATCAAGCATTGGCAGTACTAATATATCCTGGTACATGAATCTGTTAAGGCAATCAATTCAAATCCTTTGAAAAATTTTGAAAAGAAGAAGAAATAAAAAAAATAAGAAATTTTTTAAAAAAATAAGAAATTTTTAAGAAAATAAGAAATTTTTAAAAAAATAAAAAATTAAAAAAATAAAAAATTAAAAAAATAAAAAATTAAAAAAATAAAAAATTAAAAAAATAAAAAATTAAAAAAATAAAAAATTAAAAAAATAAAAAATTAAAAAAATAAAAAATTAAAAAAATAAAAAATTAAAAAATAAAAAAATAAAAAATTAAAAAAATAAAAAATTAAAAAAATTGAAAATTAAAAAAATTGAAAATTAAAAAAATTAAAAATTAAAAAAATTGAAAATTAAAAAAATTAAAAATTAAAAAATTGAAAATTAAAAAAAAAAAATTAAAAAAAAAAAAAGGTAATTTTTTTATTCTTTCAACAAAAATTACAACATAATCAGTTTTGAAAATTTTATTTAAAAATCTGAATGAAAATTCACCAGTGTAACAGAAGTATATAATTTCATACATGGTGACTGCAAAAAGTATCTGGTAAATTCAAAAAAAGTTCATTACAACAACACCAAATTTCAGAGAATTTGGGCCAAAGATTTCTGATTTTTGAATGTAATTTTCAATCTTATTTCAGTATCTCAATCTTTAGTCCAAATTCTGGAGCTGAATAAGGATGTTACACTAAACTTTTTAAAATGTATCAGATACTTTTTGCACTCACTAATATATATATATATATATATATATATATATATATATATATATATATATATATTTCACCAATAGCACATGGTGTTTTGTATTACGGATGTGCTCTGAGGTACAGATGCGCAAAAAAGCAAAAACATTTTAGTGTCTATAAGAAGCAGTGGGCAGTAAAGGCCTTTTTGATACAATATAGAGAAGATGAAAACATTTTCTGATGAGACATCCTCTGAGGAGTGTCAGTCAAAAGAAGCTTTTGAGGGTTTTTTTTTTTTTTTAAAAAAAGAAAAAAATTCAAAACATTTTTTTCTCTGCCTTTTCATGTTTTACTATGCATCAGCTAATCACGGGATTTTAAAAAAATTTTGTTCTGCTGAAAGACTTTTCATTAATTCTCTTATTTCTTTGCCATTTGTAACATCGAATAAGCGAAGGTGTGAAACTTGAGAATTTACAATTGGGACCACTTTCCTTACATTGTACCAAAAAAGTTTAAACTGTCAATCACTTCTCATAGACGCTAAAATATTTTTTTGCATTTTTGTGCATCCATACCTCAGGCAAACCTGTGATACCAAGCACCATATGAAATTGATATATACATTATTTATCTATCTTTTTATATCATCATCATCATCATCATTACTTTTTAGCCTTGAATGTATCCTTCTCAGTTCGGATAAATTTCATTACTTCAATTGGATCTGTGAATCCTGAATGCTGCTGAACTGGTTCTTCCCTAGAATTATCAGAAAAAAATTATCAATTTATTTCATATCTTAGACACACTATTATCAAAAGTTTGACAGAACTATCAGCCATCAAGCAGAAGACAACTCCCAGAACTTGAATTCAATACAAAAACACTAGAAATGCTTTCCAACATTTCTGTTGATGACCTAATTGAAAATATTTAGTACATAATATATAAATAGCCTAGTCACTTTCTTGTTGGTTTGTTGGCTTCTGGTCATGCTAAAGCAAGCAGAAAGAGAGAAAGTAGTATCTCACCAAGTTAGCAGGGACTGGTCTTTTAAAATCATTTCTGATCCACTGTGCCCCAGCCCTAGTATAAAATGAATCATCCCCCAGGAAACAATGAATCAACATAAAATTGAATAATTAACAGAAGTCCCAGGATGAAACCAATAACACATTTTATATAAGTATTGTTGAACTGTAAATCATGTCACAAAAAGTAATCCATGAAATCTCTCAAACATAAATTGGCTGAAGTTAGGCTCACTAAAGGAAACATGCAACAAAATCACATTCACGCAGTCTCAAAAGCAATTTAAGACAAGAGAAAACAATGATATAAAAATTAAAATGCTCTTACAGTCTCTTAGTGAACTACCTGAAATAAATTGACAGGCGCAATTTTAATTAAAAGAATTGAAGTGCCTCAGTCCCAGAAGTGATCCACCATGTCTCACACGTACTATTGAGAAAAATAAACCATACTTCATTCTAAAGAGCAGACACAGTGGTTTCAGTTTGGACAAGAAAGTTCTCATAAAATCTTTATTTCAACTCCTGTAGCACAATTAGAAAATTCTGAATAGTTGTGGTTCTACAATGAAAGTAAGAATACCTCTAAATGTTGCCTTTGGCTAAAAAAAAAAAAAAAAAAAAAAAAAAAAATCAGACCCCTTAGCTTGCACACTGTACAGTAATGCTCAAGCAGGCAAGTCTTTCACAAAATCAGTTGTCAGATGTGTTGATTTGAGATAAGGTAGTAGCCATTGTGTTGTGTATTTTCACTTGAATGAAAAATCAATGATTCAATATGCCGTGTAATCCACTGTACATTATGCTATTTATGTTAAAATATATATTTGTATTATTTCATCGATTGCCAAATCTGGTCATTTTTGTTGATTATTTAGCTAGTTGATAAATAAAAACTTACTTGACTCGCATGAATGGGTTAAACTGAAGCTCTTCACCGATTGTTGAAGGAATAGTTGGGTGATTGTTGTCCCTTCGGCCCTGAAGATGAAAAGAAACCTAAATTAGTACAGAAACCTGAAGTAAAAATCTAACTTGAATCAGTTATAATTCATTCATTTTATGTTGCTTGCAGCCAGGACAGTCACAAGGTCTCCCTTTTGAGGATCAATGGGATTGCAGCAGATTAACCCCAGCTGCTTACGGTATGTGGTTTTCCTAGATCGTAACCAATCTAATGACTATCGGTTTGACCAACTTGATTTGGTCTTAACTTCAAAAAGCCAAATGTGTGATTCATTTTTAATCATTAATAATCTTGACAAGCTTTTTGCCTCCATTCCTAACTTTCAGTGGCCTTTTATCACAATTTTGAATCGAACTGTAATCCTACGGCAATGATTAAACAGTGCAATTAGAAAATAAAGAGCAAGCCCACGGTGAGAATCAAACTTGTACTCCAGTATAAGCCTGGCCACTTTTAACCATTCAGCCACGGAGACTTTATAGTTAAACGGAAGCTGATTTGATACCTCAAACGTAACTCTTCACAACTGATATTCAATGCTTGTTAATGTTTGCAATGGAGACCTAGTAGTCATTTTTTTCAATACACATACCCGAACTATGGTTTGATTAAGTCCAAAAACTAACCAGGATAAATAATTTTACCAATAACAATAGTCTGTCGATATACTTGCTTTAATTCCTGAATACTGACAATTTTTTTTCCTGATTTTCAAAGAAATTTCAAATTGTGTGCCAAAAACTTGCACATATGAATATTTGGTTAAATATTACAAAATTAGTAATCTAATCGTAATTTCCCTCAATGCTTGAATTTTCACCATATATTCTTGAATATAAGTCTACCATGAGCGCAAGACAAGTTTACTATTCAGCATGAAATTTCAGAAAATTAACCAACTCGAATATAAGCCGAGTTTGTTATTTTGCCATAAGGTCATCAGAAGAGATATTGCCCTTCATATGAATCAAAAGTTTATAACACTTGGTCAGCTGTCACCAAAACATGAATTCCTTTCATTTTCAATATATTGATAATTGTTTTCAGGTTATAAAAGTGAAAATCTCACCAATGATGACAAATTTATCTGAATAAAAAGATTTTATAAGGATATTACACTATATACAACCTAGATAGTATTTCATACAAAAAACAAAAACATGATAATCAAATGAATTAAAACAATGGGAATTATCTCTCACTAATACATATCATATCTATCAATGCTGTACTCATATAGGCAAAAGTATTGGTCATTTTTGACAGGCCTGAGTTCAAGTTGAGCTACTGATTTTGAGCCATTTTTTCAGTAAAAAAATATTATCTCATATGCAAAAATATATGGTAGTTACCACTGCCAACAAAGTTAGAAGAAGTATATATATATATATATATATATATATATATATATATATATATATTTTTTTTTTTTCCACTTATGTTTGCAAATGACTTGATACTTTCTGGACAGACCTCATGTACTATAGTAACAGCACAGTCTCTCAGAAATATCAAATAAAAATAAGAACAGGTCTGGCTAGTTACTAAATAGAAACAGTCTAGTGACCAGCATCTTTTGGCAACATGCTGTGTTGGGGGTGCTCATTTAAAAACTTGGGAAAAACTTGGGATGAATAAGTTATTTCTCTCACCTTTTGTTGGGCAGGGATCTCTAGAAAAGCATGAATTTTCCGCAAACAAGCATGACTGCTGCCAGGCACAAAACAGGGATCAATTGAGCTCCTCTTCTAAAAAGCTATTTATGGGGGAAATTTTCAAAAAATGTTTTTCTCAACATAAGTAAATGTTGAAATTTTTAACTTTCAAGATCCATTCGTGCTATCTATAATGTGATACATGGCCAGTCAGACTGACTTGAAAACTGAAGACACCTACCTTTGACCAGACCATCTTGTCTTTTATTGCCTTGTTGTTGGGTTCCACATGAGCTGCAAACTTCAGGTTATTCACAGTATATTCATGGCCACAGAAAACTCGCTGTGTAGGAAACATTAGTAAAATTATTTTCTGGAGGATATCAAAGTTAACAATAGAAATAGTGTTGGTTTTGCAGGATTGGGGAACCTTTCCAAGTCTTCAAGTCACATTGAAATATATTGTCTCCTAATTAGGCAGCACTCAAGAAAATTTTTAGTAGGTTACAGCAAAATCAGAAGTTCTTAATTTTTGGTCAATAACTTGTGTCCTCATTTAATCAGTATTTACTACTTGAAAGAAATGAAAAACTTCATTAACCTTTTAATGACTTTCTTGAGAGAAAGCATTGGCATATCATGGCCGAAGAAGGCCACATGTGATAGTCTGGGAGACTGCATGCAGTCTTAAGGTCACAGGTTCCCCACCCTCACTTTTGGGGTTTTCTATCATTTTCCATATTTTGGAGAGTGTCAACTGTATATTACCAGTACATTAGACAGATATTCAATTGAGAAAAAAAAAAAACACTATGCAAATATTACACTATGTCGAATACATTGGTATTTTGACAAAGACACCATCTACTGAAACTTGATATGGACAACAGGGCTTAGATGAGTTGCAGTGAGCGGTAGTCTCCCAAATATCCTTTTAAACCATTTGTCTTATGGTCTCGCATATACAGTAGCTCTGCCATTTGATAAAAGGGTCGACCTTGCAGATCTGGGCCTAAAATCGACTATAACAAAAAAAGTCAAGCATGCTCAAATACCATAGGATACAATGTTTATATTTGATCAATGCATTGAATAATTATACATTTTTGAGCCATTGTATAATATTTTCAATATTTAACAATTTTAGCTTTTTCTTTTTCATTTGTGTAAATATCTGGTCAATAAGTTGCATAATAATACTTTTTGGAGCCTTTCCGTGAAATTTGGAGCCTTTATATGAAATTTTGAGTATTGAGCAATTTTAGCTATTGATCTTCATCATTATGTTAATATCTGTTCCATATGTTGAATGATTATTCTTTTTGGAGCCTTTATATGAATTTTTAAGCATATTCAATATTTCAGGAGTCTTTGTGTCTTTTTAACCATCAAGTGAGAAAACTTTGAAAAATCTAAACATTTCCAGCCATCAAGGGAGAGGATTTTTGCAATATTTACACAGGTCGATTTCAGGCCCAGATTTGCAAATTTAACCAATAAAAGTGTTTCACAATAGATAACAAAGTTTATAGGGGGGTTCCAAGCAGTGCTACCAACTCAGAAAAAATTGTCAGCGTTGACACTCGCTATGTGTGTTTTGTCAAAATGTAACCTTCTGGTGCGGTGTCACATTTTTAAAAAAAATTTTGATATTTATTTCTATTTTCCTGCCTGGCTAACCATACCATACCATCACGTCCAGGGTTTTCTCTTCATTTCCGCACGAATTATGAGGGTAGGTCTTGAATAAGTTAGGGGAGGGAGGAGGGATCTGCACCCCCAATCCTTCTAATGTACTTTGAGTATATACAGTGAATTATCTTAATTATACATAACTTTATACTTATTTTCACTAGTTGTTGGGAAATTACACAAAGTATTCTATATGCAGTAAAGAAGAAAACATGGATAAAGGTTTATAAAAATGGAAAATTTGTTAAATGGAATCACTTATAATGCAGAAAAAATTATGGGCATCAACTTCCACATCATAACGGGTCTAGAGTGTATTATTTTAATAATAGCTCTTCATTACTTATAGTTAGGAATAGTAATTATAATTAGTGTAATTTAAAGTTAATTGATAACTATACATTAGTCATATAGAACAAAATATATTTTGATCTTCATTGTCTTATTCATAAAAAGTTCTAATGGCAAATATTGTTTTATGGTACGTCAACTTTGATATAATGTCCTGGCAAAATTTTTTTTAATGAGAATTCCTTTTAGAAGTTATTCAAATGGTATCTGATATATTGCCAAAATAAAAAATAAAATTTCTTAAAAAATTAGAAAGTTTTAGGGGCAACTTACTGAGTTGTGAGGTAAAGATCCAAGAACTTCAACCAAGGCGTGGTACATCTGCTGAGGGGTACCTTCAAAGAAGCGGCCACAACCAGCAATAAATAAAGTATCACCTACAGAGAAAAAAAAAAGAAAGTGAGATTAATGTGCTTCTGCAGAAATATATCAAACTTATCATCACAGTCAATGATCGAACAACCCTAGCGTCAAAATTTAAAGTCAAGTAAAAAAAAAAATTCTATCAAAGAATAAATATGGTCAGAATTAATTCTATCTATGACATCACTGGTGTTTTCCACTGGAAAACATCTAAAATGGAGAAAAAAAAAAAACAACAAACTCTAGATTCTAGAGAATTCAAAGGTATTTAATACACCAGTCAAAATGATGACTAAAAAAGCTTTTATTTAAAAAAAATTTTTTTAAAAGTATTTTCAGAAGGGGTTTAATGGAGTATTAATGCTAATTTTCAAGTCTGTAAGGTCAGAAGTGCTGGAATATGCAAACAAATAAACCAGTCAGAATGAGGTCCCCAAAAAAGGTCGAAAAACCTATATTGATACTGACAATGTCTGTTGACCATTTAAACCTCCTTGTCTCAGAATTTGAAATGAAAATACAAGAGACCATGAATTCAGCTTAGGGCCTCCTAAAGGCTAGAGCCAGTCCTGCTGCTTGTCCATGCTAGGAGATATCTTGTGTTAGAACATTCTTCTTTCTTAATTCATCATTGTGAAGATGCTTCTGCTCATTCTACTGAACAATATGGATTTTACTATTTGACCTAGAGATCAAACTTACGGCCACTAAGTAAACTAAATAGATTTAATCAACGCTTATATCAACTAGCCCATTGTCCTGTAGAAATTCCAAATATGACAGGCACCCAGAGGGGTACACAATAGCTGAAATGTAGTGACTTTAATTGATTTTAAAACCTTTCTCAGAAATGCTTTCAGTTGACTTTAGGTTGTAATATATGTAATACTAGCATTTCAAGGAAAATTATGGATCACCATCACCCATAAATGCTATGTTGGGGGTGATCAATGAATGGGTTACTTCTCTTACCTTTGGGCTGTGATCACTAAAAAAGTCTGAATTTTCAAAAACCGAACAAAAACCAATTCAACCAGTTCAATATGCAATATTAGTTTATACTAAGTATAAACTAATATTGCATATTGAACCCCTCACTAAAAAGCTACATTGGAGGGAAATTTAAAAAAAAAAAAAAAAAAAAGAAAAAAAAGGGAAATATTTTTCTATTCATTGAGAGGAGTGTGCGTGCAAAATTTCAAGTCTCTACAATGAACAATAAGGGATGGGTGAAGTCCATAGAGATACATATAAAAGTCAAAACACATGAATAATCTAAACCCAGCAACAGTGATTAAATCAGTCTGTTGTGGGTAGGAGTGATTAATTAAATGAGTCCCGGCTAACAGCAGTATATACCAATCAAGACATTCACAATTCTTAATTTATAGGCTTCAACTCTTTTTCAGATATAATTTGGATAAGGAAAGTTGGTTAAAAGATACAATTCAGGACAGACAATGGTAAAAATTTTCAGGATCTACCTCCAAACCGATTTTTCCTTTGCCTGTGATGTACCCTTCCACAAAATGCCATTGGAATTCACTGAGAACTTTTGGAGATATTGTAAGGAGTCCATGTATTACTACAATGCAAGGGAAATAATTTAATCACTTCTGTATCCCAATGCCCATCCTTCCAGAAAATTTAATTGAAATTCATGGAGAACTTTGAGATATTGTGTGTTGTGGACATATAATTACGATGCAGGCGAGGGAACTCTACATGGATATGCCCTGAAATGTAATCGATTCTCCCATAGCTCATTGTTTAACCTTCATAGAATTTCATTAAGATTCATGGAGATACTGTGTGTGCATGCATACATACATACATACTTACCTCTCTTAACTTTTGGCAGAGAATAAAAATATAAGAAAAGGGGAAAAAAAAAAAAAAACAAACTTACCTGTGAAAACAGCAGGCTGCTCACAATCGTCACTTGTAACAAAGTAACAAATGTGACCTGTCGTATGACATGGTGTGAACAGGCACTTGATACTCAAACTACCCAGCTAAAAATATTTAAAAAAAAAAAAAAAAAAAAAAAAATTAGCATGGAACTCCAGAGATCATATGCAAAATTGTGGCCGACAGAAATTAAGATGGCATGACGAGCTAGACAAATTCAGAAAGTAATGGCTACGTAACACCAATGATAGAAAGGTTTGACAAATCTTGGGAAGGGTCTATATCAAACGACAGACACTAAGAGGCTGATGATGATGATGATGATGATGAATTAATAGGTCTCTGTAGTCAGAGTGGGAGTTATGGAGTTAAGAAGTAATTATTGCCTTATTAGAGTTATAATCAGTAAAAACATACCAACTTCTACTAAATGTAAATTGTAATTTAATGCATCAGAGTTTCTAATTCCCAAGACACTAATTCAGTTAGTCCATTTTTTTCCTCTTCAGAATACAATGTTTCTTTTTATATAGCACGAAAAATTTGGTATTCAAATTAGAGCAAGGTCGTGCAATACTCAAATGTTTGCAGAAAAAATTTAGACATTAATGATTAAGCCCATTTGATCGCAGAGGTGAGCAACTTCAAACCAAGAAATACATTTAATTCGGACAGCAAACCATTTTGTTAGCCATTATGTATGATATGGTCAGACTATTTTCCTTGTTTCTGCATTACTTTCTTCATAGCATTTCATGTTTACCCCCTGGGCTTTGTCCGATGTTATTGGTTCTAGTATGTAGAATCACGGTTGGGCTGGGCACGACGTATCTGGGTTTTTTTTGGTATATCCAGGTTGTGTGTATCCAACCAAGTACGCGCTCCAAGGAATGATTTCACATTCTAGAACCAACAGCACCTGACGAAGGCCAGAGGGTATATGGCCGAAAGGTAAAAAAATGTACACAGACAAGGAAAATAGTCTGACCATATCATACATAATGGCTAACAAAATAGTTTGCTGCCCGAATCAAATGTATTCCTTCATGAATACAGACGAGGAAAATAGTCTGACCATAATGAGGAGTACATACCAACAAACAAAATTCAGACAAGTAACCATTCTGTTATTCCATTTGATGAAATAAAAATAATTACCATTGTTAAAGTATACTTATTTCTATTGATATTCGGACCATCCTCATCTTGGTTGTTTTTCATACAACGTTTCAGCCGTTGCACTCTACGGCCTTCATCAGGTATCATCTGGTAGGTGTGAGGAAGTAACGAACCGAACCCTTTATTTATCCGACGGGGGTATATCGACCGTACTCCCCTCTTTTAGCGTTAGTAGTATTGTTATACTGTCTCGCACTAGGATTGAACCTAGAACCATCAGATTACTTTACAGTAATTTGTCTGATGCTGAATATCAATAGAAATAATAATAATAATACCTCATCTCAAAAATTCCGAGATATGTTAAAAATAGTGGTATACCTCCAATAATATTACAGTACAAAATTTTGAACTTTGAAATAGAAAAATACGTCATGACTACTGCACCGCAGTGCCAAATTAAGTACCCGTGATATACAAAAGGCGAGAATTTTATACCTTTCTTCACTTCAGAATCTAATACTCGAATTATAAAAAAAATCATTTATACAACAAGCACTACCGTATATTTTGATTCATATTGAAGGCTGATTTCAAGTTTATAAACTTTATATATTCATGAAATTTGAATCACTTGTATGAAATCACAATGGCAAAAGGAGTTTTAAGAAAGTTGGCAATTTTTAAAGACTTTAAAATCACAATAAATAGCAAATATTAATTTTCTATGTCAGAATAATGAAGAAATTTTAGTCAAAATTGAGTTGGCACATTTTCACCGATACTGAGCACAGTAACCCTCATGACTACAACTCCACAGCTGTATGAAAAAAATTGAGTGAACTTTAAATAAATTAAGATTTTAAAAAATCATATCTTAATCCATACATCAATGTATGAGAGAGGACTAAAGCAAAATAATTTAATTCAAGTTAATAAAAACTCTGCATAACATTTTTCTGGGTTTTTTTTTCGATATTTTACTTTATGTTGTAGGGAGGTGGAGACAGCAGTAATATTATTTCGTTTGTCTATATTCTATTCTCCTTATATTTCATTAGAGAGATTTATAATATCTCTTCCTGATAGCTTTGTATCACAGCCCTAATAGAAGACATACACTGTGAATCTTTGGGAGATTGTTCAAGAGTTTTATTAGAACTTTACAAATAAAAATCTATCCCTTCTCTATTAAAGAAGTTGCCAGACTACAGCCCGGCAACTTTATTGAATATCTGATGTTGCATTTATCTTTATCTATCTTTTGTTAGTGAACAATAAAATTCAGAAAATCGAAAAATAGAGTAAATGTCTCATTTTTTAAATGGCCTCAAACAAATTGATGTTTTATAGCTGATATGTTTCAACTCACGACATGGATCCCCTGAGATCAAATGTGGAACCGAGGCTGGCAAAATATTAGATGGAGAGACGAGCTAGACAAATTCAGAAAGTACTGGCTCCGCGACGCCCATGATAGAGAAGTGTGGCAAATCCTGGAGAAGGTGTATGTTTCGACAACGGACATTGAAAGACTGATGATGATGATGATGTTTCAACACCCGGCATCCCTATGATTTTATTAAAATACACAAAATAAGTGGGGATCAAACTCACTCCAGAAATAACGGATTGTAAGAATAGTTTCTTAACCACCTTGTAATGGCAAATTACCCTAACTTATTTATGGCTGACTTAGTGATGTTAATATCTTCTTTTGCACAAAGGGTGGGGTTCTCAGCCATTTTGGCATCACCACCCACTTCAACATTGAACATTTTTCCACTACCCCCTCCCCATATAGTAAATATTTCAAAGTACACAAAAACATTTTTAACTCTTACAAAACAATAGAAATGAACAGTTTTTGTGTTACAAGATTATTTAATGAAAGTAATATAAAGAAGTAACATCAAATGTTTGGCACATATCATCGATGCGGTTACTGTGTTGTGGTGTGTAATGATCTTCCAAAAGTGTTACACGTATATATGTACCATGTACCTACCTATAGAGAGTGTAGTACAGACATATGCACACCTACAAAAACATTCACACATTTCTTTACACACCTACATAATGTGCGATATCAGTGCTGCTCGGTAAATTTAATAGTAGAAAATGCGGCTGTTGACTCATTTTTTTATAGTTAATTTCAGTCTTTAATACTCAAAATTCTATACTGCCCCCACCAAATTTCAAAACAACCACGCTTTTCTGCACAGTAACTTGTCACCCAGCCAAGAGTTGAGATCACCCACGAGTGAGCAATATTGCCCAGGTTGAGAAATGTTATAACTTAAGCCAGCTGAGCTCCAGGCTAGATTAAAGTTATCAAAAAGTGACCTTCTTGTGAGGTGTCACAAATTCTTTTTTTTAAAAATTCTCTCAAAGGTGAATTTTTAAAAATATCTAGGATTATCTAGGTGAGGGAATGACCAACTCACAAAGCGTACAATGTTGGATAATTCAATTTTGTAAAACCTATACACTTCAATTTTGATCCCCTCCTTTTAGTAATCGAAGGGCCTATAATATGATTTTTATTATATAAATTTATTAACTAATGATGTTGTCAAAATGTTTGCAAATTTGGGTTGGAATTTTTCCAAGTGCCAGAGACTTCTACTTGACAGAGAAAAAAAAGACCTCTGTGGGGACCCCCCACCTCACCAGGCCCTGGGGCATTGCCCCACCAGTATTTACAGCCTGACCTGCTTTAGGGAAAAAATTTTTTAAAAGAGTTTTTACCTTGAACTCATCCCCATGATTGACCTTTTTGGTCAGGGCTCCAATGCGTTCATCTCCTCCGAGAACATCAAGCCCTGAAACTAACTTGACAAGGGCTTCATTACCGCCGGCATGATCCCTGGAAAATAAGAATTACAGATATGTACATCTTGGCTATGATGCGCCGTTTTTGCTGTGTTACAGTAACAAACCCCAAAACAAACTGGATCAGGTCTGGTTAGTCACTCAATAGAAACTTTCTTGTGACCAACGTTTTTAAGCAAGATGCCATGTTGGGAATGATTTATGAAAAAAATTTGAAAAAAAAAAAGGTGATCAATGAATAAGTTACTTCCCTCATCTTTTGTTGGGCAGTCAAGATTTTGAAAAAAAGTAGGGGAGTGTTCGATCATGATAGCCTTATTTCTATTATTATTCGGACTATCCTCATCTTGGTTGTTTTTCATACAACGTTTTGGCCGTTGTACTCTACGGCCTTCATCAGGTATCATCTGGTAGGTGTGGGGAAGTAACGAACTGAACCCTTTATTTAATCGACGGCAGTATATTGACCGCACTCCCCTCTTAGCATTAGTAGTATTATTATTGGGAGACTGCGGTCAATATACCCCCGTCGGTTAAATAAGATTTACCAGAAAACCCTTTTAACAGATATTCAGTTTAGTTTTATTTCTTTTGTCAACAAATAATGTTCTTTGAAGTCAAAGTCATTTCGAGAGAATGAAAATACCAGAAATATTGATATACAGCATTTAAATTACTACTAGTCTGTTGGCCTGTCAATTATAGTATACCAATATGGGAATGATTTTTTTCATCATTTAAAGATACTTTTGTTTATTTACAATTTTATACTAAGTATGATTTACACATTCCATTCAGAGGTCATACACAGGATTTTCTGATTGCTGTTTAACATAGATTACCTTTCTCAGGGGTTAGGATACGCCTATGCATCCTCCCGATAATCACTTATGGAGCTGAAACATGGAATCTAACTAAGAGACTGACCCATAAACTGAGAAGCATGCAACAGGCACATGAGAGAATCATGCTTAACCTTACACAGAGAGATCACAAGACAGCACAGTATATCAGGAAGGAAACAGGAGTCCAAGAAATTATAGAATCTATTAAAAAACTTAAATGGCAATGGGCAGGCCATGTTGCAAGAATGGCAGACAACTGATGGATATCAGGACTCACAACATGGATCCCCAGGGATCACATGCAAAACCAAGGTTGGCAGAATACAAGATGGAGAGATGAATTAGACTAATTCAGAAAATACTGGCTCCGTGACGCCCATGATAGAGAAATGTGGTGGATCCTGGGGAAGGTCTATGTCCAACGACGGACGATAAAAGACTGATGATGATGATACAAAAAGGAAATTTTGCAGGGTAATAGGTAACTTTTCTTGATTTATTTCTGGAAAAAAAGTTTTTGATGCCACGAAATGCAGTAATTCGGTTTAATGGTTACAAAGGCTATACTTTCCCAGGTCACCTTTCTTTCGTATTACCAGCGTTCCCTAAATGTTTTTGTGCGACCACACCTTTGTCTTCTAATGCCTACCTCGAATCTTCCAGTGACCTGAACGTTGGGAACCACAACTTACCAATGGTGATGAGTCGTAAGAACCGTGGTGAGTTTCACCCCTTCTTCTTCGATAGCAGACACAATCTGAAAATCAAAAAGTTATTGTTAACTAACAGCAACTATGGGAATTCTTGTATCTTTACAATGTTATAGAATATGAAATAATCCATGTTTTGAAATTGGGTAATGAAAAATGATGGTTAGATTGTTGTTTTTAATCCACAGAGAATATCTCAATGGTCAAAGCATTGTGACTATAACAACCAAGGTGGCGACATCCATCTGAATGGATGACTGTATAATGATAACTCATTGGCCTTGTGCCATACATATTTTATTTTCAAATCTTCCCCTAGGTCCATTGAGACTGCAAGCCAAATTTAGTTGAGTGAATTTGACTTTTAGTATTGTATATAAATAGATGAGAATCAGATCATTATTATCAGGAAGAGAGCAAATGCAAACTCCATTAGGTTTTTTTGCAAAAGGAGAAACCATACAACTTTTGCATACATATAGAGCCTATTAGGGGCCTGCTGGAGCCATTCTAGCAACTGGGAAAAGTGGAAAGTAGTAGTAATTTGACCAAAAATTGACCACTGTTAAATAATTTAATAGAATCTTCATTTCAGATATCCAGACAGAAATTATTGTTATGTGTATTTGTTCGTGTTATAAAATCTACAGAGAAAAAGACAAAGAGATGGCATTGTAATAAGAGGGAGATAAAGACAGGGGCCATTCATTTAATAATTAAATTAATCATCATAGTAGGAAAAACTGCTCTCTGATCCTAGGCAGAGTCCACAGTTACTAAGGCAGTAAAATCTAACTCACAATACAATATGTATTGCATTATAAGATGAGCTCAGGCAAAAAAAAAAAAAAAACCAACAACTTCCAAGAGAGAAGTGTTTGGAGAAAAAATAAACCTCTCTAAAAAGTGTTATTAGAATATGAGCTTTGGTGAAAAAAAACCAGTTGTGAAAGAAAAACAATTCCAGGAAAATAAAAATAAAATAAAAAATGTATTTAAATGAATACCAAAGAAAATTGTCTCTGAAATTTAGAAGTATGTCTCCAAAAGATACAAGTTAAAGTAAGTGTCTTAGTGTTTTATTGGTGATAGCAATGTCTACTTACCATTGACCATCAGCTATGTGTCATCTATTAGAATCCAAATAAAAGTACTCTTAAATCTTATTTCAAATAAATGATTTTTAAAAGATCAGAACTTACTTCTTATTGTAAGTCACTAATTAGTCTAAAATCTAAATGCCTAAAATAGGGATAGACCAGGATATTTAATTTCTAATAAGGGTCCTTGGATTTTCATGATTTTGAAACCACTGTTATAAGTATAGTCAAATGTATGGATGATCAAAAGAAACAAAAGTTAGCCTACAAAATGTGTAGCATGCAACAAAACAGCCTTTCCCAAACCTCCACTTCTGCACCGATAGAGGATTCTACTGACTAACGTAAAATGTCAACACGTGGCTCCACCATGTTTACTATTCGCCATAAAATTGTAAATAAAATTTCGGAACAGTTAGTATTAAGATGTACTTTATGAAAATTTGTTTAGTTTTAGACAAAAATTTGGTCTTTTTTCATTTTATGGAGGAAAAAAAAAAAAAATTAGAATTTTAGGTGAGCAAAAGAAAATGAGGATATTTTGTTTAACAACTATCGGCTAAGTGAAAAAAAAAATTGTGATACTGCACTAAATTAAAATCAACTGCCCCCCTTTCATCTTAATTACCGCTTCCGGGGCTACAGGGTCAACAGCTGCACAGAGTTTGGAGGCCTCATCGATGAGCAGGTACATGTAATTGTCCTCCAAGGCTGGAATTAGTCGGATTTTCATGTCTTTCTGAGTAACGATCACTTGACTCGAATGATATGATGCAAGGCAATTATTTCCCAATGCAACAGTAGCTCCTCTGGTCTTCCAAAACCAACTCCTAAAAATTGCTGAAAAAGAAAAAGAAATGGAGTTAAAACATTGGATTCCAGATAACCTATTAACAAAACTAACAGAGTGGAAATAATAAGGACTTTCTGTTACATAACAGTTCGCTTGGAGAGTGTAATAGTTAGCAAGTCGGCCACACACACAAGAGGTCCTGGCTTTGATTCCCAGTGTGAGCAAAAAGTATCAAAACCTCTTCATAAGGAAAATTTCTATGTCCACTTTGGATTTGAGTGAGTACACTTCAAGCTGAGTTATTAGGGTGGAGATATCTCTTAAGTTGGTTTGCATCTTGTCAGAGATGTGGATATAAGAATTTGTGAGAATAAAGTTCTGGGCAAAACCAGACTAGAGACTTGCAAAGATCACTAGGCTGACACAACCAATGGAAATCAGGACTTTGTCTCGGGTCATATGCTCCAATGGGAGTTAACTCTTTACTTTTCAGTGATGTAACCTAAAAAGGGTTTATTTTGGTCTATTTAGTGGTAGTAAAAAGCAATTTTATTTTCAATATAACATTATTGAACAACTTATTGAATTGCCGTAGCCCCAAACTGGCCTGTTTAACCAACAAGCCGATAGGGCAATAGATTCTTTTCTCTTTGCATGTCTATGTGTATCTCTGGTCACATATTTGGGATACAAGCAAGAAAATTTGTGTGAGTATGCGACTAGGTGTAATCTAAACATTTTGCTTTTTTTTTTCTCAAAAATTGCTGTTTTGGGTCCCTATGTCATTTTTGTACTAAAAATGCCCAAATCTTGTGCTGGTATTATTTTTTTTCTTTCTTAGATAATTTTAGATAAAATAATCAATTTTAAAGAAATAATTACTAGTTAAAGCAGAGCTTTTTCATTTTTTTCTTACATAAGTGAAACATTTTTTCAACAAAATGTTTCGTCAACCAATCCAAATATATAGGGAGATCACAGCAGCTCAATTGATCGAGGAAAAGTATTTTTTGAAAGATATACAGAATTATACTCAATTTTGCAACATACCTAAAGATTATCAGTGACATGCCAAAGCTAAAAATGTTATATATACTCATTCAAAGCCCATTTATCAAATAAAATAACTAAGACTAAAACTAATAAGACTCCAGAAAAAATTGTTATCAAAGATTGTACATTTACTTCCACTAAACTTATTAGCAACATACAGTTTGGAAAGCTTTGAGTTAAAAGAAAATCTCAGGGTTGCCAAGAATGGTTTCTTATATGTAGCTAGAACAGTCTGTAAAAATAGGTAAAATTGACTAAATTTTCCAATTTCCAGCTAACTTTAAAGCTAAAAATGTTCAACATACCCATATAAAGATCACTTTCTCTTATCCAATAAAATTATGATGCACTAAAACTCCAGAACAAATTTTAAAATTTAACCAAGTAAACCCCAACTTTGGTTATATCAGATATGCATTCAAACACCTTTACCATTGCATTATAAGTCATTGGTCTGTCCACATTTGGAATTTGCTTACACTAATATGGTTACACAAGACTATATAGTTAAAGCGAATTCCAAATGTGGCCGACCAATTAATTGTAATGCAAAATGAAACTATCTTGGTCAAGATATTTAAATGCAAATCTTATATAAATATAACATAGATGCAGTGGGACATGTGCAATGCAGAGCCACATGATTAATCCTCCAAATCCAACATCTAATTTACACTGACTCCACAAGTTGAACCTGGAAACTCTGAAGTACAGATGAACCCGTGCTGATATTCTAGAGACATTCTGTATGATTTCAAATCATCACATTCTGAACGAATCCACCCATTGCACAGAATGCCTGAACAAGTTCATGGTACAACCAACGCTTAGTAAATGAACGTGGGGACATGGCTGCAAACCGCCAGCGCAGAAAACGAAAGGACTAGGGGCGTACGTAATGGATGCCAGAGTGACCCCCCTGTGGGACGAACTCAGCCAAACAGACGTTACGTCAAATGATTTCCTTCGAATGTTACCACAAGAAAGATATTGGTCAAGAAAAATTCAACTATCTTTTCTCACGCCGAACGAAAAAAAAATTCATATCAAACAAAATCGGCGGATGGTCACAACTATTCATTCAACTGGAGTACATATTTGATCAAGTATGTCACTATGTAATTATTTTTTAGATGAACAGATTTTCGGCTAAAGTTGATTTTTCTCGGCTAAATTGGAGAGAGAGAAAAAAAACAGCTAATTTGGCAACCCTGAGTAATCTGCATGCCTGAGTTTTTTCATGGAAAAATACAGGCATCACTTTCATTTTATTTGAAATATTCATTTAAAAATGAATAATTAATTTTGAGAAATTTTGAAGAAATTTAGTGGAAAACAAATTAATGGTATATTTTAACGTAATAAGATGAAATCGAGAATTTTATCATTTTTTTTAAATTTATAAATATAAAAAAAGATTTACTGAAACATCGATCTTTCGTTTTAGTTTGATAGAAGGGGAAGCAACTTCCACTCTTGTGAACAATCAAGCAATTCTTGAATTTACTGACATGAAAATAAAAATTGCCCTAGAAATGGCATAATTCCAATCAACGAATTTACCATCATGATTTCTTCAATGTGAGTCTTCAGCCTGCTTTAAGCTTTCAATCCATCGGTAATTTACGAATCATTTCAAAGTGATCAATAAATACATCAGGTCGGAGTAGCCTCCCATCTGACCGACATATAACGAAAGATCGCCTCCATTTTTTGGTCAAGTTAAAAATGCTGTCAAATTCCTCCTCGGCAGTAGACTTTATTTTCCCCCGGTACTGACAATGACAATAACAACAGCATTGACCCTCACCAAAATTAGAACCCTTCTAACAGCGACTGAGGAGGCCTAAATTTGGTATGGAACCTTGTTTCAATTCCACTAAGGTTTATAGAGAAAAATTGTCATCTGATAACCCTTTAACAGGACACTTTATTTCAGTTTTACCTCAATGTATATCTAGAATAATCTATATTTCCATGCCATCTAGCTAAAGAAATATATCTAGATACTATTTTATTAAGTCCCTTTCCATGGTCAAATTTGAAGATCAGTTAAGAGAAAAATGCTTTTACACAAAAGTCGAAATATTTTCAAAACATACGAGCCAAATCATCTAAGATCCAGTCATGGAAGAGTTTAATTCCTAAAGCAGCCAATCTTGTTTCTTTCTCATGATGAAATTGGAATGTAAACGCTTATAAATCACTTTTAAACGATATTTTTCGTTTAAGCTTAAGGTGCTTCTTCTGCAAAATATTTGACAGCAAGTTTTCCGATTTTATTAACCTTGATTAAAACAAGAAAAAAAGCCAGACTCAGCAAAAACTACGTATGAAGTTTGCCAACATTTGTTTTTGTAATAAAAATATTTATGACATTAAAAAATATTAATTCCCAAATGATCATCCCCGTTACAACATCCGAAACAAAATATAAATTATCATTATATCAAAAATACAAAATGTAAATATCGTCCAAAATGCAATATATAATTTATTTGCAAAGGAAATATATATATATATATATGAGTGTTTATACATTAGTTATAAACGCTATTTGATCTGGGGGGGTTTCTTCTTTTTTCATATTCTATTTTTATATATAGAGAACTGATTTTTTTCCAAGAGAAAAGATATGATGTAGTGTGATGTAAAATAAAGAAATAATTTCTCTTTTTATCCTTTATCCCCCTTCTAATAAGATAAGAGCTTTTTTGTAACGAGCACCATCAATTCCTCTTCAGTTTTCAACAACTCACTCATGGGTTTACTTAATTCCTTACAAACGCCGTTAAACTATTCAAATGTGATCTTGACATGAAATTTTTCCCCTTTCTCAGAACTGGCAACTTCCGTCGCAGTTTTTAAAATAAATACACCGACCAACTTGAACATAGCAACGAATGGAGCCTGAAGTTCCAACCTTATAGTTTAATCTTGTATATGATTTTTAGGAGAGGCATTCTAAATTTTGGACAATCAAACTCATTATTTTTGTCATTGCGATATATCGCCCGATCCATTCCACGGCCTTCTTCAGGTGTAATATCAGTGCATAAAGAAGGGGTCTATTTGTTTTTTTTTTGTTTTTTTTCGGTAGTGCAAAGGAATGGTAGCAAAATGAATAATGGTTGCTACCGTGATTTGATACCGGGATAATACATCTAAAAAAGGCCGTAGAATAGATCGGCTGAACAAAGGACAAAAAAAAGAAGTTCAATATCGTCCCCTCCCCAATAAACTCTTTGAAGTTTTGAACTTGAAACTGACATAATTCAGTAAAATTATTTTAATCTGATTTGTGAAAACCATACTGCACTAAAACAATAACGGCGAACCTTTTTAGCACGGGGCGTCGAGATTTTAATTTTTTTTTAATACTCCTGTTATCAGGGTGTCACTAACATGTATCTTGGTTTTGGATAAATGTTTAAGAGGACTATTGAACGAGGATTTTAATAAAATATTACATTAAATCTCAAGAGGCAATCACCTTGTAAGAACGCAATACTTGAACAGCCCTTTTGAATCGGCTAAAAGTGGCTAGATTTAAGAAAAGGGAGTCAGTTAGCTCACCGAGCATTATTTTGTCAATAACAGATCAATACGCTGTATAAATATACTATATATATAAAATAAATTAATATTTCTGTAAATATAAAGAACGATAGATCTAGAATAACGTTTTTAATTGCGGACGTTGATAAATCTTGTCAATACGTTGTATTTTCACACTTTTTGGAGCCATTGTACAAGTTTTTAGATAATGTATTTTTGTATAATGTTACCTGGATGGGGAGTACCTAATTTCAGCCATATTTGGATTAAATCTAGCCACTTTTAGCCATTCATAGAAGGCCATTCATTCAAAAGGCCATTCAAGAACTGCGTTCTTGCTAAGATTGCCATAACCATTTTTTTAATAGTTTTTAGGTTGAAAACATCATATTAAAGAAATTTGTTTTTTTCCCCCAAAAGTTCATCGGGTGTCATCTAAAAAAAATGACGGGAAGTAAGTGCCAAGTTTAGCATCATAGATATATCTTGCTTTGTAAATAAAAACCACCCTTTTCTTCTAAAAAAACTAACAAGTTACCGGTTGGCTCAAAGGTCAAATGGATTTGAAAACAACTAAAAACGAAAGATAAACTAGAACTATCTCATGTACGTCAACTGGAAAATTACCAATCACCGAAAATAATCCAAATTACCAAAAATTATTTAAAAAAAAAAAAAAATATCCCATAAAAATTTCCGACAAGAACGACTTTACTTCATTGTTTGTTGTCACATGTCTGTTTACTTTTGTACTTTTGATTTAAATAAGACCCTCGTGAATCTATGCCCGTCTGCCCCACGAAGCTGGATAAAGGAGATTTAAACGATTATCCTTACCTGGAGAAAAAGAAGAAGAAGGATTGGAAAAGATGCGACGAAGACCCAAACGAATGCAAGGAACCGTTGAAGAAAGAATCATCGAGAGAATTAATCGTTACGTGCGACTCAAGTGGAACAAATAAAAACATGTCACCGACCAAGGGAGATAACTAGCAATTACTATTTATTGGCATTCGTTCAGGCTACAGCTGATGTATTCAATCTGTGTTCCGAGGAACCCCAGGGCTCCGCGCGACCTATCAAAGTGGGTAGAGGGGAGTTTGCGAAACAACTTCAGACCTGCCAAGGTCAGTAAAATGAAATACGGGAGGTCAAACACGAATAAATCAACAGCTACCGCGGGGCGGGAGTGCTCTAAGCCTCCCTCCCGGGTGTTTTGATTTTTTAAAAATTTTGTCCTTCGCTTGGCATTAAGATTTTTAGAACTAGATTTCTGTAACGAAACAAAATACACACGGATCGTTGTAATTATTTCTTTAAACTAAGGTCTGCATGAATTGATGTAAAATAAAATCTGGGGGGTCGTACGCGAGTAAATCATCAGCTGTTAGCCCCCCACCCCACTGGGTGTTTCGATTCTTTAAAAAAAATTGCCCTTGTAAATGCTTGGCAATAGAATTTTCAGCACCAAATTTTTCAATATAAAACAACGTACATAACGCAGATAATTGAAATTATTTCTTCAAAGGTCAGCATTAATCGAAGTCAAAATAACATAGGCATAAACGCTTGGTATACGATATTTCCTTGATATTAAGTACCTAACCTTTACAAGCTTTTATCTATAAACACTTACTCATTATCCCAGAGTTGCTTAACTTCGAATATATATTTCTAAAAATTGGCCCAAACCTACAGTATCCGACCATTGTATGTTTAAAATGCTTATGAAGACATGCCCCTTTTCCTGCTTAATTTTTTGAAGGAACTGATACGTTGGAAAATCGCCCGAAATTTTGACTAAAAATCTTATGAAACGAAAATGTGGAAGAGAACAGATTCAAACAAAAATCGTATAGGAGAGTGAGAGACAAAATGCAAGAGACTTGGCAGGTGTAATTTTAGCAAAATTTTAATAATTCTTCATTACATTATCAATTCCTTCACGGCTTTTACATAATTTTATTTTATTTCTTCAACACGAACAGCATATTTCTATAAAGCAAAAAACAAGAATAACAACATTTTATCATTTAAAATGTTTGCTATTCAGTCAGTAATCGTTCGTATGTATATTTTTCCTCAGCGAGCTTCATTCTTATTGGACCTATCCGTCCGTATGTGTATTTCCTATCTGGGTTTACACAAATTCGGATAATTCCATTAACAAGGCCCCAAATCCACTAGTTATACATATGTAAATGTAGAAGGGAGAGTTGTTTTTTGAAGGGTTTCCAAATTTAATTTGATTAAAGCGTCCCCCAGTGGTTTGAAGACCACTGGACTGGACAAGTGTCTGTTCCAAATGTGCATGTTTGGAAGGTACAGGACTTTGTGGTGCGTTGAGTAGCCTGCCATAATAGACATGTAAAACATTTTTTCGTTCGTCGTATGTACGTAAGTATTACGATTACTTCACTTCAGTTTTGGCGATTGAAATACTTTATATATCAATTTGTATCAATAATTTTGGATGAAAGATATATAATCTCTAATTTCTAAAAGAATTATTTTTATTATATTTCTCGAGAACCGTTGATATCCCCTGCCCCACACATATAGAAAAAAAAAGAAACAAACACAACATTGCAATTCCATGTGTGCTGACTAAAATATGCGGTGAGTATACAATGGACAGTTGTCAACTAATCACACACACACACACATTTTCGATTGTAGTTAGATATAACATTATCAGTCACTGTATTCCCCGACATCGACTACACCCCGACCTCAAAGACGCACCCAAATTTCGACTTGCAAAATCAATGAGTGAATAAATAAGATAAAGATAAAATTAACGTCTGGATACTTCCAGTTTCCTTCCCAAGATGCTCTAGTGACTTACAGATCCTTTTGACGTTGTGTTATCTCCACTTAGTAATATCCACTAGAAAAATCAAAATCATTTGAGTGAAAATACCGGTCATATTGATATACATGCAACATATACAATGTCCAGTCCATTGGCTCATTTACCGTAAACCCCCGATATGGGTGTGAATTTTTGTAATTACATATATTTGAAAAAAAAGGTATCTATAATATTGTTTATTTATTATTTTATACTAAATATAACCAATACACTTTGTCCGTTGGTCATAAATAATAGTTCAGATGACTGTATAGCATAGTTTTCTCACAGTGAATCCTGGTACCATCACTTCCCCAGGATAATGTTTTCCATACCCTGTCCTTGTCGAGAAGTGGGAGTTCGACTCGACTTGGTGAGCATTAGAAGCCATAATCAAAGGCGAGGTAGAAAGATCTGGGATAGCCGACCATATTTAGAGAGAAAAAGGTGAACACTTTCCTCTATGGGAAGAAGTTCGTATCATAGACAGGAAACTGAGAAAAATCAAGGAAGCAGCCTACATCAACAAGTCGACTGAGTTTAAAAGATAGGCAAGTGTACAGTTCAACGCTATGTAGCTTCTACTGCTCAACACGGACGAGGTATGGAAATCCAGGCCTAACAAGGAAAGGAAAAAAGAAATCGACATTACCCGAATCCTATGTTGTAGCGTGGAATGAGTCGGCTGAAACGTTGTGTTAACTATACAAACAACAAGGAGCTCAACTGCCTGCAAAAAAACAAACTCTCTGAATGTTAATGATACTCCTCGAAACTACAGACAGATAGTGTTTCATCCATTACAAATTGTAGTACTACAACAGCTTTTATTTACATGACACTATTGCATGAATATACCGGTTATAAAACAGCTCTGGTTAGTCACTGAATAGAAACCGTTACATTACCATTGACTTTCGGCAGTATGACTTGTTGGGAATGATCAAATAATAAAATTGGATAAAAAAAGCGTAATCCATGAATAAGTTACTCCTCTTGCCCTTTGTTGGGCAGTGATCACTAAAAAAAAATCCGAATATTCAAAAATCTAATGTGGATGCAGCTGGACACAAACTAATGGGCCAATTTAGCATAAACTCACCTTGTAAGTCGACCCTCCACTAGGAACTTATTTTTGAGGGGAATTTTCTTAAAAACAAAAAAAACGTTTTTTTCTGGACATAATGAAGAATAAATGTTGAAATTTTCAACCCTGACTCCGCTAGTACGGCCTGTACATGTGACAAATTCATAACCAACCAGAATCACTTAAAAAATGACGAAACTCGACCATGTGGACAGTCTTGCTTTACAGTTTCTAATATGACGTAAATCAGATATTCTGGCTAAGCAGTTGCGTTGCCAACTTAGATGTTCTATATCTAAATTTAGATATTTTTGTTGCGTTTAGATATAAAAAATTGTTTTTAGATATTGGATATCAATTTGGATATTTTTTAATGAGGCTCAGATATTCTTTCATAAATTCTTGATATTTTTAGATTTTTTATGCAAAATCTCGATATTTTAAAAAATCTTTTGTAAAATCTATATTTTTAGAATTATTTTGTAAAATCTCGATATTTTTAGATCTATTTTGTGAAATAACAATATTTTTAGATTTTTTTTGTAAAGTTTCGATATTTTTAGAATTTTTGTGAAATATCGATGTTTTAGATTTTTAGTGAAATATCGATATTTTGATTATTTTTTTGTAAAATCTCGATATTTTTAGAATTTTTCGTAAAATCTCGATATTTTCGTAGATATCCTCAATATTCTAGAGATATTCCATACAAAATCTCGATGAGAAAATCAAGTAGCATAACGAATTTAGGATAATTACTCGATTAAATTTCCAGTTTCAACTTTTGTTTTTTGTTTATGTTTTATATTTTGATATTGCATGTAGTAGAATAATGAAATGTAGAGTATCTTTAGATTAATTTTAGATAATTTTCTGGGACACTTAGATATCTTTGGATTCTTTTTGTCTCAATTTCAGATACGAACATTTCTATAGAATTGACAAGGCTGCAACAGACATTCGTGGGAGCTGATCAAAAGGACGTGAATATACCAAGCAAAATGGCTGCCAACAGGACTCTATGCTACTCACTGTGACGAGAATTTTCATTCACACATTCCTAACTTTACATTTCCAAATAAGACATTCTCCATCGTAGAACATTCTATTCTTAACTTCGTACAAAGACTCAAACTTTAGCTAAAAACAGTATTATTACATTGGACAGAATGCTGTATTGGCGGTGATCAATTGAAAAAAAAATGGATATAATGGCCATCAATGAATAATTGTGTCTTTCACCTTATATTGGGTATGATCACAAAAAAAATCTGAATTTTCGAGAAACGAACATGTATGTTACCGGACAAAAACTAAGGAACTGATCCAACACAAATTTACATTGCAAATTGGAACACAATTAAAAACCAAACCATGGGGTGGGTTAAAAAAACGTTTCTACGAAATAATAATGAGTGAATAGTTCAAATTTTGCCTTCTATCTTCATTGGCACAGCCTGTACGCGTGATATATACGTATCCAGTCAGTCAGCCGGACCAACTTGAAAACTGAAGAAACCTGTAGTTCTTATAATACTCTAGTAATAACGATATATTTGTAAGGGATATTTGCCTATGAAATAATTGGCGAATAAAAGCTCCGAGAAATGATTTAATGCGTTTATACCTGAGAAGGGGAAAAAAAAAGGAAAAAAAAAAAAAAGCTTTCGACATCTTCCTGCATGGGACGGCTCTCAACAATTAAGCAGCAGCTCAAAACAGCTTCAAAGGATTCATTGGTTCCAGAATTTCAGACTTACATGTTCGTGGAATAAATAGTAATTTCTTGTAGGCAAGATGTGTAGATTCTGAAAGTTCTTATTTTGACGGAAAACTTTTGTATTGAGTAGAGATATACTGCTTCAAAGTTGATGGTGTCTTACTGCAATTATTTTTTTGTACCAATCCACTGATATTTTAAATAGAAACCACCTCTAAAACTTGAATTTCATCCCCTCAACACTGACAATTTTCTGGAAGATTTGTGGATCTAACAGATGGAAAGCACATAAAATAAAATAAACATTTCTCCGTTAGAGTTTGAACTTGGCCCGCCGACTCAAATTTTCAACCACTGAGCCATTGATAGTGCCACTGATTTTCATATGAATAAATAAATCTTTAGAAATAGTACAAAAAGTAGTTTAGACCCTAGATTGATCAGTAGGAACCTTGGAGGTCAGCATCAGCTATCCTATGTTGATCAAAGGGTCAAATTACCCTTATAGACAAATTTTTAGCCCCTAGGATGCAGCCGTTTTGGAGCTTATGAGACGCACACAATCAAAACAAGAAGGATAACAGATATTAGCCGTCTTTATAGATATTTTATACATCAATTTTAGAAAAAAAAGTTTGTTTTTGTTGTTGATCTGATAGTTCAATTGGTTGAGATAAGTTAAATAGAACCGTATAGATATTGCTCAAACTAACACATGTCCCACTTTATTTACAGCAATAAAAAGGAAGTTAATTTGATTTGTGGCATCGTTAGGATAACAAAAGTACCAAGTGAGACATTAATTTATTAGAAACCGTTATCTAAAACCGCCAATGTAGGTTTCTTCAGTTTTCAAGTTGGTCTGGATGGCTGGCTATGTATGTATGTATGTATGTATCACGTGTACAGACGGTACCAATGAAGCCAGAGAGCTGGGAAAAAAACATTAAAAAAAAACCTAACATTTACTCCTAATTATGTATGGATTTTTTTCAAAATTCCCCGCCTGGTTTTCAAGGAAAAGGGGTCAGTCAGCAATGCATATTCATGCTAAATTGACCCCTTTGCTGATGTCTCCATTCATGCTTGTTTTTGTTTTTTTGTTTTTTTCAATTTCAGACCTTTTTTGAAATGATTACTGCCCAACAAAAGGCGAGAGGGGTAAATTATTCATTAATCACCTCCTTCTCCAATATTTTCAATTGATCACGCTGCTAAAAGACGTTGGTCAGTTGACGGTCTCTATAGAGTGACTAACCAAACCTGTTCATCTAAACTCGCCTGTGTTATAGTGGAATTATAGATAGCTTGATAGCAGATGTCATGATCCGTCAGAGTCGGTTCCCGAACTGATACGTGATCCGTCTCCCGCCTTCAGCCTAACACAGTCTAGAAATAGACTGTATGCTTTCATACAAAAAAATTTCTCATCAATAAATAGCAACATTTAGCAATCATCTTCTATATGTAGTTATACTTGCAAATCAGACATTAAAAAGAATTGTGTAAATTTTGAAGGAAGTTACATCCCTTTATGGCTGATAGTGGCTAGATTCAGTTTTTTAAAATTTCCAGCTGACTATATAGCTAAAATAGTTAAGTAAGGCCAAAAAATCACACGAAGGCTCTAATGATTAAAGTTAAAATTACATTTTAATACATGTATCATCTAAAGACCATAATAATCATTTTATGTATTTTCATTATTTCGCTAATTTTTTTATCAAAACATTAGGTGGTGCACCGACGGGGGTCGGAGGGGGCAGCCTGCCCCGGGTGACACCATCGAAGGTGTGACACCATAAGGGATCTTTTTATTAATACACTTGATAATTTGATGAATCGAAATTGACTTGGCTTTATAGACTCTGAAGCGATGTGCAATGATTTGCTTTGTCTTTCATGAACCTTGAATTCAAGGTTTTGTGGATTTTTCAAAACTTTTACACGGCGTCATATTTGTTCTCAGCCCGTCTGGTGGTATATCTCAAAAGTGAAACAGTCAAAATCGTAGAGAAACTGAGCCTTGGTGAGAAAAAAGGGACTCGTCTTGAGGTGGAAGGCGTTCGGTAAATAAGAAGCAAGTTCGATAAATCCAACCGCAGTTCGTTTGCACCTCGTTTTATTTCCGACCTTGCCTCAAATCGTTCGGTAAATGATAAGAGAGATCTTGGCAAAATTCAAGTTTCGTGGTCCAGTCTTTGGCGGCATTTAGTTCAAGATCAACATTAGTATCTGTATCTCTTCATGCCAACGAAAGATAATATAAACTTCCTGTTTTCAACTTTGAATGTTATTATTGTTGTACTTTTAATTGCTTTCTTATGAATTTTATATTTTACCTAATTTGTTTATTCCAATCGACGAAAGGAAACAAAAATCATGTAATGGTTGTATTCTAACTGTTGAATGTTTTCTTGGATTTAATAGAACTATTTAAACAATAGCTTACATGAGTAAATACAATACAAAAATTTAAAAAAAAAAATATTCAATCATTTATTCATGAACCTCTTTCTCTCTCGTTCTTGATGATGAAGTCAGTTTTTTTGCATTTATTTCTCCGAGTTGAGAGGAGTGGGTCCCCAAAATTAGTTAACAGGAAAAAATTGTTTATATATAATTAGGGGTCCTCTAAATATTTTGGGTCCCTAGCAGGCCGTACAGATTTTTTCACAACCTGCTGACATATCCGCGAAAATACACAAAACTCGTAAAATATCAATATAATTGTTCCAATCCCTGGGTCATTTGTTAGAAGAAAGATTGGTGAAATCTTTCCCTTGAATTCTGTTTGTAAACTGTAGAAGAGTGGATATATCGGTGTTCAGCACAAAACAAGAATTTAGACAATTTGATTTTTACAAAACATTAACTGATCAACCAATTTCGATTTTTAAAAAAAATGCCCGTTATCTATTCATTTATTCATTTGCTAAAATCTTGCCTTGACTTTGTCCAAAGTTAGCGTTCTGAATCTGAATGCTTCGATGGAAAAGGAAAAATGGAGTCTGTAGTCAAAGAAAACAAAGATTCCTCAAAACGGCTACAATAATGGAAGCGTCAGTTTGATGAAGAGGGTCCATCAACCAAGGATTTGAAAATTGTCATCATTAAAAAAAACCGTTCTTTATGCTTTAATCAGTTAAGTCTTAATTGGGGTTTTCTTTTTCAATGTAAGTTTATGCTAACTTAGTATCTTTGTTCAAAATCTAAATCTGCAGCATTCCTGCTTGTTTTTTGAAAATTCGGACTAAAAAAATTTGCAATGTGAGTTCATGCTAAATTGGTCCATCAGTTTGTATCCCGTAGAAATGGGAAATTCGGACTTTTTAGTGATCACTGCTCAACAAAACACGAAATCTATCTATCTATCTATCTATCTATCTATCTATCTCGATCATATGAAATCAAAATGAAAGAAATACCAAATTAATAAGGATTGACAATACTTGATCTCATGAAGATCCAAGATAACGTTGATTTATTTGTATTTCAAAGGGCTTTCATGTTTGTTAGAATAATACAGTCAAGTCCGAAAAAAAAAGCACAGGTTGAACGGAGATAACTCTGCAAAAATTAAAATAGATTATCTCCCCTTGGAGTGAAAAATGAAAACTAAATTCTGGAAGCCATTTTTAATACTAAGAAGGCAAATGTCTGGAGGGTTTAGAGTTATATTTTTTAAAATGAAGTTATTTTCATTTATATTATTTGTTTACCATTGTCAGCATCGAGTAAGCGCGTGTGTGAAACGTTGAAGTTTTTTTTTTATTAAACGAAGTTGTTTTGCATATTTTGAGCACTGTTTTTAAGAAGGGAGATAATCGTTGATTGATTTCATGGCTAACGAGAGTTATCTTCATTTTACGAACGTATTCCACGAATCAACCATCGAAATTTCCAACAAAAGTGTCTCACTGATCATAATCAAAATGAAAATGATAAAGATTTTAGAAACCGTCAGCCAAAACTGTCAACATAAGTTTCTTTAGTTTTTAGGTTGCTCTGACTGGCTGACCATGCATGTTTCACACGTACAGGCTGCACTCATGGATCTACAAAGCTGATTATTTGAATTTTTCTAATAAAAGACTCAAATGGCAATGGGCTGGCCATTTCGCACGAATGGCAGTCAATAGTCACTTATAGAGCTGGAACATGGAACCTAACCAAGAAACAGATCTGCAATTTGAGAACTATGTAACGTGCACATGAAAGAATTATGCTGGGCCTTACATGGAGAGACCACAAGACAGCACAATACATCCGGGAAAAGACAGGAATTAGGGGCATCATAGAATCTATTAAGAATCTCAAATGACGATGGGTGGGCCATGTTGCAAGAATGGCAGACAACCGATAGACATCACGACTCACGACATAGATCCCCCGAGATAACATGCTCAACCGAGTGTCAGAGTGTCAGATGGAGAGACGAGCTAGACAAATTCAGAAAGTACTGGCTCCATGATGCCCTCGATAGAGAGATGTGGCGAATCCTGGAGAAGGCTTATGTCCAACGACGGATGTTAAGAGACTGATGATGATGATGATGATGATGATGATGATGATGATGTCTAGAAAAAGATTATTTTTTCAAAATTCCGCCTTTGAATAGGTTGTTAGTGAGTCATTCAATTTGCTATGTAAATTTACGCTGAATTGTTCCATTCAGACTTTTTAGTGATCTCTGTCCAACCAAAAACGAGAGAAGAAACTTCTTCATTGATCATTTTTTCAATTGATCATCCCCAACACGGCATGCCGTCAAAATCCATCCGTTATATGATAATTTTTATTGAGTGACTAATCGTACCTATTGAGTTCATTCTTTTTGTTGGTCTTGCCGATTTTCTATCTATCTATCTATCTATCTATCTATCTATCTATCTATCTATCACAATCTTTCATAGGCCTTTTTTGGCTATTTTAGACTTTTTAATCATCATCATCATCATCATCATCATCATCAGTCTTTTGACGTCCGTCGTTGGACATAGACCTTCCCCAGGATTTCCCATACTTCTCTATCATGGGTGTCACGGAGCTAGTACTTTCTGAATTTGTACTAGCTCGTCTCTCCATCTAATACTCAGCCTGCCTCGGTTGCAAATATGATTTTGGAGGATCCGTAATGTCCAACAAAAACCAAGAGAGGTAACTCATTCACTTATAATCCTTTCAAACAATTTTTCAATTGATGCAACGGTTCCTATTAAGTGACTTTACAGACTTGTTTTTGTTTTTTTAATGGTTTCAGGAACACTTAATGGAGTGTATAAGAGGTCGCACAACGTAGATGACTATTGGGTTTTAAGCTTACTATTCTGTCACGTTTGTAAAGCAAATAACTTATCTGATCATGAGCAAATGGAAATTTTCAGGAAGCTTCTTTGTGCACGCATTCAAGTCGGTGCATGTCTGTCCAAGTCAAACATTCAAAGTGCATTGGATAGAAGCGAGCAAAACTCCTTTTCCAATTTTTTTTCCCACCCTAATCGAAGAGTGGAGGACTAATGCTTGCATACGCTTGAACATGGGTCGCACGTGTGTGGATAAATGGAGAAACAGTCTTGGTGAAAATGTTCGCTTTTGTTTATTTATTTACATTGATGGCTGTCTAACCCAGCTGTCGAATATATATATATATATATATATATATATATATATATATATATATATATATATACTTTCGTTACTGATACATTGATGGCCGTCTAACACAGCTGTCGAAAATATTTATGTTTACACACACGCACACACACATATATATATATATATATATATATATATATATATATATATATATATATATATACATATATATATTATTCATGTATATATTATTCATATATATATATTATTTATCGTGCCATCCACAGACAGTTGTTTCGTTGTATCACAACTCTTCAGTGTGGCTATAAACTATCCATTATCCCATCCAGTACCACGAGATAGGATCGAAACCTTAGCTTCAGACCTGGAGGCTGGTATTCTCCCTCTACTCCACGGAACTGGACGCTCAGTAAGGTTGAATTTAAGCGATATGTTTTTTTATCGTATATATTCCTCATCCACCAGAGTGCTCCATTCCATGTTGAAAGCTCCCTTATTCAGGGTTGAGCACTCTTTAAGTGGGGTAACTCGTTCACGATAAGCTTATGCAATCCTCTTCCAGCTTGTGAGTAGAGCACTCTAGTGGATGAGGAATTATGCATGAGTGCATATAATTCTGGGTCTTAAGCGAAGGTTTCGATCCTACCACATTGTATTAGATGGGGTATTGGATAGTCTATAGCCACACTGAAGAGTTGTAATACAACGGAACAGTTGTCTGTGGATGACTCAATTATTAATTATTATTATTATATGTATATATATATAACTTTGGGGTTAGTGGAAAAAATTGTCAAAGTTTTTGGTTAAATATGTTGGTAGAAAACTAACTCAAAGGAGTTTTTCTGTATAATTAAAATGAAAACTAAAGCGTTTTTTTCTAGACATAATAAGGAGTGAATATTTTAATGTTCAGTCCTCACGAAGAATCAGTATGCAACTTTATAAATAGTGGTTGAGCGAGGAATTAGGTTTGCACCTTTTTCTTGTTGATGAGTAGACAAAGGTGTACGTCTATTCCAGTATTGGTGACACTTGATGACGTAGAAATAGAATCAGTCTTACTGTACCTTCCTCTATTTTCCAATCCCTTTGTTCTCTTATAAATAATTTCGATCTTTTCAGTCTGAACGTCATTGTTGTTAGATTGGGAAATAAAGTCAACTCCAAAAGTTGGAGTATGCCAAAATAGAATAGACAAGAGATTTAGATTATAGTAAAAGATCATCTTTATACACGCATTATACACGGATCTAAAATCTGAAAAAGAAATATATATATACACAAGGCTATCCGTTGTGAAAACCCGTACGTTAGAAATGTATTAAACTTGCTATCTTAGTTAATAATTGAACAACCGTAGCATCGAAATTTAAAGTCACATAAAAACAAATTCAATCGGAGGATAATTCGGTCAAAGCTCCATGTTCGTATATTAAAGGGAAAGTTTATTTCGAAATGTGTAATAGAAAAAGTTTATTGAAATAACTCACCGGGTATAGCTTTCATAAATCATCAAGGATTTGAATGATCAAGATATACAAAATGTTTGGATGAGGTTGTTTGTTGAGGTTATAAATTAGGAATATACTGATTGTCAGTGATCCACAATCAATGCAGGCTCATAACAAGCTGGGGTTGGGTTCGGGGCAAAGTTTTTGGAGATCAAGGAAATGATAATGAAAATGATATATTTCATCATCTCAGACTGCTAAAATGCAAGAGATTTTGGTCCTGAGACGCTAAGAAATACCCCTCTAAACCTCCAACTGTATTTGGTTTGTTTGTCTCTTTACCCGCTCAATATTTCCCCTGGGTATGGGTCTGTAAAGTGAATATTAGTGACAGAATAGGGCAATACGTTTATAATTGTAATTTTGAGATATGATTTACGATAAGATACATTAAAAATCAGAGAAATATTGATTAGTCAAGCCGTCTTTCTGGCAAGATGTGTTCCTGGGATATGAGATCACGTTCACATCTAATTGGAAGCTACTTCGTTAATCCAATTTCATTCTGCTTATTTAACAGTTAAAGGGTTGATGTGGACTTTGCTCAGGTTCAAACCATTAAAGCATCTGACTTCATAAGAACTATGTACACTCAATTACAATTTAATATTATGAAATTCGTCATTCGTGCGGATGGAAAAAGTACAGAGCACGATTAGGCTCCGTACTGTAATTAAACCAAGAGTAGGTAAGAGAAAGTTTGGTGCTCTTCTTTTAGCTTCCCTCTCCTCATAGTAGCAGTTAACAAAAAAGACTTGTCAACGAGAAGTGATAAATGGCTGTCTAAAAGAGCCTTCAATGGGGACGTTAGGAAGAAAAACAGTCTTAAAAAGAAATGAAAAGTTGATACATTTACGAGATGCATTTAGAAAGGACTGCTGGTGCGAAATATGGATTTTTTAGGGCATTAAAGCTTATATTGCGGGTTGAGATGTTCCTAGCGTTATTTGCTCCCCAGGCCAGCTGAACTTAAGTGCCCTTTGAAGTACAGATTAATCCTGATCATTCGTTTATACGTTAGAGTGAGAAAACGTAGATTTATCTGAATTATAATCTTATTAAACATATTTTGGTAAAGAAAAGAGTTCAAATAATCTGATACAATACCATCTTGACTGATACTGATTATCAATGATCTAAATTACAATGCATTGATAAATAGGTTAAATAAATCGAAGATAGAAAGTCCCACTGTGTCTCAGACACGTGACAGATACCTCTAGCACTTAAGGCCCCTGGCGACTGTCCGTGTTGCTAATCCATTCAACCGGTCCTCATGGGGTGTATCGATCTAGAACGTTGGAATATAAAGCCATAATGAAGGAAGGACTTAGATGAACGGTGCTGACAACGCTTGTTAAACAAAAAAAACAAAAAAATCAAAATTGTGACCAAATAAAAACAGGTCTGGGTAGTCGCTAAATAGGTACAGTCAAGTGACCAACGTCTTTTGGCAGCATGCCGTTTTGGGGTGATCAAATAAAGAATTTGAAGAAGGGTCAATCGATGAATAGATCACTTCTGCTATGATCACTAAAAAAAATTCTTTAAAAAAAAACAAAAACAAGCCTGATTGGTAATTGACACAAATCAAAGAAACCATTTTAGCATAAACTGACATTATAAATTGAACACCCTACTAAAAATTTACTTTGGGCGGGTTTGAAAAAAACAAAATAAGCTTTTTTAAAAAAACATAATAAGGAGTAAATGTTTATATTTTCTACTTTCTACATTCTTGGGTGCATCTTGTACGCGTGATACATGTATAGTCAGCCAGACCAACTTCAAAACTGAAGAAAACTATGTTGACGGGTTAGGTTGACGGTTTCCAGTATGTTATGGATGAGTGAGGGGGGATCAATAAATGGATTGACAGTGACAAATAATACTCGTAGTAATAGCAAGATGAGTGTGAAGAGGTTTTACAAATAAAGCAAAGAGAATGAAAAGAATGAAAGGGGTATAGAGAGAGGGAGAGAGAGCATGAGAGAGAGAGAGGGAAAAGGAAAAAAAGAAAAGTCGGAATAAAAAAGAGATAAAGAGAGAAGGAAAAAATTGATGGAGACAAGAAGAAAAGAGACAGAAAGACAAAAACTGGAAAAAAGAGAAGAAAGAAGACTTAAAGAGTGGGGGGGGGGACAGAGAAAAAGAGAAGGAAGGAAGAACCAGAGAGAAGAAAAAAAAAGACTCAGAGCGGAAGAAATCGAAGGGGAAGGAGATTTGGAGTAGGGAGAACAGACAGAAAGAGATTGAGAGAAAGAGAAACAGAAAGAGAGTAGAAAGAGAGAGAGAGAGAGAAGACAGAGTAGAGAGAGGGGGGAGATGGAGAAGGAAAGAAAAGGAAGAAAATGGAACAGAATGTTAGAGAGAGTAGAAAGACAGAAGCAACACAGAGAGAGAGAGAGAGAGAGAGAGAGAGAGAAGGATGATGAAAGAAACAGAGAAAAGGGAAAGGCCAGAGTGTGTGTGTGTGTGTATGTGTGTGTGTGTGTGTGAGAGAGAGAGAGAGAGAGAGAGAGAGAGAGAGATAGATAGAGAGAGAGAGAGAGAGAGAAGAAAGCAGAGTGAGGAAAAGAAAGAAACAGGAAGTAAGAAACAAAGAATCAAAACAAAGAAAGAAAAAATAAATGGATCGAGAGAAAGACGAAAAAGAGATTGAGAGAAAGAGAAACAGAGAGAGAGAGAGAAATGAAAAAGAAAAAAATAAGCTGTCGTTTCATGTGTATTCAGCAATAGATAACAACCTCTGTCAGCTATGGTGATTAAACAGACCACTAACGTATCTCATTTGTATATACGACAGGTCAACGCCGCTCGTAAAACTTATACAGAGATTCAATACAATAATTCATTTAATGTGTATAAAAACCTACTCACAGTTGCTCCCGTTTCGTGCACTGTTCAGTCGAGGCGTTCTACCGCGTACGATTTACAGCCATTTTGGTTGTGTCGACCCAGCTTCTATTGATCAGTCGGACGTCTCTCTTCACTGTCTGTCGCGAGCTCACATAGGGTCATCGTCTCTTTCTTTGGCCTATTGGAGTCGATTCGATGGCTTGATTCGTTGGTCTCGTTGCGAGGAGCCCCAAGACATGCCATAACCAGCGGAGGCGCAGTCTGCAGATAATGGTTGATACAATTACGCCGAAAAAGATACCAGGTTATAGGAATAAAACGCAGAGACCCCAAAGAAAAAATGAGAGAGAAAGAGAGAAAGAGCTTGTCTCTACCAATGCTGTTGTCACTAAAAACTGGATAAAAATAATATCATATACACGTATGATGCGAGAGAGATAACTGCAAGAAATCTTTGGATCCATCTCAAAATTTAATCAATTCCTTTCAAGTCAATGTTATACTCGTCTACAAAATGTCATAGAAGTTTGGAGATGACTTTTGGAGATTATTTATGGAAAAACATGAGTGAATACATAAATACAAGTATGTCTTTTTTTCAAGACAAAAATATTGCTCAATAGAAAAAAAACCAACTCTGGATCCGCCCCCAAATTCAACCGATTTCTCTTCACCACATGGCATGAAATCCTGAAAATTTAATTGATATTCACCGCGTACTTTTGTGTGGAGATATACCTGTGGTGCTGAGAAGGTAACGGTAAAATAGTCCTGGATCCGTTCCAAAATTTGATCAATTCTTCCTTAGCTCGTGGCCCAGCGCTCCATTGAAACTCATTGAGAACTTTTGGAGATATTGTGTGGACAGATAGCCATGAGTGAATACAAATAACTCTTCAAACTTTGTTGGCAGTCTTGACCTATCGGTAAAATAGACCATTTACTAGTTGCATTCATTTGATTGGAAAAACAAAATCACATTTTCCAAACCCGGAGCATCTTCTGCACAAAAAGAAAAGAAAAAAAACAAACTTCCCTTTCTCAATTAATCCTAAATCTTTATCGTGACTCTCAGGTCATCATTCGGTGAGAATCGGAAATTTGAAAAATTAAAAAAAAAAAAAAAAGACTTCGTCGAGACTTGAATTCACGTCTGGTATCGTCTGGAACGTCTGGAATCCGACTTAACACGACAGCTGCTTTACCGATCAGGCTGCTGAAACCACAGGCAGGAGTTTTTCAAATCAAACTGATATCATGACTTTATTCCATTCGTAGAAGTAATAAACCTTTCCCAATTGGATTCACTTGACTAAAAAGATCAAAACACAGCAAAACTTCAGCACATATTCGGAAAAAAAAAACATATTGTCAATTATTAATAACTAGTTTGTCGTCATAATTAATGGCATATATTAAACATATAGATACATATGGCAATTTATATATGTAAATAATAGAGATTTGCATTGCAAACGTGGAGAATAGCGTTCTGTTGACCAAAAACGGATTTTCATTATTTTTTTGTTTTTGTTTTGATTGCTATTTACATTTTTATTATTCTTTAAATTCAGCATTTTTACTACGTCATCAGGAGATAAAATTCTGTTTTACTACGCAAGATGCGTCTCTCAACGTGACAGAGTACGAACACACATTGCTAATTATTATCTGTGTGGATTCTTCAACTAGAATTCCGTTCATCCTAATTTAAGTTGCTTTTTAACGCAACTCTTACTCCCTCATTTTACGACTGTTTAGTTCAGGGGTTCTCAACCTTCTTGGGCATCATTGTCCACTTTCACATGGGATTTTTTTTTCGACTGCCCACCTGTATACTGAACATTCAAAAGGATAGCAAAGAGTTTTCAACACTTAAAAGACAATAAAAATGAACAGGTTTCGCTTTACTAGATTCTTTAATGACAATAATGTAAAGTTGAAACATCAAATCTCTCTCTCGCCCTCTCTCTCTCTCTCTCTCTCTCTCTCTCTCTCTCTCTCACACACACACACACACAAACACACACACACACACACGCTGCTTTTTGATATCAATACTGCAATACTAGTGTTTGGTAAGACGGAGCTAATGCAGGCACGATGGCTTTAAATCATGTGCGATATTAAAATGCCGCTTGGTAAATTATTAATAAAAACGTTACTGTTAACTCTTTTTTTCATCATCGATTACAGACTTTAATACTCAAAATTCTATACCACCCACCTAAATTCCGAAACGCCCACCATTTTCTTCACAGTTCGTGCCCGCCCACCAAAAGAGTTGAAATCGCACACCGGTGGAAGATTTCGCCCAGGTTGAGAAACCCTGGTTTCACGTTTAGTAAAAAACGTAGCTCAGAAGACATCGACGAAAAAAAAAATGGTGATAATGATAACAACAACAGCAACAACCTTATTTCCAATCCTTGATTAAAACATTTGAAAACATTTTCATATAATTGTTCATCACACAGGCGTACAAAAGGGTCAGAATAATTCTGATATAAAGACCGTTAGAATTTTTTTAAAAATTTGATTGAACAAAACCCCTATCTATCGATATATCAATCACAATTTGCTTTTGTTGTGCAATCTATCTATCTATCTATCTATCTATCTATCTATGAAATTGATACATCATTTATACAACGAACAGAGACTGAATATTAAGTAGTGAAATTATTTTTGTCTAATTCAATTCATCTTTACAGTAAGTAAACTTTTAATTGCTTTGGGGTATTACAGACAAAAAAAAATACACAAATACACGTAGCGTATCGTCAAACTCCAGTCCAAGTTGGAGCTGATTTTGTTTTCCCCCCGTATCAACACACAGTAAAAGAACAAGAACGGGAAACGATCCTCACTTATTCATGGGAGTAGACACTCCACTGTCCTGCTACGTTTAACCAAACCAATATATATAACTAGCGTTTCCTCTATCGTGTTTTGACACGACGACCAAATGATCAGTAGGAAGCTCTCTTACCAACTGAGCTAAGCTGACAAGTCTTATGCACTCACTAATTTATTTAATAGATATACGATGCAAAAGTTGCTGTAATCATCTTCCGTCAGAATAGAAATAGGATTGAAGTTTAACCCTACAGAATTTACTGTTAAAAAACTTGTTATAATAGATTGTTTCACTAATATGTCTATTGTCAATGATACTGTTTCCATCTACGTTTTTATGGTATTTGGTATCTTCTTGCTTGTTTTTGGGACCGTGGGTAATGTCACATCTATTATAGTTCTCAGTCGTGCCGCTCTGGGCCGTTTAAAGATTCGTCTTTATTTGATAGCCTTAGCTGTCTTTGATTTGCTCTGCTTGTATATCCTTCTTCTACCGGCAATTATCAACATCGGAAGTCGTGGGACATCTCGAACGGCTATGCAATGCAAACTCATGATCTATTGTGGCTTTTTTGTGATTGACTGTTCCTCGTGGATAACAGTGGCTATTACAGTCGAACGTCTATTGTACGTCGTTCGTCCGAATATGATGCGTCCCCCAAAAGTTACAGCGATCGTTCTATCTTTGATAATCGGTCTAGCGAGCATTATCAACGTTCCCATAGCCGTTGGTTGGATAGCAGTCGACGGCAAATGTGATATTGCCAAGTTATACTATATGATTCACTTTACGATCTGTAGTTATATCCCAGCTACAATCATGGTGGTTTCTAATATCATCATCACATACACTCTCTGTCGCCGACCGAAACTGGGGTCCAGTACTTCGACTCAACGCAATAATAGTATTCGAATAGCGGTTGTCGTAAATATAATTTTCTTATGCACCACTTTCCCGGTGTCAATAGTCTGGGCAGTTTTGGGGAAGCTTTATTTGCCTCTATATGTAATGTACTACGCTAATTATGCTGTTAACTTTGTGACATATATTATTGCTGGACAGATATTCAGGGAAGAACTGAAAGCTATGGTTTGCAGTAAATCTGTGAGTTGCCGAAGATTGGACAGGTACCCACCTTCTTCGGCCAATAGAATAGAAACAACGTCCACAACAGATACATCAGTGTAGCTCTTTCACTACTGCATTACCGACTTGGATTGAAATATGGTGTATTCGGATACAGGGTGTATACATATTTCCTAATTTTCAGGGTTCTGTGGATGTTTAAAGTCTATCTACCATAAATCTGTTCAAACGGTCGAGTAGGTTATCCACTGCTTATCACTGTTTATGTTGCCTCTGCGAGATGAGATATCTGAACCTTCTTTCCTTATCATGTGGCACAAAAATCCCAACTGTCACTTTCTGGTCGTTTGAAATAGTTTCCCTGAAGTCCAACTCCCAATACACCTTCTTCATTTATTGCATGCTTTGTCCATGATATTCTCAACATTCATCGGTCAAGATTTACTTCATGGTTGCTTCGAGTCTTTTCACCGTTCGAGATGATATCGTCCAGCATCCACTGCCAAATAGGAGTTAAACATTACAAAACAATTCAGCACTCTTTCCTTTGTTTCCGTTTTAATTTGCAAATTGTAAGGTAAATACTTAGAAGACGTTGAGAAATACATTCTTGTTTCCTTCACGACTCGACTCTGTCTTTCATGTACTCGTTCTACCATCCATTTACCCTAACTTTTCAAGTAGGTTACCAATTGCTGACTTCTGCCTCTCTTGCTTTCGATACGTCCTGTGAGTGTTGAGTTCTTCCTCACAGTGTGTCACCAAAATTCTAACTGTCCTTTTCTAATCGTTAGCAACAGTTTCCTTGTGGCTATTTCTCTCCTAGAAACACTCTCATTTTCCACATCACCATCATTGTCATCAGTCTTTTAACATCCGTCGTTGGACATAGACCATCCCCAGGATTTGCCACATTTCCCTATCATGGGCATCGCGGAGCCAGTGCTTCGTGAACTTGTCGAGCTCGTGTCTCCATCTAATATTCTACCAGCTTCAGTTGCACATGCGATCTCGGGGGATCCATGTCGTGATGTCCTGTTTTCTTCCTTATATACTGTGCTGTCTTGTGATTTCTCCATGTAAGGTTGAGCATTATTCTCTTGTGCGTACATTGTATACTTCTCAGTTTTTAGGTTTGTCTCTTTGTTAGGTTGCATGTTTCAGCTCCATAAGTGACTATAGGGAGGATGCATTGGTTATACACCCTTCTTTTTAGGATTAATGGGATCTTCTTATTTTTGAAGGTTGAGCTTGCTCTGCCAAAGGCTTGCCATCCTAGTGTGATTCTCCGCTTGATTTCTTCCTCTTTTGAGGGTCTCATGGAAACTCCTCCATAAAAAAAAAGTTAAGCTAGAAATGAAATTATACTGTTGTTGGAGATAAAAATTAAATTAGTTGCCCTTCGAGTAACTTTTCATTAAATTGCTAAAAAATGTCATTGCTAATAGCGAACTGGGAATCAGCGGCTACGTTATAAAAGAGAAAAACGCTCCAACATCTTTCTCTTTTCTTCGCGTCACATTTCACCAAGAATGAACTGATAAGGACTATCTACTCAGACTTGGGTGACGTAAAAACGTATCCATCGTCAGACATATTCACAACCGACTCTACATTTTCAAGAACTCCATATTCTAAAGAGTAAAAATACGTAAATAGACACTCTGCATGCAAACTGTACCTGTCTCTTCAAAGAGAACCTCTGAACAGCCATGTTAATCATGCATGCTAAACCTTTACTTCTGCAGTAACATGAATGCTACAAACCTTCAGGACTTTCTCTATCATTGAACTGTTTCGTCTGCATTGACGACCCGGTAATCTATCTTTCCCTTTCAGCATAGCTATCAGACTTTGTCATTTCAACCATGTATGTCTTAGAAAGTGTATCCTCCTCTCCATATATATATATATATATATATATATATATATATATATATATATATATATATATATATATATGTATATATATATATATATGTATATATATATATATATATATATATATATATATATATATATATATAGTACAGTGTGGATTTGCTACACAAACTAACTAGCTCATGTTTCTACCCTCTTTGGGCCTCAAAAGGCGAATGATGAGGGCAGAAACATGAGCTAGTTTGTGTAGCAAATCCACATTCTACTATTTATTTCCAGCTCTACTCTAAAACAACTCAACTTCATGAGTAAAATGTTGTATGTATCGAGCACTGTATTATGAAATAAATCCATTACATTTCATAAGTGGCTTTATATTATTGATATATTATTATATGATGTTATACTGCTAGCCTGATTTGTACCACATATACTCTGTGTGTGTATATATATATATATATACACACACATATATATATATAATCATATATATATATATATATACATATATTTATATATATACATATATATATATATATATATATATATATATATATATATATATATATATGTATATATATATATAGTAGAATGTGGATTCGCTACAAAAACTAGCTCATGTTTCTGCCCTCTCTGGGCCACATCAGTTGTATGTATCGAGCACTCTTTGAATTAAATCCATTACATTTCAGAAGTGGCTTCATATTAGTGATATATTATTATATTATGTTATACTGCTAGCCTGATTTGTACCACACACACACACACACACACACACACACACACACACATATATATATATATATTTGAAAGACCTTGGTCACCAACTAAAGTCTTTCCGCGTTCTTTGTATACGTTCGTTCCTCATTAAATTTTATTAGATTGTTGGTACATGCTCCTCAGTTTATCTCATTTCAATGACAACTTCGTCGATTCTGACATTTATTTCCAGCTTGGACCAAAAATAATGAATAAGATTCCGCTTCGATCGGTGGATCAGGCCCCCCAAAGATGATAATGGATACCAGTTCAAATCACGACAATGGATTATTATTTTTTTTATTTTTTTATTCACGCTGCCAATCCCGGCCGGGCAGCCCTCAAAAAAGAAGCGACAAAAATAAGTCAATAACTGAACAACCGTAGCGTCAAAATGTATGCCGGTTCAAATCTAAACGATTATTCTCTGTTCACGACCATAAAAACATAAGTAAACTGGTCTGGTTAGTCACTGAATAGAAACCGTCACGTGACCAACGTATTTTGGCAGCATGCCGTATCGGGGTTGGTCAATTGGAAAATGGTTCAATAAGGGATAAGTTATTGCTCTCACCTTTTGTTGAGCCGTGATCACTGAAAAAAAAAGTCTGAATTTTCTAAAGACTTGGATGAATGCTGCCGGACACAAAACAAGAGACCAATTCAGGATGAACTTACATTGCAAATTGATCATTTCTACCACTAAGAACCTATTTAGGAGGGACGGTGAAAAAACAAAAAAAAATTTTCCAGGCATAAGGAGCAGTAAATGTTTAAATTTTCAGCCCTTTTATGGTGCATGTACGCATAATATATACATATATATCCAAGCAGCCAACCAGAAAAAAACTGGAGTTTTCTTGACAGTTTTTAACATGTCATGAGTGCTGCTATAAGAAGCAACAAAAATAAGTCAATAATTGAACAACCGTGGCGTCAAAATTTGAAGTTATGTAAAAAATATTCCATCGAATATTAAATATGATCAGAATGAATTATATTGATGGCATCTCTGGCGTTTTCCACAGGAAAGCATCTCATCATCATCATCATCATCAGTCTTTTAGCGTCCGTCGTTGGACATAGACCTTCCCCAGGATTTGCCACACTTCTCTATCATGGGCGTCACGGAGCCAGTACTTCCTGAACTTGTCTAGCTCGTCTCTCCATCTAACATTTTGCCGGCCTCGGTTGCGCATATGGTCTCGGGGAATCCATGTTGTGAGTCGTGATGTCCATCGATTGACAGCCATTCTTGCAACATGGCCAGCCCACCGCCATTTGAGATTTTTTATGGATTCTATGATTCCCCATGATTTGCACACCAGGAAAGCATCTAAAACCGAGTAAAAAAAACGCCTGGAAATATCTAGATTCGGAGGATTCTAGATGTTATTGATAAACCCATCAAAATAAGCCTCCCTTAAGGTCAAAAAAGCTTTTCTTCCAAAAATGAAATAAAGCTCTTTTAGAAGGTGTTTAGTGGAATACTGATGCTAATTTTCAAGTCTGTAGTCACAACGATACGACTAGGAGCGCTGTAAAACACAAACACATGCACATATAAAAAAAGGAGGTAAAACCCATCGACACCTTTGGTGGCTACGATGGTTCAACAGAAGCCTTCACCGCTTTTTTAGCCACAGTGGTTCTTTAAAATCCTTCGCCACCTTTGATGGCTACGGTGGTTCAATAGAACCCTTCACAACCTTTGATGGCTACGATGGTTCAACTAGTTAAATATTCATAAAAGTACGTAAGACTTATATGTGCCAAAATAAGAGTCCACTAAATAGACGTGTGCGAATTGCTTAACCCCCCACCATGAATCAAAAATACAAAGGTGCACAACCGATGCACCCCCACCCCCGATAGTCATGCACAGAAGAGAATCATGCTCAACCTCCTTTAGCAACCAAAGTCGCTTCGGCTTGAGCTATTTTTGATGAGTTGCTCCATTTTTCCCCACGTTAAGCCTTGACGTTGTGTCACATTTTGCTCTGGTGGGAGAGTAAATAAATAAATGTTTAACGTCACATTGAGAGATCACAAAACAGCGCAGTATATTAGAGAAATAAACAGGAGTTAGACATCTCATAGGAGACTATTGGAAAAATCAAATAGCAATACGCTGGTCATATTGCAAGATGACGTTGTTGAGATGGCGTGATGAACTAGAAAAGTTCAGAAAATAATTGCTCCGCGACGACCATGAAAAGAAGTCTGGCGAATCGTGAGTAAGGTCTATGTCCAATGACGGGCATTAAAAGGATGATGATGAAAAACAATAGATGAAAAATATGTGTCAAATATACTTACATGCATTTTTTCTTTCAATTTGTTTGTATTTCTGCTTGATTTTGACGCCAGAAGGCAGTTTCTGCAACTACTGCTGATGTTGCTGCTGCTGATATAGTGGACACTTCCGATGATGTAGAAAATTGAATTTTACGTGTGTGAAACCTGATAATTATAAGTCCATAATATTCAGTGGTGATTTGAATGTAATCTGTTAATTTGGGGGTAAGGGAGGGGCCAAACTTTTAAGTTGAAAAAAAACCTCCGATCTCTCTCTCTCTCTCTCTCTCTCTCTCTCTCTCTCTCTCTCTCTATATATATATATATATATATATATATATACGAGTTGGGATCGAAAAGTTCCAAGATTTCTCCTATGATACGTTGACGATATTAGCAACTCAATTGTTTGTTTGGTGATCAAACGATTCTGACTTACAGTTCGTCCGATTTCTCCGATCTTTGCAGCGCTCATTTAGGGTTACCCCGACCTCTTTTCATCCTCCAGTGATGTTCTACCATTCTTGGAGTGTGGGTGCCTCTCAAAATTCCTCACGCGGCCCATTGCTTTATTGCTGTAGACCTGTAAACAGCATGACGTCACGTGGCATGCTAATCAGCGACGATGACTGACTTCACAGCAATAGTGTCCTGCGCTTAGTTTGTTTGCAACATGGACAATCTTGGTACTTTTTGATCGCATCTCGAAAATTTAATGTGATACATTCTTCTATATTCATATGAAAAAAAAAACAAAAAAAAACAAAACAGAAACGAGATGCATCCCACCCCTAGCTTTATGTAGTGGACTCTTCCGATGTTGCAGTAAAAATAGAATTTCATGTTATATTCAATTTTGTAAATAAATTTTCATAATCATTCAGTTGATTTCATCATTAATTTTGTTCAATATTCAGGCAGTATTGCACATAAACAAGAAAATGCAGGGAAAGACAGCGTTTTTTTTTTATGTGTCATAAGTACAAAGCAATCGCAAAATTACTTACAGAATGGATGGATTATCAATAATAGATATAAAGAGAAGTTGTGGTAACGAAAGCAATGAACGAATTGAAAGAAAGGCGACGAAAATAAAAAAGATAGAAACACTTATAAAAACTGTCTTAAATTTTTAATAAACAAAAAATCAAGATTCTTAAAAAGAAAGCGAAAAGAAAAACAGTAATATTGTGTCATGGAAAAAGAGGTAAAAAAAAAATCAATGTAACCTGCCCCGTGGTTTAAATCATACATACCTCTTACACCCTCTTTATTTGCAACTGGCTGGCCATGTTGCACGAATGGCAGACAACCGATGGACATCGCCACTCACGACATGGATCCCCCAAAATCACATGCGCAACCGAGTCCGGCAGAATATTAGATGGAGGGACGAGCTAGACGAATTCAGAAAGTACTGGCTCCGCGACACCCATGATAGAGAAGTGTGGCGAATCCTGGGGAAGGTCTATGTCCAACGACGGACGTTGAAGGACTGATGATGATGATGATGATGATGATGATGATGATGATGATGATGATGATGATGATGATCCATCACAGTAGAATAAGTCGAATGCGTCTTATAAAAAGCAGGTTGAAATAAGATACACGAAGGAACATATAACACTTGAATAAACTTTAATGTGGAACAAACGTGTACAAAAATGTAGACAGACTTTAGTTGTGAGTCTGGGTCTTTCAGAAGATATCACCAAAACAAAAAAGAGATAACACTTTTAAAACGTACGTGGCCATGCTGATAGCGGGGAAATATCTTACAGGTCATCATTTAGGACCAAACAGTTCAATGGTAGAGAAACTGAAAGTTTGCAAATCCATCATGTCATTACAGAGGAGGTTTTTACAAGGTTATGTGAGGTTAACAAAGTTATTCCAAAGGGTGCCTTGAGGAGACAGGTATTTTGCATACAAAAGGTTTTACAAAAATCAAATAAAGAGGAGTATGCATGTTTGAAACGATAAAGGTCAATAGCTATACGGAAAGGGAAAGGTAGTCCATCTGGTCATCAACGAGGACGAAGCAGTTCGATGATTGAGAAAGTCCTGAAGGTTTTCATCATCCATTTGACTGCAGAAGTAGAGGTTTCGCATGACCATGTATGGTTAACTATGTTGTTCAAAAGTTGCCTTGAGGAGACAGGTAGAGTTTGTGAAGGTGATGAAAGGTGATTCATGTCTGACGACGACTTGGTTTTACACCACACGGGTCGGGGTTGATGGTTCTCATCAGTCCATCCTAGGTGAAATGTGACGAGAAGAAAACATGATGTTGGTGCGTTTTTTTTTTAAATTTTTATAGGGTAGCTACTGATTCCCAGTCTGCTATTAGCAATTCAGACATTTTTTTAGCTGTTTGATGAAAAGTTTCATATTCAACAACACTATGATCTGATTTTAGCTTCCATGTAATTCCTTGGAAGATTTCAGGTGAGAAATAATTACAAGGAAACTGTTGCTAACGACCAGAAAGAGACAGTCAGGATTCTTGAACCACATAGTAAAGAAAGAATGTTTGAAGAACCCATCTATCCCTGGGGGGCATCGAAGGCAGCAGGAACATAGGTGGACAGTGGATAACCAACTCAAAAGGTTTGAGCAAGTAAATGGACATCAAGACCCACAACGTGGATCCCCAGAAAGCATACGCAGAACTATAGCTGGCAAAATATATGATGGCATGACGCAGTAGACAAGACCAGAAAGTATTAGCTCTGCGACGCCCTTGATAGAGACGTGCCTTCACCCAACCTCTTATCTCAATCCTCGTGGGCAACGTGGTAGTGAATGAGCTAGACTGATGCATCTGTTGTAGACGCTGTTTCTATTGTATTGGTCGAAGAAGGGGCGTACCTGTCCGATTTTCGGCAACTCACAGATTTGCCACAAACCATAGCTTTCAGTTCTTCCCTGAATATCTGTCCAGCAATAATATATGTCACAAAATTAACAGCATAATTAGCGTAGTACATTATATATAGCGGCAAATAAAGCTTCCCCAAAACTGCCCAAACTATTGACACCGGAAAAGTGGTGCATAAGAAAATTATATTTACGACAACCGCTATTCGAATACTATTATTGCGTTGAGTCGAAGTACTGGACCCCAGTTTCGGTCGGCGACAGAGAGTGTACGTAATGATGATATTAGAAACCACCATGATTGTGGCTGGGATATAACTACAGATCGTAAAGTGAATCATGTAGTATAAATTTGCAACATTACATTTGCCGTCGACTGCAGTCCAACCAACGGCTATGGGAACGTTGATAACGCCCACTAGACCGATTACCAAAGATAGAACGATCGCTGTAACTTTTGGGGGACGCATCATATTCGGACGAACGACGTACAATAGACGTTCGACTGTAATAGCCACTGTTATCCACGAGGAACAGTCAATCACAAAAAAGCCACAATAGATCATGAGTTTGCATTGCATAGCCGTTCGAGATGTCCCACGACTTCCGAAGTTGATAATTGCCGGCAGAAGAAGGATATACAAGCAGAGCAAATCAAAGACAGCTAAGGCTATCAAATAGAAACGAATCTTTAAATGGCCCAGAGCGGCACGACTGAGAACTATAATAGATGTGACATTACCCACGGTCCCAAAAACAAGCAAGAAGATACCAAATACCATAAAAACGTAGATGGAAACAGTGTCATTGACAATAGACATATTAGTGAAACAATCTATTATAACAAGTTTTTTAACAGTAAATTCTGTAGGGTTAAACTTCAATCCTATTTCTATTCTGACGGAAGATGATTACAGCAACTTTTGTATTGTATATCTAATAAATAAATCAGACACCAAAGACTTGTCAGTTTAACCTAGTTGGTAAGAGAGTTGTCTACTGATCACTTAGACGTGATTTCAAAACATGATAGGGGAAATGTTATTATATATATATATATATATATATATATATATATATATATATATATATATATATATATATATATTGGTTTGGTTGAGCGAGACGGAGCAGTGAAGAGTCTACTCCCATGAATTATTGAGGATTGTTCGTTGTTCTTTTACTTTGTGTTGTTACGGGGGAAAAACAAAATCAGCTCCAACTTGGACTGGGGTTTGACGATATGCTACGTGTATTCGTAAATTTTTTGTTTTTAATGCCCCAAAGCAATTAAAAGTTTACTTACTGTAAAGATGAATTGAATTAGACTAAAATAATTACAGTAATTCAGTCTCTGTATATTGTATACATCAAATATCAATTTTGTATATGCCGCTCTTTGCACGGACACAATAATTAGAAAATGAAGAATTCGCTTTGGAATAATATTCTGTTATTCCTAAAGGCTATTAGTGAATATGTATACTTCACTAAGCGTATTATTGATCTTTACTAAACTTAGCTTTGTCTGATAACAGGATATAAGTGCAGGACACCCATAGAGCATTAAACAGTAACGATCTACATGTCTCTGTCAAGGATAACAGATAGATAGATAGATAGATAGATAGATAGATAGACAGATAGATAGATAGATGACGGTCAAACAATTTCGTTAAAAGGCAACTCAGATCAAGATGAATTATATCCAAGTCGTAGAACAACACATGTAATAATTAGCAATGTGTGTCTGTCCTCTGTCACACTAGGGGACGCTAGTGTCGCATTAAAAGAGAATTTCATGTTCAAATGACATAGAGAAAATGGCGAATTCAGAGAATAATAAAGATGTAAAAAGTAGTAAAAACGAAAACCAAAAAAAAAAAAAATCTGTTTGTAGTCAACGGAATGCTATTCTCCAAGCTCACTGTAATGCGAATCCGTATTATCCACGAGTATGAAGTACAATTTGTAAATCCATATATTTCATATATGCGGCACGATTTGGTCGACACGGGTAAATTAGTTGAAAATAATCGAGAATATTTTTCTCTTCCGGATTTGTACTCGTATTGATTCTGGAATGGAAAATCCGATATGTGTTTTTTTTTCTAGTCAAGTGAATCCAATTGGGAGGTGGTTTATCAATTTCACGAATTGAATAAGTCAAGGTTATGGTTATAACTGCAATCTGCGGTCGGTCTTTAAAACCTATTCAACAAGTCAGTTGTTATGTTGTTGGATCCCTGAAGAAAACTTACGTAGATTCCTCCCGCCGAAGGTTTAATTTGTACCTTTAATTTGCTCTGAATGATGGCCTGAGAATTGCGATAAAAGGATTTGGTCAAATTTGTGGACGGATCCAGGAATAATTCTTATTCGGAGATATTTTTTTTTCCTTCTTTGAATATATTTCATACTGGTTCATGTTTCCCATACAATATTTCTGGAAGTTCTTCACAAATTTCAATTAAATTTCGCAGAAGGTTGGAACATTGATTGAAAGGAAATTGATTAGATTTTGCGGTGAATCCAGGAAATTTTATAGTTATCTCCCCAGCATTACACACACACACACACACACACACACATATATATATATATATATATATATATATATATATATATATATATATATATATATAACAGAATTTTTTTCAGGTCTTAGTGACAATGGCTTTGTAGAGGTATTCGCTCTCTGGGTGCTTTTTAGTTTCCGATGGTTGTCTCCTGATGTTTTTCATTGGTAATAATGTCCTGATTCATTTGAGGACTCTGCACTTCTTTCCTCTATCCCGGTATCTTTTCCGGTGTAGTTGTATCAAACCATTACGTGAAAACAGGCGCTTCCTCTGGTTAGGGCATATCTAGAGGTTTCTCACAACAAATCCAGCGAATCAAGCCATCAAATGGACGCCTTTATAGGAAAATGAATCGAGATGACGGACCCCCCCGGCTGATCAATAGAGCTGGAACGACACGACCAGACTGGCCAAAAAATCGCACGCTGTGGGACGCCCTTGATGCCCTGTGTGTTGCACGTTGTGAGAACGACTGAGTCCGGTTCGTTGTATTAAACTAGGTATCCGTGATAGAGAAAAAAAAATACCGGATACGTACAAATGGACTAAGTCTTGTTGGCAAATTCTAATTTGTGGGATTTTTTTATTATCATTATTATTATTATAGCTGACCTTATTTTTTTCTATTGTTGAATAAACATTAAACAACAGCGTATTTCCCATTTAAGGATGTAAAAAGAACTGTTTCCGACTGTTTGGACAGAGTTTACTGGCTAAATCCAACATAGCACATGATTTTTTATTTTCTAATATCAGTTTTTATCACTTTTTTTTCTTTCTCTATTTTCCTTTCCTCCCCCTGTATCTTTTTTTTCTCTCTGTCTCTTTTCTCTCGTTGCTTCTCTTCCCCTCTCTCACACACTCTCTCTTACTACCTGTGTTTCTTTTCCTATCTCTTTCTCTCTCTCTCTCTCTCTCTCTCTCTCTCTCACGCTCTCTCCGTTCGTTCTCTCTCACTCTCTCTGTTTCTTCACCTCTCTGTTTTTTTACTCATTCTGTATTTCCTCTCTTTCTCCTTTTGACTTTATCCCCCCTCTGTCATTCTTTGTTTCTTTCTGTCACTTCTTCCCTCTCTGTTTTTTTTCTTTTCTCCGTCTCTCTGTCTTTCTGTCTCTCTAAGTCTCTGTCTCAGTCTTTCTTTTATTTCATTCACTATTTCCTTTTATTTCCCTCTCTCGTTCTGTTAGTCTTTCAGGACGTTGCTTCTTTCTCTCAGTTATTCCGACCCCCCCGCTCTCTCTCTCTCTCTCTCTCTCTCTCTCTCTCTGTCTATCTATCTATCTATCTATCTATCTATCTATCTATCTATCTTTTCCATTTTCTCATTATTTTCCCGACCCTAAGTCTCTTTCACCCCCAGATTCTTCTTTCCAGTCCCTATTCTTCTCTCAGTATCGCTTTTCCTTCTCTTCTTCCTTTTTTTCACTTTCTAATTTTTCTTCCGTCTCTTCTCTCTCTATCTCCATTTATTTTTCTTTCTTCACTCTTTGTCTCTTTTCCTTTTTTTTCTCTTTTCAGAGGCGCCCCTGTCCCTCTATATAAGAGGCTCTGTCAGTCCGTTGGTCTGTCCCTGTATTGTTTTTCAGCAGTTTCAAGTCAGATTCACTTGAAACTTGGTAGAAAGGAGTCCCTTGATAAGATGTTATTTATCTCGAAAAACCTTCTATCCTTGATCACGTGATCTGGCAACCATCACCAGTCTTTTAACGTCCGTCGTCGGACATAGACCTTTCCCAGGATTCGCCACACTTCTCTATCGTGGGCGTCGCAGAGCCAGTGCCTTCTGAATTTGTCTAGCTCTTCTCTACATCAAATACTCTGCCGGCCACGGTTTCGCATGTGATCTCTGGGGGGGATCCATGTCGTGAGTCGCGATGTCCATCGGTTGTCTGCCATTCTTGCAACATGGCCGTTGGAACTAGATAAGATGGTGTCTCTTGATGGAATGCTTCTCACCTAGAACCCTCCTCTACTCAGGGTTCAAATCATCCGATAATGGTGTTTTTACTTTATAGTGAACGCCTCATTGAACTTTCGGTTCTTGTTCTTTTCTCTCTCTCTCTCTCTCTCTCTCTCTCTCTCTCTCTCTCTCTCTCTCTCTCTCTCTCTCTCTCTCTCCTTGTCCCTTTTTTCTTTTTTCCTTTCTCTTTCCTTCGTTTGTCCAACTTTTTCACACTCACCTTGCTATCACAACTCTCATCTTATTTGTCACTGTCCATCCATTTATTGATCTGTCTCAGTCGTTCTCACCATGGTACGTTTGACTGGCTGTGTATTTTATTCCCGATGCAATGATTATCTATTTATTGTTTCTGACGTTCGAACGGGGATTAACCCGAAGAAAAAAAATCAATTCGAAATTAAAAAAAAAAATTAAAAAAGATTCTTTTGATATTATTGATATTTTCATTACAGAAACAAGTTCTATCAAAAGCTGTCAATAATTGTATAAACACCGTCGTAGGATTTTAACAGATTCTTGTTTCTTTTTTGCCTTCGTTTTCTCTATATATATATCTATATATATGCACACACGCACACACACACACACACACACACACACACACATATATATATATATATATTATCATTATTATTATTTTTATTATCATTATTATTATTATTATTATTATTATTATTATTATTATTATTACGTTAAAGGGATACCTCAATTTATTTCGGATAGCATTCACGCTTGTTTTTTGTTTGTTTTTTTTTGTATTTTGTTTTTGTTGTCTTTCCTTTTCAATTCAGACTTTTTAGTGATCCAACAAAAGGCGAAAGAAGTAACTAAATCATCGATCAACCCTTTTTTCCTTTTTTTTTCTTTTAACTGATCACCCCCAAGATGACAAAAAGACGTTGGTTGTGAAACGGTTTCTATTGAATGACTAACGAGACCTATTTTTTTCTTGCTTTTTTTTTCTGTCACGCAGTTGATTATTGCAATAGACAGACGTTGTCAGCATCGCAAATCGGAGACCTTTCTTCATCATTGCTCCATCATAACGTTCCAATCGATATATCCATAACCCAGACCGGCTCAAAGGATCGGCAACATGGACAGTCGCCAAGGGCGCTAAGTGTTTGGGATGTGTGTCTGTCATGTGTCTGAGACATTATTTAAAGTATTTATCAATACACTGTAATTCAGATTGTTGATATTTGGCATGAATCAGAATAGTATTGTACAAGAATATTTGAACTCTTTTCCTTTACTTCATTATTGCTATAAATTTTTCATTCCTATAGATTTATTTTTTCTCACTGTAAAACATAAACAGACACGATAATACTGTACTTTAAAGGGTAACGAAGTTCAGTTTCACCGTTGAGGGTGACTATTGGGCATAATACCATTGAGCAGTGACAACTGAGCGGGTACGATTGGGTGGGGGTGATTGAGCGTGAGACGATTGAACGGAAGACATTTCCAATTACACAATGATGCAGTCAAAAATGAAAAAAAAAATGTATGAAACAGTTTTTTTTACCCAGTTGATTATAGATATAAGTTACGTACCTTTTTGCTCAGTTCTAAGTATCGCTCCCCAACTGATGTCGTACGCTCAATAATCGACCAACCGCCCAGGTTACCGAGAATGTCAGTGTCTGCCCCGACTAAAATACAAACTTGAATCGGCAGAATCATATTCTTACACCTGCACTCCTCTTCAAATGTCTCTAGTGAATGTTTCAATCTGTGTTTATAAATTTCGATTGTTTTTTTTTTAATACTGTTGAAAACGTCGTAAAATCCCAAGTCCGTGGTAGGGAATTTTTATCGTAACTTCCAGGTTGGTTCAGAAAATTGAAAAAAAAAAAGCAACTAAAAATTAAGCTGAAAGTAAAAAGTAGCCAAAAAAATTATTAATAATGACTTATAATACTTAATCGAACAAAATTGAATGAAAAAATATCTTTATTAGACGCTTCGTTAGGTCGTCCAGACCCGAAAATGATACAGTTTTTATTTCACCCTTCAGGGGTTTGAGGTGCTGGTTAAGGTGGAAAATATTGAGTTCGAGAGTTGGAAAAAATCCTCTTACATCTTGAAGATAACCAAGAAATTAAAGTAAGACGATGTATATTGTAATTCATTCATTTCATTATTTGAAAAAAATCTTATCTGATTTCATGAAAATTGCTCTAAAGCCAGTAAGTACACTTTTCTAGTTTTTTTTTTTTTACTTCAAATTTGATATAACGTAATGCACGCCGAAACCTCCTACATCCACTCAATTTTACCCCATAAATGTTTTTTTTTAATCGAGGATTATCCAATTTGTAAACATCTAACAGGAGTTTTGGTGTTGCTCATGAGAAAGATCTCAAAAGTCTGGCACAAATGATTAATATTCAAAATTATTTTTCATCTGGTATGCGTGTCTCCGTGGTGCAGATGTTTAGTGCTTTCATTTTGAAATAGAGAGATTGGTGGTTCGAATCCATCAAGAAACAACGCTTTTTAAACAATAGTAGTTATAGTTAAGATTGACGTGTGTACATAAAAATATCTAAGAAAACAGGACCAGTAAGGAAGTTTAGTTACATGTAGGTATATGTCATTGGAAATAGCTATTTTGTATTTTTGTAATATTATTTTTTTTTGTCTATTTTTTGTTAAGATATTCTTGCTCGGGATTTTTTCCAATTATATTAACTCAATGTGCAGGTAGGTATTTTTCTTATTGGCATACATATAAATTGTAAAAACGAAAAACTTGCAAAAAGTTTTCAACAAAGTATGGACCGAAAAACAGTTTTCTTACCCCAAACAGAATCGGTATGGTATTTCTTCGTATTTCTTTTTTTGGGAATACTTTGTGTCAAGGTTGTGATTGAAAGGTACTTATGGGCGGAATTGTTCATAAACGCATTGTTGTGGGTCGGAGGTTTGGTTGTATGGGTTATACGTGGTAGGGTGATTTAATAAGTTTTTCTTATATTGATATCCACCTACTAGTCGGAATCGTTGTAGTCAAACTTCTTATTTATATTTTTTAAGATTATATCATTATCGTCTTCATTTAAGTATGAGTATTAAACTCTATTGGAATCGAATCAGTTATAGTTTGTTGGAGTTGTGAGTGAATTAGTATTAGATTGGAAGTTAGTCGCCTAGGAGGCTGTCGGTCGCTTAAAACTCGGCTTTCACAATAAAAAAAAGTCTGTTTTAAGTCAGATCTATTTGAAACTTGGTAGAAAGGAGCTCCTCGATTAGATGCTTCTTGCCTGGGATTTTTAAACTTTGTGTATGAAAATCGATTTTTTTAGGCTGTTTTGTGTCTGATTTATTCGAAACTATATTGAAAGGTATTCCTCTATAAGATGCTTCCTACCTAGATTTTCTCCAACTCAAGGTCACGTGATCTGGTAGTCATGGAGTTCAAACATTCTGAAATTCATTTTTTTTTTTTCAAATTATTACAGAGTAATACATTTTGAGATTAATGGACATCTCATTGAAACATCAGTTCTTGTTTTTAAATGATTAAATGAATAGATAAGAATGAGACATTTAACTTTGACGCAAGCTAACGATGTCACTTAAAAGTCAACAAAACAATTATTCAAACTAAGTGAGTCTTTATTAATACATGCAAACGATCGGGACAGTATGAGAAGAATACGGTTTATAAAAAATAAATACTTTAAACTCCCAAAACACGCTTAAAAAAATAAATAAATGTAGCAGCATGTTAATTGTATTTTCTGTCCTCAATGTGTGTGTGTGGAGGGAGTCTAACTTCGCATGTGCAGTATGAGTGACATCAACTCCAGCTTTTCTGATTGGAGGAATGACTCGTTACAACCGTCCCTTGTTGCCAACTAACCCAGACATTCAATCAATGAATCACACCTGAATGTCAGAAGCAGGGTTATCAACTGAGATGTAATCCAATTTGACATCGTTAAGCAGTATTACCATTTCATATACTTTCTTCAGTCCCAGTGAGAATTGAACGCAGACGTACAACCAAAAAGCCGAGGAAATAACTGATTCAATGTCCCTGATGGAAAGCGTTATTCCTTCACCCATCCCCCAAAAATATCTTGGAGAAATGGCAGACTAACATTCGGCGATTATGGGATCAATACACTGAAGAAAGCTGGAACTGCCCGGGTTTGTGACAAATAGGATATAATTCTCATTTCATCGTAAATCCCTTCTTTTTTTTTTTTTGTTGAAACGTTTTTGTGGAGATTAATCTCAATGTTCCATTTTGGCTAGATAGACCAAACATAAAGCTATCTTAGCGATTTTCAAGACCACAAGAGAGCACAATATATCTGGGAAAAGACGGGAGTCAGGGATATCATAGAATCCATTAAAAACTCAAATGGCAATGGGCAGGTCATGTAGCAAGAATGGCAGACATCGCGACTCGCAACATGAATCCCTACAGATCACATGCGCAACCGAGGCTAACAGTGTATTAGATCGAGGGACGAGCTAGACTAATTCAGAAAGTACTGGCTCTGCAACACCCATGATAGAGAAGTGTGGCAAACCTTGGAGAAGGTCTATGTCCAACGACGGACGTTAAGAGACTGATGATGATGATGATGATTGAAAAGACAGCTTCGTCTGAGGTGTATCTATTGAATCAGATATATTAAAGTTCATGGATTAATCTTTTAAATGAACTGTTATACACTTGCATTTACATATCTTTTTAAAAATGTGTTTCGTTGGTCATTAATCAGCAGCTGTTTGGATATAGACCTTCCCCTGACCTCTCTATCATTGGTGTTGCGGAGCCAATGCTCCCTCAACTTGTCTACTTCGTCACGTCGTCTTATAGTTCTCCGGCCATAGTTTCGCATATGATTTCTGGGGTCTACCATATGAGTTGTAATGTTCATCAATTGTCTGACATTTTTGCCACATGACCTGCCCATTGCCATTAGATTTTTCTAGTGGATTCTTTGATATCTTTCAGTTCACCTTTTTTTCTCTAATGTAAATGTTTTGTGATCTCTCCAGGTGATGTAGGGCGTCTCTCTCTCTCCCCCCCTCTCTCTCTCTCTCTCTCTCTCTCTCTTGTGCACGTTGCATGTTTCTCAGCTCTGATCAGGTTCAATGTTAGAGCTCCATAGGTGACTATCGGAATAATGCATTGGTTGAATAACCGTTTCCGGATTTATGGGATTTTCTTTTTCTTGAAGGTTGAGCTGTCTCCACCAAAAACTTACCATCACAGATTGATTTTTTCGCTTGATTTCTTCCTCTTTTGAGGATTTCATGGAGACTCGTTGTTCGAAGTAGATGTACTGATGTACTCTCTTCAGCTCTGCATTCTAAATTCTGATCGTTGCGTCTTCTACGAGTTTTTTGTACATGGCATGTGTTTTACTGATTTTCGTGTGAAGTCCTACCTTCTTGCTTTCTGCATTCAAATCGTTTTGTATCGTTTTGAGACAATGAAGGTTCTAAGCAATGAAAATAGAACACGAAAGCTCAAGACAAAAAGGACGACGTCATCAGCAAATCTGAGATCTCTTAGGAATTCGCCCTCTATGCTGATTCCTTTGTAAATATTTATTTACACATATAATGAAATAATTATTTCCGTTCATTATACCTCAATTTGGAAATGTGAACGGAGTAGCTTCCCATTATTTGAATTGTGGACAGAGTAGTGTCCCTTTAGCCAAGCGTTTGTAGTAAGCCAGTGATCCTCAAACAAAATGCCCCATAGGAACCGAGTAGAGAAAACTTGCACGTACAAAATAGTGTGTAATTGCTAAATGCAATTTACCCATCCCAAATTTACTACTTACTCATCCGTGTATCCTATGTAAACAAGAACAATCTACCTGGAATCATAAAGTACTCGTTTTTCTCGATTTATAATTGACTATTTAATTTTACATGAACTTCAGTAAAAAGAAAATCATGTGAAACAATCATGTTGAGAATAAAAACTGTCAAGATAGAAAATGCAAAACTCGGCAAGGTAGACCACTACATCTACCAAGGACAACGAATCTCCATGAGACACTCAAAAGAGGAGGAAATCAAGCGAAGAATCACTTTGGGATGGCAAGCCTTCGGCAGAGCAAGCTCAACTTTCAAGAACCAGATGATCCCAATAATCCTAAAAAGAAGAGTATACAACCAATGCATTCTCCCGATAGTCATCTATGGAGCTGAAACATGGAACATAACCAAATGACAGACCTACAAACTGAGAAGTATACAACGTGCGCATGAGAGAATCATGCTCAACCTTACATGGAGAGACCACAAGACAGCACAGAATATGAGGAAGAAAACGGGTGTCCGTAACATCATAGAAACTATTAGAAAACTCAAATGGCAATGAGCTGGCCATGTTGCAAGAATGAAAGACAACCGACGGACATTACGTCTCACAACATGGATCTCCAGAGATCACATAAGAAACCGAGGCCGATAGAACACAAGATGGAGAGATGAACTGGACAGATTCAGGAAATACTGGCTCTGCGACGCCCATGATAGAGAATTGTGGCGAATCCTGGGGAAGGTCTATGTCCAACGACGGACGTCAAAAGACTGATGATGATGATGATGATGATGATGATGATGATGATGATGATGATGATGATGATGATGATGATGATGATTCAGTGGTCTATTGTTTTTGCGAAAACCACATGTTGAAATGAGTGCGAGAGTATTTTATTTTGACTCACACATCCATTTAATTTTAATCCTAGGGTAAGTGTAAGTCCAACAATGGGAGATAAAGTACCGATGAAGATGATGATCATGATGATGGTCGAATTTCGGGCAACTTATTATTGGGTATCTTTTTTCCTTCATTCATTCAATCATCATCGTCATCAGTCTTTAATCATCTGTTATAGGCATAGACCTTCCCAAAGATTTGCCCGGCCTCTCTATCATGGGCGCCACGGAGCCAATAAATCTTGAATTTATCTAGTTCTCTCTTTCCACCTTGCATTCTGCCGGCCTCAGTTTGGCCTGTGATTTCTGTCGATCCATGTTGTGAGTCGTGATGTCCATCGGTTGTCTGCCATTCTTGCAACATGACAAGCCCACTGTCAACTAAGCTTTCTATTTTGGGTGTTCAAATTTACTTCTTTATGAATTTAAGGAAACTTTATTTGAAAATAAATTTATCAAAGCTGCCTTGTGCCAGTAAAATGTTCTCCGTGTAGCTGTGTGTACTGATATATATATATATATATATATATATATATATATATATATATATATATATATATATATATATATATATATATAATTGGAATGGAGTGAAAAGCTTGTCAACGTATTTAATATTGACATGGGTGAACACTCAATAGAAGCGACAGGAACAATGAGTCATGTCGGTTTTAATACTTACTGACCCCTCATCGTTAAATACGTTTTTGAGGTAACCTACGTAAGCAAACACTGTTTTTTAAATAATTGATGATGAGTAATATAAAATAATATCAACATGCAATACACATAATATCTATATTAAATCACAAACACGTATGGAATAAACTATTCATTAAAACATAACTGAAAGGGAGGTGGTATTTGACGCTTACACGGTAAACAACTGATGATCTCAACAAAAGAAAATTTGCACATTGTACCATGATAACAAAGTATGGGTGAAACAAAGGGGAGAAAGACTGGAGAAAATTACGTAAATTGCATCGGCAGATTTTGAGAAGTGATCGAAGTGACACAAAAAAAACTTTGAAAAAGATCTTTATTGTGTAACGTTTTAAGCTGTAAAGCTTCCTGGAAAATACATATATATATATATATATATATATATATATATATATATATATATATATATATATATATATATATATATAAAATGTGTACTGTAGAGAGTGACACAAACTCGAGAGTGAGGTGTTTGGAGGTGAGGTTTATTAATCCTTATAAGTAAATTGTCCATACATGTTTCGGGATTCTTCCCATCATCAGTGGTGTGTGCTGTGTGAGTGTGTATTAAAATTTCCTATGTGGAACCAGAGCCCACTGTCAGGAGCTATGCATTGTGGGTGAATTGTGTTGTCAGGGCTGCTGGAGGCCTCCTGCTCAGTGGGAGAATTTCCAGTAAGGTATCAGGCCTTTGGTTAAGCAATAGCAGTTGGTTTTGGGGAGTGATGTGGAGTTAGATTTTTTGGTATGTTAGGGGTAATGTAAATGGAGGGGTGGTGAGGTCAAGAAGCTACATAGGTATCCACCTTATAAGTTATTGAAAATGTGTTGGCTATGATTTGGACAGGGGTTATAACTGGCTAAGGTGAAATTTTTCCTATGGGCCTGGGTGACTTTGAAGCTTCCATTATTGAATGTGTCTTAGATGTGGGTGTGAGGATATTAATGGTTGGAGTTTTGTGTATTAGGGTTCTGTGTGATGATATATATATATATATATATATATATATATATATATATATATATATATATATTGTCTTTATGGGTCTGAAGACAACAGAGGGCTGCAATTGCCAAATCTTCGCATTGGCATATAAACATGGAGTGTCGTGGAAGGTGGTGTGATGATCATAATAATTGGAATCTTCCTTCGTATTATTTCCAGGTTCTTGCCGAGTTTACGTCTGGAGGCAACCCGAAGAAGCTAATGATCTGGACTGTTTCACTCCAACAGTAAAGCATAGGGTTGGATCTGTGAATATCTTTCAATCCAGCGGTAGTACTGCATGGCAGGGTGAACTCCTGGGGCCATCTGTCAATTTTGGCGGACCAGTTGCATCCTGTGGGTCAAACACTCTTTCCCGAATGGTGGCGCTGTCATTCGGGACGATAATGTATCCGCTCGCACCTGAGTTGTTGAAACTGGTGTGAAGCTCACGAAAGTGAAATTCAATACTTGCATTGACCTGATCAATCACCAGATCTTAATATAACTAAGCATTCATGATGTCAATACGACTAGCAACAAAAGGACTAGCCCCCCCCCCTGCACCAGCGAACACCAAGAAGCTGGAGCAGGTTTTGTCCGAGAAATAGTTCAAAATCCACCTAGGTACTGTGCAAAAGCAGTATGAATTCAATTCGTATTGAGGCAGTTATGAATGATGAATGAGAATCAACTCCCAATTTAGATATTTGAATAAACAATTATTTTGTAATACAAATAATTAATTTGTAACCAAGACGGTTTTTCATCATTTTGTCTGATTCAGCCTATTACTCCAGTTTCAGCTTAGCAGGTCTTCAGGCGGGCAATATTTTGTTTTAATGTTTCAAAGTGATATCAGTTAGTTTCCCTTCCTTCTTTTTCCTCGTTCGATCTGTGTCTGATTTTCAATTGGATTATATTTTGTAGATTTGATCTTCGTACATTGTCTTCGTGTCTAGATGAGGATGTTTTTAATGTGGGTGTAAGTAAGTTTCGGTTGGCTATTCTGTCTGTGTGTGCTTTACATAGGTATATTTGTGCGTGTTTATTATGTGTGTGTTTTTGTCGTTTATATCATTAGAGCGTTCGATTTGTTGTTAATTGTGCATGGTAATCTTTCTGATGTAGTCTTATATATATATATATATATATATATATATATATATATATATATATATATATATATATATATATATATATATATATACTATTGTGTCACCCACAGACAGCTGTTTCGATGTGTTACATCTCTTCAGTATGGCAATAGACTTTCCATAATCCCATTCAGAACCACGAGGTAGGATTGAAATCTTTGCTTCAAATATATATATATATATATATATATATATATATATATATATATATATATATATATATATATATATATATATATAATTAAATAATTGTGTTATCTAGAGACAGGTGTTTTGTTGTATTACAACTCTTCAGTGTGGCTATAGACAATCCATTATCCTATCCAGTACCACGAGGTAGGATCGAAACCTTCGCTTCAGACCCAGGGGCTGGCATCTTACCTCTGCCCTACAGAATGCAGAACTTGGTGGTCAGTAAGGTTGAATTTAAGCGATATATTTACTCACGAACAAATTCCCATCCACTAAAGTACTCCATTCCTTAGTTGGAAGAGCATTGCATAAGCAGATAATGAACGAGTAACCTCACTTATATATATATATATATATATATATATATATATATATATATATATCCGCTTCATTGTAAATAACTGAAGATTCTCTCCAGAAAAATTCATTTATCGTTTCAATGAAAAATATCTTGCTGACGCCTGCAGTAATTATTTTCCCCATTTTATAGAATCATCTAAATTTTCTTTGAAAAACGTGTATTTTTTCTTTTGAATTCGGATGACATATCCAGAAAACGTGTTTGGGCACATGACGCTTGAAAAGAAGAATTTCATAAGGAAAGGAAAGAGGAGAAGAGTTAAGAATTTTGAAGGTCTCGGTGACTTATGTCACCATCATCACTATCATCAATCTTTTAACGTCCGTCGTTGGACATATACCTTCCCAAGGATTTGCCACATCTCTATCTCTTTCTGAATTCGTCTAATTCGTCTCTCCATATAGTATTCTGCCGGCTTCGGTTGTGCATGCGATCTCTGGGGATCCATCTTGTAAGTCATGATGTCCATCGGTTGTCTGCTATTTTTGCAACATGACCAGCCCATCGCCACTTGTGCTCTCCGATGGATATTATGATGACTCCTGAGTATGAATGATTCTTTCATAAGCACACTGCATGCTTCTCAGTTTCAGGGGCAGTCTCTTGGTTTGGTTCCACGTTTCAGCTCCATAGGTGACTATCAGGAGGATGCATTTATTAAATAGCTTCTTTCTTAGGACTAATGGGATCTTCCTGTTCTTGAAAGTCGAGCTTGCTCGGTCGAAGGCTTGCGATCTTAGAGTGATTATTAGCTCAATTTTTTCTTTTGGGGGTTTCATGGAGATTTGTTGTCCTAGGAATATGTAGTGATCTGCTTTCTCCAGTTCTGAGGGTTTTTTCCTGACGTGATTGTTGCACATGGCCTTTGTTTTGTTAAAGTTTATGTGAAGGCTGACTTCTTTTCTTCTTTCGTTCAGTATTAGTTCGAGGTCGTGTAGGTTCTCTGCAAAAAAGATGTCGTCTGCAAATCTGAGGTTGCTCAGATATTTGCCGTTTATTTTGATTTCTTTATTTTCCCAGTCTAGGTCTCTAAAGATCATCTTGAGGCAGGCTGTGAAGAGTTTGGGTGAGCAGGTATCACCTTGTCTTACCTTTTTTGTTGCTGAAAGGGCCCGAGTCTTCATGTAGCCTGATAAAGGAGCTGATGTGACTATATTTATGTTGTAGTAATCTGATGTATATAGGGTATTTCAAAGTGATGGCCTTCATGATCATAGGAACTTCTACCTTGTCAAAGGTCTTCTTTATGTCTAAAAATGCTACAGTGAGTGCTATTTTGTAATATGCTGCTTTCTGTTTCAGCTGATTTATCGAATGGAGATGGTCCATGTCGAGTAGCTTCTTCTAAAGCCAGCTTGTTCCCGTGGTTGTTTTTCATCTAGCGTTTGGTGATGATTTTTGTGAAAAGTTTGCCGATGCAGTTAAGTAGACATATTGATCTGTAGTTGTTGAGGGTTTCCTTTTTTATATAAAAGCATTATGATTGCAGTGTTCTAATCTTCCGAGACTTTACTTTGTTTCAGACATAATGGGAACAAATTTATGGATTTCGTATTTCATTAGACTATATATATATATATATATATGTGTATGTGTGTGTGTGTGTGTGTGCGCGCGCGTGTGTGTGTGAGGGAATGGATGTGCAAGAGAAACACGTTCTTCAAACGAGAAGCCCAAAGGGCAGAAACATAAACGTATTTGTAAAGCAATTTAAGGCTGTACTTAAACGTGACTTGGTGTTTGATACATCGAGCACTTTATGTAATAAAACCACCACACATCGGATATTGAATTACTGGTTTCTAATTTGATATATATATATATATATATATATATATATATATATATATATATATATATATATATGCACACACACACACACACACATATATATATACATATATATATATATATATATATGTATATATATATATATATATATATTTATGTGTATATATATATATATATATATATATATATATATATATATAGTTGCTGCTTCAACATAGCATAGCTCTACCATTGAGCTAAACAGCCGCTGGTAATGCAAAGGCCCAAATGAGTGAAATCCGAATTCTCCATTTGCTTATTGACGCTCTATATCTGCTTTCTTCCTTTCAACGTGACAATTATGTTATGAAGGAATGGATATATGATCCGACAGATTTATTATAAATTGCGTTATATCATATTGAAACTCTATATCATATTATGTTATATTGAAACAATATACATATACAAATCAAAATATGCATAGAGTAATAAAAACAACGAAAGACAATTCAGAGTGAATCTTTAAATAAATTTATTTTACTTCACAATTGATTCTGTACAAAAACTGAAAATAAAAGTCGAAATTCCATGTAAAAAGAAAGACCCACTTCCGTAAAGAAATGTGTGAGTCGAGTCAAATATAGAGAAAGACACGTCTAGTTAGTCACTCAATAGAAACTTACAAATAACAATGTTTTTTTTTTGGTAGCATGCTTTGTTTTGGGTGATCAATTTAAAAAAAAAGAAGAGAAAAAGGGATGATTGACTGATAAGTCTTTTCTCTTGCCTATTTGTTGGACGGCGATCACTAAGAAAGATCGAAATTAAAAAAAGAAAGAACAGTAGCAAGGGTGAACACAACTGGACATGAATAAAGGGACTTGTTTGGCTTAAAATAACATCACATTAAATTTACATGAATCGAACCTTCCACTGGATACTGGAATGTAATTTCTGTTGTGTCAAAAGACTATCGTCGAAAAGTAAGGCAACAACAAATAAAAAAGAAAAAAAAACACTGACAGTTTCAGGATCGAATATCACTAACTGTAATTTGAACACTGGGAGGAGATTCAATACAACAGTATCTATATATTTCTTTGACAAATGACATGAGAATCTAAATTCTTAATGCAATTTGAAACAATTCAAGATAAGGACTGAATGAAATTAAGAGACCCGTTAAAAAAAGGAGGAATGGTTATCCCAGGTTTTCTTTGTATATCTTCTAGTGGGGTTGAAATGACGGTGCATTTCAGCCTCCCAAGCCTTAAACAGTTTCGATTTTAGCATGAGTAGTCGTCTCCAGAGACATTGTTTTTGTCTGTGGAAAATGGAGTCAACTCCAAAGCAGGGATACGAATATATATTATTCTATCGAAAATTCATCGGATATATTGTTTAGGGGGATAAAACGATATCAATACGAATGGTTCACGCAACTACGCAGCCTGGACCGAGGGAAGATCTAAAGGTACAGATCATTTCTTTAGTGCGGCAGGGGCATCATGTGAAGGACTCTCAGCCTGATCAGAAGGAAATACTGAAAGAAGGGATCTTTTCTTCAGAACAGCAGTGGCAGCAAGGGAAGGACTGGCAGCCTGAACTGACGGAAGATCAGCACCTACAGATCTTTTGTGGAGTACAGCAGTGGCAGCAAGGGAATGACTGGCAGCCTGAACTGACGGAAGATCAGCACCTACAGATCTTTTGTGGAGTACAGCAGTGGCAGCAAGGGAATGACTGGCAGCCTGAACTGACGGAGGATCAGCACCTACAGATCTTTTGTGGAGTACAGCAGTGGCGGCAAGGGAAGGACTGGCAGCCTGAACTGACGGAGGATCAGCACCTACAGGTCCTTTGTGGAGTACAGCAGTGGCGGCAAGGGAATGACTGGCAGCCTGAACTGACGGAAGATCAGCACCTACAGATCTTTTGTCGAGTACAGCAGTAGCAGCGAGGGAACCACTGGCAGCCTGAACTGATGGAAGATCAGCACCTACAGATCTTTTGTGGAGTACAGCAGTAGCAGCAAGGGAATGACTGGCAGCCTGAACTGACAGAGGATCAGCACCTACAGATCTTTTGTCGAGTACAGCAGTGGCAGCAAGGGAATGACTGGCAGCCTGAACTGACGGAGGATCAGCACCTACAGATCTTTTGTCGAGTACAGCAGTGGCAGCAAGGGAATGACTGGCAGCCTGAACTGACGGAGGATCAGCACCTACAGATCTTTTGTCGAGTACAGCAGTGGCAGCAAGGGAATGACTGGCAGCCTGAACTGACGGAGGATCAGCACCTACAGATCTTTTGTCGAGTACAGCAGTGGCAGCAAGGGAATGACTGGCAGCCTGAACTGACGGAGGATCAGCACCTACAGATCTTTTGTCGAGTACAGCAGTGGCGGCAAGGGAATGACTGGCAGCCTGAACTGACGGAGGATCAGCACCTACAGATCTTTTGTCGAGTACAGCAGTGGCAGCAAGGGAATGACTGGCAGCCTGAACTGACGGAGGATTAGCACCTACAGATCTTTTGTCGAGTACAGCAGTGGCAGCAAGGGAATGACTGGCAGCCTGAACTGACGGAGGATCAGCACCTACAGATCTTTTGTCGAGTACAGCAGTGGCAGCAAGGGAATGACTGGCAGCCTGAACTGACGGAGGATCAACACCTACAGATCTTTTGTCGAGTACAGCAGTGGCAGCAAGGGAATGACTGGCAGCCTGAACTGACGGAAGATCAGCACCTACAGATCTTTTGTCGAGTACAGCAGTGGCAGCAAGGGAATGACTGGCAGCCTGAACTGACGGAAGATCAACACCTACAGATCTTTTGTGGAGTACAGCAGTGGCGGCAAGGGAATGACTGGCAGCCTGAACTGACGGAAGATCAGCACCTACAGATCTTTTGTCGAGTACAGCAGTGGCAGCAAGGGAATGACCGGCAGCCTGAACTGACGGAGGATCAGCACCTACAGATCTTTTGTCGAGTACAGCAGTGGCGGCAAGGGAATGACTGGCAGCCTGAACTGACGGAGGATCAGCACCTACAGATCTTTTGTCGAGTACAGCAGTGGCAGCAAGGGAATGACTGGCAGCCTGAACTGACGGAGGATCAGCACCTACAGATCTTTTGTCGAGTACAGCAGTGGCAGCAAGGGAATGACTGGCAGCCTGAACTGACGGAGGATCAACACCTACAGATCTTTTGTCGAGTACAGCAGTGGCAGCAAGGGAATGACTGGCAGCCTGAACTGACGGAAGATCAGCACCTACAGATCTTTTGTCGAGTACAGCAGTGGCAGCAAGGGAATGACTGGCAGCCTGAACTGACGGAAGATCAACACCTACAGATCTTTTGTGGAGTACAGCAGTGGCGGCAAGGGAATGACTGGCAGCCTGAACTGACGGAAGATCAGCCCCTACAGATCTTTTGTCGAGTACAGCAGTGGCAGCAAGGGAATGACTGGCAGCCTGAACTGACGGAAGATCAACACCTACAGATCTTTTGTGGAGTACAGCAGTGGCAGCAAGGGAAGGACTGGCAGCCTGAACTGACGGAAGATCAGCACCTACAGATCTTTTGTCGAGTACAGCAGTAGCAGCGAGGGAAGGACTGGCAGCCTGAACTGACGGAGGATCAGCACCTACAGATCTTTTGTCGAGTACAGCAGTGGCAGCAAGGGAATGACTGGCAGCCTGAACTGACGGAGGATCAGCACCTACAGATCTTTTGTCGAGTACAGCAGTGGCAGCAAGGGAATGACTGGCAGCCTGAACTGACGGAAGATCAGCCCCTACAGATCTTTTGTGGAGTACAGCAGTGGCGGCAAGAGAAGGACTGGCAGCCTGAACTGACGGAAGATCAGCACCTACAGGTCCTTTGTGGAGTACAGCAGTGGCAGCAAGGGAATGACTGGCAGCCTGAACTGACGGAGGATCAGCACCTACAGATCTTTTGTCGAGTACAGCAGTGGCAGCAAGGGAATGACTGGCAGCCTGAACTGACGGAGGATCAGCACCTACAGATCTTTTGTCGAGTACAGCAGTGGCAGCAAGGGAATGACTGGCAGCCTGAACTGACGGAGGATCAGCACCTACAGATCTTTTGTCGAGTACAGCAGTGGCAGCAAGGGAATGACTGGCAGCCTGAACTGACGGAGGATCAACACCTACAGATCTTTTGTCGAGTACAGCAGTGGCAGCAAGGGAATGACTGGCAGCCTGAACTGACGGAGGATCAGCACCTACAGATCTTTTGTCGAGTACAGCAGTGGCAGCAAGGGAATGACTGGCAGCCTGAACTGACGGAAGATCAACACCTACAGATCTTTTGTGGAGTACAGCAGTGGCGGCAAGGGAATGACTGGCAGCCTGAACTGACGGAAGATCAGCACCTACAGATCTTTTGTCGAGTACAGCAGTGGCAGCAAGGGAATGACTGGCAGCCTGAACTGACGGAAGATCAGCACCTACAGATCTTTTGTCGAGTACAGCAGTGGCAGCAAGGGAATGACTGGCAGCCTGAACTGACGGAAGATCAGCGCCTACAGATCTTTTGTGGAGTACAGCAGTGGCAGCAAGGGAAGGACTGGCAGCCTGAACTGACGGAAGATCAACACCTACAGATCTTTTGTGGAGTACAGCAGTAGCAGCAAGGGAAGGACTGGCAGCCTGAACTGACGGAAGATCAGCACCTACAGATCTTTTGTCGAGTACAGCAGTGGCAGCAAGGGAATGACTGGCAGCCTGAACTGACGGAGGATCAGCACCTACAGATCTTTTGTCGAGTACAGCAGTGGCAGCAAGGGAAGGACTGGCAGCCTGAACTGACGGAAGATCAGCACCTACAGATCTTTTGTCGAGTACAGCAGTGGCAGCAAGGGAATGACTGGCAGCCTGAACTGACGGAGGATCAGCACCTACAGATCTTTTGTCGAGTACAGCAGTGGCAGCAAGGGAATGACTGGCAGCCTGAACTGACGGAAGATCAGCCCCTACAGATCTTTTGTGGAGTACAGCAGTGGCGGCAAGAGAAGGACTGGCAGCCTGAACCGACGGAAGATCAGCACCTACAGGTCCTTTGTGGAGTACAGCAGTGGCAGCAAGGGAATGACTGGCAGCCTGAACTGACGGAAGATCAGCACCTACAGATCTTTTGTGGAGTACAGCAGTGGCAGCAAGGGAAGGACTGGCAGCCTGAACTGCTGGAAGATCAGCACCTACAGATCTTTTGTGGAGTACAGCAGTTGCGGCAAGGGAAGGACTGGCAGCCTGAACTGACGGAAGATCAGCACCTACAGATCTTTTGTGGAGTACAGCAGTGGCGGCAAGGGAATGACTGGCAGCCTGAACTGACGGAAGATCAGCACCTACAGATCTTTTGTGGAGTACAGCTGTGGCGGCAAGGGAATGACTGGCAGCCTGAACTGACGGAAGACCAGCACCGACAGATCTTTTGTCGAGTACAGCAGTGGCGGCAAGGGGACCTCTGCCAGCCCGAACCGAGGGAAGATCAGATGTGACCTCAGACTTCACGTTGGATGGTTCGGCTTTTCCAGCACTTTTTCTTGATTCCACACTCGCTAATGGCAAACCTGTATGTACGAAAGAAATCGATATTGTTCAATGGTGGAATCAAAAATATTTTAAACGATATGGTTAGTCATTCAATAGAAAGTAGCACGTTACCAACGTATTTTAGCATCTTGCCATGTTGTGGGTGATCAATTGAAAAATTGTGAAAAACGAATGATCAATGGATATATTACTTATTTTCTGCTTTTTGTTGTGTTGTGATCACTAAAAAAGTTTGATTTTCCTTCAGAAACTTTGTGGGGCCCTGCGATTTTTGCTGGCTTGGGTATTGGATAACGAAAAATATAAGCAACTTTCACTCACCTGTGACTGCCAAGACGGCGAGAGTGAGAAACAGGAACAATTTGATCACCATTTTAATCTGGAATAATAATAATAATAATAATAATAATAATAATAATAATAATAATAATAATAATAATGAAACCCAGGGTAGTGCCAGTCATAGTTGGCGCACTAGGAACTGTCCCAAAGACACTGAGGGCGAGACTGGAGGAGATTGGGATAAAGGGAAGGATTGGGACTGCGCAGACCACAGCACAGCTAGGAACTGTGCGGATACTGAGGAAAGTGCTAGAAATATAAGGACTGCAACACTAATTGTTAACAGTGACCTAACAGAGGAAGGGAAATGGAAGCGGAAACGTAAACCACACCACTGGCATGATGGGCGAAAGAGAGAAGAGATGTTGGCTGAAGACCTGATGATTATAATAATAATAATAATAATAATAATAATAATAATAATAATAATAATAATAATAATAATAATAATAATAATAATAATTTCATTATTATTATTATTATTATTATTATTATTATTATTATTATTATGTTGAGGGGGCAGGGGAAGGGGAAGAAGCTAAGTTAGGGTACGCAAAAGGGTTGGGGTGGAACATGAAGATATATGCTTAATGGGAAAAAATTGGTTAAGCGCCGAAATCTGAGATCGAAATATTTATGTTCACCATAGAGAACTGGAGCTATCTTTTCGAAAATAGATAGCGTATAATGTTGTGACAATGTGAACAAAATATTTCACAGTTGGAAATTAGATTTAAAATAGAAAAACAATTGGATTTCAATAAAACTTTCGGCAGTCTTCAGTGAATAGGACCCATGTCAATTTCAGCACTTCAAACTACTGGCAAAATTTGCAAGGGAAGATATATTTCTCTTACTTTTAAGCAACTTCGTTTTTCCGGCATAGAAATTACCCCTCTATATATTTATTCATATCAATCCGTTTATTTAAAACATAACTGAATACTTGAATAATCAAGATTTGATGAGTCCATGTATCATAGAAATAACTGAAGATCTGGATACTATGTGTATTATATTTATATATATATATATATATATATATATATATATATTACAGCTTTAAACAAAAAAGATGTTAAATTTATGTAAGCTTTTAAAAGGCTTTTATGTTTTATGCAATATATATATATATATATATATATATATATATATATATATATATACATATATATATATATATATATTATGTGAAATATATATACATATATATATATATATATATAAGCTTTACAGCTTTAAACAAAAAAATGTAAAATTGATGTAAGCTTTTCAAAGGCTTTTATGCAATATATATATATATATATATATATATATATATATATATATATACATATATATACATATATATATATATATATATATATATATATTATGTGAAATATATATATATATATATATATATAT
>OY735224.1:35628183-35833183 GCA_963457665.1 Thysanoteuthis rhombus
CAACGTCCGTTGTTGGACACAGACCTTCCCCAGGATTTGCCACACTTCTCTATCATGGGCGTTGCGGAGCCAGTACTTCCTGAACTTGTCTAGTTCGTCTCTCCATCTAATATTCTGCCGGCCTCTGTTGCACATTTGATCTCGGGGGATCCATGTCGTGAGTTGTGATGTCCATCAGTTGTCCGCCATTCTTGCAACATGGCTAGCCCACCGCAATTTGAGATTTTTAATAGATTCTATGATGTCCCTGACTCTTGTCTTTTCTCAGATGTACTGTGCTGTCTTTCCACGTGAGGCCTAGCATAATTCTGTCATGTGCACGTTGCATGGTTCTCAATTTGCGGGTCTGTCTCTTGGTTAGGTTCCATGTTTCAGCTCCATAAGTGACTATTGGGAGGATGCATTGGTTATACCCACTTCTCATTAGGATTAATGGGATCTTCTTATTTCTGAAGGTTGAGCTAGCTTTACCAGAGGCTTGCCATCCTAGTGTGATATGAATTGACAAATCGGAAAAACCAATTATTATCACATAATTATCTCCAATAACGCGTTTCGCTTACTCGTAGCAACAGCAGATTGGCTTTAAATGATATTTAAATATCAGACTTGTGACGTCGATTGCTACCACAGTGACCATGCAACGTCACTACGTTTCGGTGCTGTTATGCGACAAATATTGATGTTCTTTTTCGGGTATTCAATATCATTTGTCTTTGATTAATTTGCGCCCAAGCCCATGTCTCTCTTTCCGTTGGTCTTCGGTGGTAATAGCAACCGTCAATCAAAAATGTCACCAAAACCGTCAAATAGATTTCTTCATCTATTATTTCTATTGTCATTCGGACTATCCTCATCTTGGTTGTTTTCCATACAACGTTTCGGCCGTTGTACTCTACCGCCTTCATCAGGTATCATCTGGTAGATGTGGGGGAAGTAACGAACCGAACTACTTTTAAAGAAACACGCACACGCGCGCACACACACACATATGTGTGCACGTGTGTGTGTGTGTGTGTGTGTGTGTGTGCGTGTGTGCATGAAGAAAGTTCACAATTAGGAAAAGAAAAGGAGTTGAGGCTGATTAGGTCGTCCCAAATTCTATATTTATCAAGTTTCTTTAGGGGCCCTCTCTACATTATCCATCCTGTATTTATTCGGTACAAGACATTCTTGCTCCCCACCAGGACCCCCTTGCATGTGCCTTATATATATATGTATATATATATATATATATATATATAGATAGATAGATAGATAGATAGATAGATAGATAGATAGATAGATATATGGATAGATCATGAACATACTGATAGATAGATAGATAGATAGATCGCGAGAAATGAAAGATATACCAACATAGATAGATAGATAGATAGATAGATAGACAGACAGACAGACAGATAGATAGATAGATAGATAGATAGATAGATAGATAGATAGATAGATAGATAGATAGATTGATAGATGGATGGATAGATGGATAGAAAGTGAGAAAGTAAAGATATACCAAAACATAGATAGATAGATAGATAGATAGATAGATAGATAATAACAGACTGAGATAGATAGATAGATAGATAGATAGATATTAACAGACTGAGATAGATAGATAGATAGATAGATATTAACAGACTGAGATAGATAGATAGATAGATAGATAGAGTGTGAGAAATAAAAGATATGCCATATAGATAGATGAATAGAAAGTAGGAAAGAAACGATATACCAAAACATAGATAGACAGATAGATAGATAGATAAATAGATAGATAAATAGATTGGTTTATTTGGCCATTGGGGAAAAGGAAAGATCGATTAATAAGTTACCTCACTTTTTATTAGGCTATGATCACAAAGAAAAACTCTTAATTTTTCAAAAATAAGTACGGGCACAAAAAAAGGGATCAATTAAGGATAAGCTTACATTTAAAACTGAACCCCCACTAAAAACCTATTTAGAAGGGTATTTCGAAAAGCAAGAAAATGACTTTTTTTCCTTGGCATGATAAGAATTAAATGTTGAAATTGTCACACCTCTAGCTCCATTAGTGCGACCAGAACGTGTGGTACATACATACGTACATCGTCACCCAGTCAAACCAACTTGAAAACTGAAGATACCTATGTTTGCTGCTTTGGTGACAGTCTTGGTTGATGGTTTCCAATAGATAGTTAGATGGAGATGTAAACATATTTGGAGAGAGTGGAGAGAAAGAAAGAAAGAGAGAGAGAGAGAGAGAAGAGAGAGAGAAAAGTTAACGTAAGAGGGGTAAGAGGAGAGACATCAACAATGAATTATGTTTTTTGTAAGTGGAACAAGGCCGACAATGAAGAAAAGTTGAAAGCAAAAAAATCTGTTTCGAGAACTGAAGTCTTTGGTTGATGATATTCTTTTCTCACATTCACTCTATTTTTGTTCTGAAATTAAAGGGGGATTTTCCCGTCGTTTTGGGAATACCAAGAAGAAGCTGGTTTCTTTGTGGTTGTTTTTATATAACAAAATTCCCAGGCAAGTTCTCACAGGATCGTCAATTTCAAACGAAGAAGCATTTATTCTCATCTTCTTTTACTTATCCTTTTTTTTCAGCGGTACCCCAGGGGAGAGTATTTTATGAATTAAAAAAAAATACGCATGAATATCGAAACGAATAAGTTTGTTTCTTTTTAATTTATTTGCATAGTATTTTTTTTGTTTTTTCAAAACTGACTTTTCCCCAAAATGTTATCGAAGGTTTCAATGATTAAAAACACAAACTATTTTTTCTGGACTCTTTTTTTTTGTTTTTTCAAAGATGGAGTTTTTAACCGTTGAATTTTGATCGTTTGAATGGGACTGATTATAACACTTGACCGTCTTTTTCAAACAATGGAATGTTCTGATTTTCTTTCGCGAATTCTCTTGTTTCTCTTTATTTATGAAAGATCTATTTGAAGAAAAAAAAAATTCTAGTTCTTCGTGTACCTGATTTTGGAAATGGCGCATAAATGAAAAAAATAAATAAATAAATAAGCGAATGCAAGCCTTAAACATTCACTAAAATAATCCCTGGAGCCGGATACCCTGTCCAGGTTTCTCAAAGGTCTCTCTGATTGAGCATATTTAATCTTTTTTCTGTCGGCATTTCTTTTTTAGTATTCTTCTGGCGTCCATTTTGGTCTAGCTTCATTTCTATAGAAACTGGTTTTTCCCCCGAGAGGAGACAACCTTTTCATGTTTCCTACATCCGTCTTTTAAAGACTAAGGGACGAAGAAAAAAAAAAGGAGAAGAATGATTGAAATCACAAGTCAAAAAGAGAAGGAAAATTTATTGTGTTAGCATATATGTGAGTTAGGGGAGGACATTCTTGAATATATCTATTCATCGAATGGTGTGGGTCATACGTCCCTTTGAGTAAAATGACGTAGAAGATAAGGAGCAAAAAAGAAAGAGAGAATCACGATCATCAGAGCAAGAAAGGAAAAACAAATGAAGGAAAAACAAAAGAAGGAAAGAGAGTATCAAGGATTTAGAAGAAAGAAAGAAAGAAAGAAAGAAAGAAAGAAAGAAAGAAAGAAAGAAAGAAAGACAGAAAGACAGAAAGACAGAAAGAAAAGAAGAAGGGTACAGAATCTGGAAGAAACGGGAAAGAAAAAAATGAAGGGAAATTTTACTGAAAGAAAGGAAGAAGTAGGGACATCAGAGAGAAGAAAGAAAAAGGAACGAAGGAAAGAAAAAATCAAGAATTAAAAAGAAAAGATGAAAGAATGAAAGAAGTTGGATAATCAGAGAGAGAAAAAAAATAAGGAAAAAGACAACTGATAATTCGAAAGAAAAAACAAAAACAAGTACAATGGAAAAAGAAAGAAGAAAAAATTTATAAAAAGATAAAAAAAAGATTGAAACTGGGTTTCCCAAACCATAAAAGCAATTTCGTATGCCTAGCGTACCGGACCTAAACAGATTTTTTTAATGTGATGGGACAAATCGAAAAAAAAAAAACAGAAGAATCTTTCCATTTCTTGGTTGTTTAAAAGATAATTAGTTCGTCTTGTCAGATCCGGTCGAGGAGTGGGAATAAATGTTTAAGCAATTCTAATAAACATAATTTTCTTGTATGTTTCAATTAAATTCTTTTACATCTTTGCGTGCTGAAACCATAGAAATATTACAACAAAAAATGCCTACCCGGTCATGTGACATGGCCTTGGAAAAGAGATTCAAAATGGAGGTGAAAAGATGATAAGACAATGACTGGAAATACCGAAATAAGGCCTTTTGGATGTTGTTGTTATTTGATTAGCAGAGAAAAGAGTAGAATATATTCGTATTCCACTAGAATATACAATAAATAAGCGTTCTTTTAAGATTTTTTTAAAGCCATTTCTATCTAATTTTTTTATATCTATCTTTGGAAAAATATTTAAGTTTATAAACTGACTTTTCAAAACCAAAAAACAAAGGAAAATAGTGACTGAGAGCCGTAATATTTCTATGGCTGAAAACCTCCCGATGGGACGATTTCCAGCTAGTATAAACACAACTATTTTTTACGATCTAACGATAATGTAATCAGAATGAAATCGAACTACTTTACAAAAAAAAAAAAAAAAAATTCGTCGAACAGGCAATTTCCCCGATTAGCCGTTATATATATGTTTATTGAACGGAAGGTTATGGTTCAGTTTAGCACTTGTAGTCATATTTAAAAATGAAGTACCACCCCACTTCAAAACCCTTGAGAAATTTTTTTGAAACTAAATAATCCAGGTTTTCCCTTAGGTCCACTATGTTTGCATACTAAATTTGGTTGCGCCACGCTAAAGTTGCACCAATGAACGGAAAGTAAAGGTTATATTTACATTATAAATAGACACCACCTCTAAAATCCACAAAACAATTTTGAAAAACCAAAGAGTCCTAATGATTCCTCTAGATCCACTAAGTATGTATGAAAAATTTGGTGCACTGATACACAGGTGTATCCATTTTACGAAATATCTCTTTACGTCACTCCCACTTTTTTCCGAAAGACTTCAAGCCACCATAGCTTTGGACTGTGTCTGTGAGCATCACTGCTTCATCTCAATTTATCTTATTAATCAGAAATTTCAAAGAGGGCTGATAAAGGCGTCACGCTTAACGAAGAATTGGCCGACAAGATGGTTATGTAGGTTTTCTCACGTAAATCAATGGTATTTGCTTCTTCGCTTTCAGGCCATTCCTGCTTACGTTAGGCTTTTACTAGAACTCTCTACTTTCGGATACCGGGGAAAAAACAATGTTCGAATTTCTATCTGATGATTTTGAAAAGAAAAAAAGAAACAACCGACTGAACTTATTTTAGTGAAAGATTTCCAATTTTTCAAATTTGAAAAAAATGTTACCTTTGAGCGGAAGAGTCCATTGTCACGAACAGAAAAACAGCAGAAATCACCCTGTTCATTATATATAGGTAGATTTATTTATTAACTTTCACTAATCGAAGTTCGGAGGGTTAAATGTATTCACTCAGGTCTGTTCGTTTATTCATCTGTCCGTTTATCCGCCTGTCCATCTGTCCATTTGTCCATCAGTCTGTTTGTCTGTCTGTCCATCTGTTCATTTGTCCATCTGTCCGTTTGTCCACAAGTCCATCAGTCCGTTTGCCCGCCAATCCATCCGTCCATCTGTCTGTTTGTCCGCATGTCCATCTATGCATCTGTCTGTTTGTCCGCCTGTCCATCTGTCCATTTGTCCACCTGTCTGTCTGTCTGTCCATCTATCCGTTTGTCCGCCTGTCCATTTGTTCATTTGTCCATCTGTCTGTTTGTCCATCTGTCTGTTTGTCCATCTGTCCATTTGTCCATGTGTCCGCTTGTCTGCCTGTCCATCTGTTCATTTGTCCATCTGTTCGTTTGTCCAACTGTCCATCAGTCCGTTTGTCTACCCACATGATATCTTTTATCTATTTTTTTTTCTCATCTCTGGTCGGTCTAAAATTTTACAAACATTTTGAATTGTTTTTTGGTAATCTTCATTTCGACGTATGCAAATTTATGGTGGCATTTCATCAGCACAGAAAGGCTCCAAAAGTTATACAAAGGCTCTTCAAAGTATACTTTTTTTATCAAAAAGAATAATATAATATAATAATAATTCATCGTCTAGATTGTTGTTTTCTTTTTAATCCCATCCCTTGAGTATGTTTTAAAGGGTGAGTTTATGCTTAATAGGTACCTTTGTTTTCAGTTGCCATACCTTTTGCTTCTTGAAAATTGATACTTTTTAGTGTCTAACAAAAGAAATGAAAACTAACTTATTCATCGATCACCACTGATCACTGTTCAAACGGCATGCCACCAAAAGACGGTTTTTATTGGGTGTCTAAACTAGACAATTTTACAAAATTTAAAAAAAAACGATACCCAGAGGACCTCAACAACTACAGACCAATTAAGCCCTCTCAACTGCATCTGCGAACTTCTTGCAAAAATCATCACCAACCGAATCACAAAAACACTAGATGAAAACCAACCACAGGAACAACCCGGCTTTAGAAGAAACTACTCCATCATGGACCATCTCTATTCGATAAATCAGCTGAAAGAAAAAGCAACAAATTACAAAATGCCACTCGCTGTAGCATTTATTGACTTTAAGAAAGCCTTCGACACTGTAGAAATTCCCATGGTCCTAAAGGCCATCACCCAACAAGGTGTAGACCTTGTATGAATCAGAGTACTACAACATGTATACAGTCACAGCATCTCCTTTATCAGAGCCCCTCCAGCTCTAAAAAAAAAAGGGTAGGACAAGTTGATAACAGCTCACCCAAACTCTTCTCAGCCTGCCTCGAGATGATCTTCCAAAACCTAGACTGGGAGAATAAAGGAATCATAATAGACACTGAATATCTGAGTAACCTCAGATTTGCAGACGACATCGCACTTTTCGCAGTGACCTACATAACTTCCAACTCATGCTAGATGGGGTTAATGAATAAAGCAAGAAAGTCGACCTACACACGAACTTCAGAAAAACAATGGTGATGAGCAACAATCACGTCGGAAGAAGAAATCGTGCAAAAAATCAATCTAGGGTGGCAAGCCTTCGGTTGAAGGTACGCTAAGATGCTATTAATCCTTTAAAGAAGGGTATGCAACCAATGCATCCTCCGGATAGTCACCTATGGAGCTGAAAGACGGAACCAAACCAAGAGACTAACCTGCAGACTGAGAAGCATACAACGGACTCATGAGAGAATCATGCTCAACATCACATAGAGAGATCACAAAACATCACAATATATCAGGGAGAAATAAGAGAATCCACCAAAAATCTCAAATGGCAATGGGCTGGTCTTGTTGCAAGAATCGATGGACATCACGACTCACAATATGATGACATGCACAACTGGGGCTGGCAGGATACAAGATGGAGAGACAAACTAGACAAATTTAGAAAGTATTGGCTCCGCAACGCCCACGATGGAAAGGTACTGCAAATCATGGGGAAGGTCAATGTCCAACGCCAGACGATAAAAGACTGATGATGATGGTGGAGGAAACTGGACATCACTACTCACAGCGTGGATCCCCAGAGATCATATGCGAAATTGTGGCCGACAGAGAGTAAGATGGTGCGAAGAGCTTGACAAAGATATAAAGTAATGGTGCCGCGACGCCCATGATAGAGAGATCTGGTGAATCTTGGGATGAGGTCTATGTCCAATGACGGACGCTAAAAAGATGATGATGATGATGATTGAACTGACCAGTTTCTTATTGAGCGTCTGATGTTTGTAATTGTTTGCTAGGAATAACTCCAGCAAGACGTACATTTACAAGCATGTAACGTGGATCGAACTCGCTACCTTGTAGGAACGAAATACGAGTCGAACTTGCCAACCTCTAAACCATGACAAGGCAGCCATCCCTCGTACGCGCATGTGCATGTACCTGTATATGTGTGTGTATGCAAGGGTGTATACGTGTATATCTGTATGCCTGTGTATGCCTCTGAGTGAGCATGTGTGCATGTGTTCTGGCATGTTTGTGTATATTTGCATGTACAAGTGTGTATATGTATGTGTGTGTGGATGATGCATTTTGTAAAAAAAAACAAGATACGCTTTTTTACAATATATATACATATCATTATAAATTGTGTTATATTATTTTGAAACTTTACTAGAAATGATCTCTCGTCATTACACGGTGAATGTACCATTTGGCCTAGACAACTCAAATAGAATAAACAATTGAAGAAAATGGGGCTGCTACAGGAATCGAACCTACCGGCGATGGGTCAGCTGCTTCAACGTAGCGTTGCTCTTACCATGGAGCTGAACAGCTGTGGGTAATGCAAAGGCCCAAATAAATGTTTTCATTACAAATTTTCATTTTATTCATTCATAGTCAATATCTGCCCCATTAGTTTCCTTCAACTGCATAATCCGACCGAAATAATCATAAATTGCGTTATGTTATTTTGAAACCGTATATATACATAAGTATATAAATGTGAGTGTATCATTTGATATGGCATACCGTAATGTAACGGTTGATGTATCATTTGGCTCAGACAACTTGGTTAGAATAAGCAGTTAAAGGAAATGGGGCTGCTACAAATTGTTTATTCTATTGACATTGTCTTGGCCAAATGATACATTCACTGTATAATAATGGTAGATCATTTCAAATAAGATTTTCAAAATAATATAACGCAATTTATAATCATTCCGTGGGATCATATGTTCATTTCTTAACAACACACATACACACACATATACATATGTATTTATATATGACCGTCCAGTCCTGCGTCGGGCCGGGGTAGAGTATCTGCCTCTGAAGCGAAGGTTTCGACCCTACTCAGCATAATATGGATTGTTCATAGCCACACTGAAGAGTTGTTATACAACGAAACAGCTGTCTGTAGATGACACAATTATTATTACATATATATTATAATAATTATTAAATAATTGTGTTATCCACGGCCGGCTGTTTCGTTGTATTACAACTCTTCAGTGTAGCTATAGACTATCCATTATCCCATCCAGCACCACGAGGTAGGATCAAAACCTCCGTACCAGACCCTGGGGTTGGCATCTTACCTCTGCCCTACGCAGAACTGGGCTGCCTGTAAGGTTGAATTTAAGCGATATATTCACTTTCATGTAATTCCTCATCCACCAGAGTGCTCCATTCCCAAGCTGGAAGAGCATTATATATATATATTTATATATATATATATATATATATATATATATATATTCCAATGTCCTGTTATTGTGACACATAAACACAGACCGAGATTTTTAAGTTGTTGTCAAACAATTAGGTGCAGTACACGTGTATCCGGTTCTTTACCCTCTTAGATGTTAATCCATCTGGGTTTTTCCGAGCTGGTTAGGTATAAAAGGAGGCGGAGCTTAACTTGCGCAAGAAAAAAGGACATGCCATTAACTATTATAACTTTCTGAAGATGAATTGAGAATAAGTCTGTAAAGGACACTCCCACAAATAGACTATAAATACTGGGGATAAGACTGAGAAGAGAACAGAGTATTTTTCGCAACTGGTCGGTCAAGTTCGTAGCTTTGTATCCAGACTTGAACTTTTCTCTTCTTCCACTTCGCTGAGAAGTGTCAAACTGCAAACAATGGCCGAGTTGGGGTTATTTTTCATATTTTTTACCCTCTCCTGCCTTTTCTGTGTAACCTCTGCCAAAAACGAAATTATCGATATCACAGTTCCGCACACAGAATGGGATGGCGTAAGTAAATCACTCTTTTTTTTTTTTCACGTATATTATTTTTCGTATATTTATATATTTCCATTAGGTCTCTGGTGAATATCAATGGGGATCAAGTGACAACAAGTCTCTTCAAATTCCTATTATTTTCCACATTTTCGAAACTTGTCTTGTCATGCAGTGGTCTGGGAGGTCTCAACCATTCCTCGAATGTCCAATTTTTTTTTCCTTCAAAGTGTTTTTCGGACGCATCTTATTTATTGATTTTGTTGTTGCCACAATGTTTAAGCCGATTATTTCTACGGCCTTCTTCGGGCTTAATATCTGTTGCTCTAGATCTTCAATTTAACATTTTTTGAATTTCTACGCGCTGCTAAACATTTCTAAGGGTTTTAAAGGAGTTTTGGCAATCTTTCGCTAATCATCGCCAGCCGATGCAGCCATTCACGGAATCGAGTATAGTAGGGTTGAAGTGACTAAAAACCATCAAATTAAACTATTACAGATAGAATCGAATCAAATTAAATATTAGAGACGGGCGACCATCGGACATACTTTATACATATATATATATATATATATATATATATATATATATATATATATAATATAAACTGTAAAGAGTGAGACAGATTCAGGAGAAAAGTGTTCAGAGGTAAGGTTTATTAATCCTTAGATATTAATGGTCCAGACTTGTTTCGGAATTTTCCCCATCCTCGGTGGTGTATGCTGTGTGAGTATGTGTTTTTAGGGTGTAAAGTTCCCATGTGGAACCAGAGTCCACTATCAGGAGCTATGCCTTGTGGGTAAAATATTATATATATACATATATATATATATATATATATATATATATATATATATATATATATATATAGAGAGAGAGAGAGAGAGAGAGAGAGAGAGAGATGGATAGATAGATAGATATATGAATAAATAAATATTATTTATATATATATATATACATATGTGTGTGTGTGTGTGTGCATAAAATAAATAGATAAATAAATAAACATATATATATATATATATATATATATATATATATATATATATATATATATATATATATTACTAGCACATATTCGTTAAAATGGCAGTGTCATTTATGTATATGTCGGAACCAAGGAGTGCAAAGCTGATTTATTAATAAATCTATTTAGGTATTTGATAATTCAATTGTTCTGATTGCGCGTTTTTTTCAACTTTTAATGGGTGATTGGACATGGAATCTTGAAATAAAATGTTGTGTAAGAAAAGTGAATAATTTTCAAAAATTAACAGCATAAGATTTATCTAGAAAAATAGATGGAAAAAAAATATCTCGTCTGTGTTCTGATGTCTCAATTCAATTCAAGCTGTTTTAATGTGTGATGATCAGGAAAAATGCTTATGAGTTCTATGATGTTCTACTAATTGTTATGTCGTAATACGAAGGTAAACTGACCAATGAAATGCGCCAGCGATAGACAAACAGAAAAGAAATTTGCAAATACTCTCATTATATATATATATATATATGTATATATGCATACATGAAGCTACATCGTCCCCACCAATAACTAAAAGGAAAACAATTTATGCGCAATAATATCAAAAGATAAATTATTCATCACTTTTTAAATCAAAATCTAAGATTATTTCTCAAACATAGACAGAACGGATGTACAAGAAATACGAATGTAAATAAACGAATGAGGAAACTTCATGTTGTTTATTTTTCTTAGTAACTTTTAATTATATGAAAACGTTAGATCAAAAAAGACAAATAATTAAAATTTCAATATTTTTCTTAAAATAAAAAATCATATATATATATATATATATATTTGCTACACAAACTAGCTCATGTTTCTGCCCTCTCCGGGCCTCATCACCAGGGCAGAAACATAAGCTAGTTTGTGTAGCGAATCCACATTCTACTATTTATTTCTAGCTCTACTCTAAAACAACTTAACTTCGATAATAAAAGTTGTATGTATCGAGGACTCTATGGAATAAATCCATTACATATCAGAAGTGGCTTTAAATTATCAATATATTATTCTATTATGCTCTTCTGCTAGCCTGATCTGTATCACATGTACTATAATATATATATATATATATATATATATATATATATATATATATATATATATATATATATATATATATATATGAAGCATGGTACTGGAAGGGATATTGGATAGTCTATGGCCACAATGGAGATTAGTAATACAAAGGAACGGCTGTCTATGGATGACACAATTATTAATATATATATATATATATATATATATATATATATATATATATATTCATATATATATATATATATATATATATATATATATATATATATATATATATATATAATTGTGCAAGGATTCGATACACAAATCTATGTAAGAAAAATGAGGAGTGTAAATAATTTACAAAAAATAATAACATGAAATTTGTTTAAAAAAATTGATGAAAGAAAAAATACATCGAATGTGTTTTTAGGTGGAAAAAATGGCCAACCACTAAACAAAAACATGTATAAATAGAAGAAAAGGAAGATCCAACCATATAGAAGAATTCCTCCCGGCTCCAAAACATGTCCCAAATAGGAATCTAGAATAAACCGAATTATTCGCCCGAAGAAGCCCTAATAGTTCAAGAACACAAACGTATTTATTCAGCGAATCTTTACTCAATTATATTTCAAGTTCCATTCAAAATCAACTCTATGTTTAATTTTGAATGTATCGAGCACTTTATAAAATAAACCCATCATACATTGGATATTGTATCATATTATACTATATTGCATTCCTGATTTGTACTATATATATATATATATATATATATATATATATATATATATATATATATATATATATATATATATATATATATATATATATATATATATATATATATTACAAATGGTGTAATCCCGTCTCCAATATTTGGCACTTTATAATCTGCATAAGTTCAGGCGTATTTAGACATAGAGGTTTTTAGTCACTTTTGTCCTACCGTACCTGATGTCAGAAATGACTGAATTGGCGACGATTAGCGAGAGATGGCCGTGGGTTCTATTTACATGTAACTATGATGTTGAACTGAACCCATTCAATATTCACGTATAGATTCTATTATTCTATTCTAGTCCACCGTACAGCGTTTTTTTTTTTTTTGTTCCTGGGTAATAAGCGCCATTTTCTATTTGTTTATGTCTAAAAAGTAAAGATAATGTCAAGTATTTCCTTCAAACTTTGCTTTTGCGACCACTGCAATGATATTTTGAAGTCTACTTTTTTTTCAATTAGACAACGGGCCAATTTGCACCATTTTAATCACATAAACTAAGAAAAATATTGTATATATCATATCATATATCATATTGTATACGGGTTTCACTATCCTGGACACAAAAACGAAATTTGAAGGGAATCATAGCAACTGAATAATCGTAGCCATCAAAGATGGCAAAGGGTTCTATCATTTTTTTACATGCGTTTTTGTGTGTTTGTCTGTTCCAGCACTTTTGACCATACATATAACCTACTAACTAGAAAATTGGCATCAGTACTCCACTAGACTCTTTCTAAAACTGTTTTATCTGATTTATGAGAAAAAAAGTTTTTTTGATCTTTTTGGAGCCTTATTCTGACGGATTCATTAATAACATCTAGAATCTCCCAAATCTAAATGATTCAGGATGTGATGTTTAAAAAATATATTTTAGATGTTTTTCCAATGGAAAATGCTAATGTCAAAAATAGAATTTATTTAGACCATATTAATTTTTCGATGGAATTTTTCTACAAAACTTCAGATTTTGACCCTAGGGTTGTTCTGTTATTGACTGTGATGATGAGTTTTCTACATTTTTTATACGTGAGCAATCAGAAAATAACACTCACAACCCAGGAGCAAAAATTACGCTGTTTTAAAGGAGATTCTATTTACAATGTAGCTATAATGCTAAACAGAACCTTTACTCCCCGTTCGATATACATATATGCATTGTATCATTCTATTATCTATTGACATAAAAAGATCTTGCTCTGTTTGTGTCTAAGATGTGGCGAAACATTGGTGCAGCTAAACCAAATTTGGCAAATTTGTAATGGATTTAGGAAAGAAATTGGATTATTTAATCTTTCAAAAAAAATTAAGAATTCTAGATCATTCTAAAATAAGTTTCGATATAATATTAAACAATCTATAATTCATTCTGTCGGACCAAATATATTCATTTCTAAAATACATAACAGTCACGTTGGAAGAGACGAATTGAACGAGAATAAACGAGATAAGAATTTAGGTTTAAAGCAGTTATTTGGCGTTTTCATTATCGGTGGCTGTTTAGCTCGATGGTAAGAGCATCGCTGCGTTGAAACAGCCATCTATCAGTGTCAGGTTCGACTCCTGCAGCAGCTCTATTTTCCTTAATTGTTTATTCTATTTACGTCGCCTAAATTAAATGATGTATTAACCGTGTAACGACGGGATATCATTTCAAAATAAGCTTCTATAAAATATTACGCAATACATAATTCATAAACATTAATACATGTCACATGAAATCACCCGTGTTTTGTTACTTACATATACCTGTCGTCGTGTTTTCACTGTGAAGATTTCTATTTTACGAGGACTTGACTCGTTTGTATTTGTCTGTATTGATGACATACAAAAGATATATTGTTATGATGTGAAGGTTAACGAGTTTCGCGAACCGATAGTAGTGTACTTGGTTCGATCACCACGTATGCTCTATTATCGTGGCCAGTCTGTAAGATTTAACTTGGGAACTCAACTCTGTCGAGTCAACTGTCTTTGGGGCTGGTGAGTTTTCCTGCTTTCTCGAGTACCGGTCGAGTCGAAAAATATAAGATATTTCATCTATCTTTTATATCTTTTAATTTCTCCTATTCGACTGAATCGTTATCAGGGACAGATTGAGCGGAAAAAAAGATTTTTCGTCACACGAATTTCAAAGAGGACAAGGTCTGTATAACACACTGCGTGACCTTTTTTTGCGAATTTTTTTTTTACCTAAGAACAAGAAAGGTAAAACAATGAGTTCAAAATCATCATAGTTCATTACACTTGATTTGATTCTCTTCTTTTTGGGTATGAGTCAAGGTCCTTTGCATAAGTTGAGACAGGTTATTTTCGGGCGAGTATGGAGAGACCACAAGACAGCACAGTACATCCAGGAAAAGACAGGAGTCAGGGACATCATAGAATCCATTAAAAAATCTCAAATGGCACTGGGCTGGTCATGTTGCACGAATGGCAGACAACCGAAGGACATCGCTGCTCACGACATGGATCCCCCGAGATCACATGCGCAACCGAGGCCGGCAGAATATTAGATGGAGAGACGAGCTAGACGAATTCAGAAAGTACTGGCTCCGCGATGCCCATGATAGATAAGTGTAGCGAATCCTGGGGAAGGTCTTTGTCCAACGACAGACGTTAAAAGACTGATGATGATGATGATGATGATGATGATGATGATGATGATGATGATGATGATGATGATGATGATGATGATGGATCCCCCCCGAGATCACATGCGGAACCAAGGCTGGCAGAATATTAGATGGAAAGATGAACTAGACAAGTTCAGAAAGTACTGGCTCTGCGACGCCCACAATAGAGGAGTGTGGCGAATCCTGGGGAAGGTCCATGTCCAACGACGTATGTCGAAAGACTGATGATGATGATGATGATGATGATGATGATGATGATGATGAAACTTTCCCTTTAAATCGACTGGCGGTTGAGTTACTTGAAAAAAAAACTCTTACATGTTTCACGTCGATGATTTACGTCCTACGTATTGGAAAATGGCCATGAATCGTTATCAGTGACAAACTGAACGGAAATAGATTCTGAGAAAACAGGGTCTGAGGTCCTGACTTGCGTTCGACTTGGATTAAGGAGAGGGAGAGTACTACACATCGTCAGCCTCACTCTCTCATCCATGTCCTCCTGGATCCAGTGGCAAGACAGTCAGGACGGCTAGAGACAGACCCGGATGCAATCGATGCCCAGGGCGCTCAGCGTCTCACGACGTGCTCTTCACGCTTCATATCGCTTTGAGTTATTCGTCTCCTAGACTGGTTGCCAACAATGGCCGAAGAGCCTTGTTTGCACTGCTATTTACTTAGAGATAGGATGGGGAAAAAAGGCTGAGCTATAATTAGTAATGATGTAGAGAGCTCACTGCAAAGAATGATGATCAGTAATCTTATCTCATAGACCATTGATAGTGAAGTAAATATCAGAAAATGCAGTTCTAATGTGATGAATATATATCTATGCATCGAAGAGAGTGACTTTTCTGCCTTTCTCTGCTTCTCTATTCGTAACTTCCACAAAAATGCACAGATATTACACTTTGATCGTGAGCACTGGGCCAAGGAGTGACACTTCAATCATAGCTTGAATGAAAAGATATTATACTCTCATCTGAGACAGAAGTGTATACGTATACGTAAATAATGTCGTTGTTTTTCACGGGTACTATGCTAGTTTGTTTTTGTTTTGTTTTTTGTAAAAATGTTTCAATTTTCACTTAACTAAACATCTTCCCCTCTTATTTCAAGATTAAAAGCGTGCTGTGTACTGCGTACCCAATCAAGGCCAACCGTTACATCAGTGAGTATTTTTCCTTCCAATATTACTAAAAATAATTAGAAATAGGACATTTATAATAATGATAATAGTAATTGAAATAATGATGCTGATAGAAAAATTACAGTAAGAAGGCCGGGTATTGTTATTTTCAATGAAGAAAACAATCAACCTATGTTGTCGGTCTCTCATGCCCATCAGATAGGAATATTGGACGCGTGAAAAAGAAAACGTAAAATATTTGAATGTAGAACTGCAAAAATGACTGGAAAATCGATCAAGATCGTACCAATCGATATTGGAAAACTGGGAGCAGTAACTACGAATCTCAAAAAATATCTCCTGAAACTGAGCATCAAGGACATTAGCATCAACCAGTTGCAAAAGATGATACTTCAAAGAGCATGATTAAAGTAACTGAACTTGAGTTGGGGATGAAAGCAGCGATACCCTTGAATAATAATAATAATAATAATAATAATAATAATAATAATAATAATAATAATAATAATGATGATGAAAGTGCTAGAAATATAAAGACTGCAACACTAATTGTTAAAAGTGACCTAACAAAGGAAGGGAAATGAAAGCGGGAATGTGAACCACAGCACTGGCATGATAGGCGAAGGAGAGAAGAGATGTTGGCTGAAGACCCGAGGAGACTTATCGTCACTTAGCCTTCAGCAATGACCACTGGGCAACCGGTGTGAAACTGTAAACCGCAGTATTACTGTGGCCTATGAGAACTAGGAGAGAAGGGCTAGAGACTTGAGGAGACTTGCTGTCACTCAAACTCCAGCGGTTACCACCAGGCAACTGGTGTGAGATTGCAAATAATAATAATGATAATAATAATAGTAGTAGTAGTAGTAGTAGATATGAGAGGAGGGCTGGACACCCAAGGAGACTTATCATCACTTAGCCCTCAGCGATGACCACCGGGCAACTGGTGTGAAACTATAGACCAAAGCACTGCTGTGGACTGCGAGAGTGTGGCCAGGAGGACTAAAGACCAGAGTAGCCTTGCTGTCATTCAGTCTCCAGCTGTGACCAACAGGCAACTTGTTAAAAAATGTATAATGATGAAAGTAATAACATAAATAATGATAAATATGAAACTAATAAAAATACATTTTTTTAATTCTTTTTTTTTTTATCTTTGTTCCCCCAGAAATGTTTTATCCTCTTCACCGTATGAAAACAGTTCGCCATATTAGTACCGTGGCTTGTGATGTTCCATATTCTACTGAGAAATACTGGTAAGTCGTGAAAATGATATTAACTTTGTTCTGGTTTTATAAATAGTTGAGTCGTTTTCTCTTTCAATTTCACTTAGATCTAATGCCCCTAAAGAGGCATGAATCCACCTCTCCATGTTTTCGATCCCATTCCTAGATATTCTGACAAATACTGTATTTAATGGTGCATAAGAGTACCCTTATTACTGGGAGAAATGTTAGGGAAAAAAAACGAATTTCCCTGAATTCTCCTCATTTATGACCCGGTTTTTAACCACCATACAAAGTTCTGGCCAATGAGGGACTGGACAACGGAGGCTGTTTATTTTTGGAGCCATTTTTTGGTGGGGAAGAGAGTCTTGTATACCGTCAAACACCATTGGTCCTTTCAGTGGCATGCCATGATGTTTGACAGAGAGTGGTTAAATGAACACTTGAGCAAACCACTCTCCCATAACTACCCGAAAAAAAGTTGTTACACTGATTGTGAATCTCTATAGGAACCAGCATAAATAACTCCATCACGTCATATCAGTCTGCTAACTTGGTCACGTGAGTTCGTAGATTAATTGTTAACCGAGGAAGATATGATTATTTAACAATTTGACATTCGACGTCATTTTTGAACCTCTGAGAAAGCAACGCTTTTTTTTAAATGTCTCCACACACCTCTTTATAAGACTCTTTTCGGTCGGTCTGTCGGTTTATCCTAGTTATATTGAACAATAGAAAGAGAAAGGAGAAACCAGCTGCTATTATGTTATAAGAGGTGTGATGTCATGAAAAGGTGTTTGTTTTCTACAATGTTGCCAAAAATTCTTTGTTAATAATAGCTAAAACTGCCTGAAAAAATGGCTGAAATCGACTAGACCTTTCAATTTCCAGCCAACTTCATAGCTAAAAATGTTTCTTACTCAATTAAAGCCAACTTATCAAATAGAATAACAACACAGTGAGACCCTAGAATATATTATTGATAAAAATAGTACTCTTCCTTTAATTCATACTTGCAAAATATTTTTTTCGGATAAGCTATCCTTACCTTCCTGTAACCTAATAATTAGTTTGCAAATATTGACTGACTTGTGAAAAACTGTTAAATACAATAAGTTTGTAATTTTTTACTAATTTTTGAAGTTTTTGAAGCTGGTCTTGCTGATCTATGTTTTGTATTTCTTGGAAATCCCCCAAAGAGGATTTTATTTATAGGTGGGTTACATTTACAATGTCTATTTTCTGCTAAATCGGTCCCTTAGTTTGTGTCCGGCAGCATTCGTGTTTGCTTTTTTTCCTTTTGAAAATTTGAACTGTTTTAGTGATCACCTCCCGACAAAGAGCGAGAGAAATCATTTACTCATTAATCAACCCTTTTCTCTGTTTTAATTGATCACCCCCAAAACGACATGCTACCAAAAGATTTTGGTCACGTTACGATTTTTATTGGCAAAAATCACTGGGCTATTCAACCGAAAAACAGCAGTAAGGAAACTAACCCCAACTTATCAGGTTGTTTATTTTTCAAAATTTCAAGTATTCTGATTCTAAACCCAAGTTGTGATCAAACATTAAGTATTGGGAGTTTCTATGACGGAATCCATGACGTGATGTTACGTCATGATAAGAGGGTGAATTAACCAATGAGATACGTGAGCTCAAACAAACAGAGAAGAAATTTGCATAAATATGTCTATATTGTTCACTAATTTGCCTATTTTCTGATTTTTTTTTCACCAGGGAATGCCCAACCCCAGAGTTGGTTTGCGGTGCTGGTAAGATTGTAAGCCTCTGGGCGATGGCTAAGGATGGTCCAGCTTGGTATTTACCTAAAGGTTCGAGTCTTTTATTTATCTATGTTTTTTTTTCAAATAATTACCGCAAAATTAGTAAAAAAGAAGCTTTTTTTTACCCAATCACAACCATTCTCAACAGGGGCCACATAACCCCCGTTTAGAGTAGAGCATTGACTAAAATAAAGATTAGGATTAATTGCTGTTTTTCTGTTCGCGTTGTATCTCTGTTTGATAAAAGAACCCTGAAAACTGAGAAGAGCTCTTAGGGGAGCCGATGTCCGAAAAAGGTTGAGAATGGTTGCCTTACTTAATTCCTCAGTCTGTTTCAAGTTACTTACAGAGTTTGCTCAATCTTTGGCCATTCGTGTCTTGCGATTAGTAATAAGTTTAGGCTTTGTTCCCGGAGATCCTATTTTCATGCAGTACCCCAATTGCTTTAATGGATAGATGCTAGATACTACTTGGTGAGGAGGTGGGCACTGCCAAGTAACTCTCTTCGCGAAGGAAAGATAAAGAGTACGACCGAGTCAGGAAATACTTCCGTGTCACTGATACCATGTAGTCCAGTACAACCTGCCCCATGTTATTTAGAGAGGAGATGGGCACTGCTAAGTACTCCACTTGCCCCAGAAAAGAAGCAAATGAATTAATCTAAAGAAAAATTTCTACCAAGCTTGTAGTTTTGCAGGGATTCAAATCAGGGATTGTCTATAAGCAATGCATTATTCAATTCACAAGATACAGGGTTAAATATTAAAGATTTATTTTTCAAAATATACAGCGTCTTTGTCGCCAGAAAATATGGTATCTATTTTTTTCCAATAAGATGTATCCATGGCAAGGGAGGTAATTAAAAACGATGTATATTATCAAACCATGAGACCCTCAAAAGAAGAAGAAATCAAACGAAGAATCACACTAGGATGGCAAGCCTTTGGCAGAGCAAGCTCAACCTTCAAAAATAAGAAGATCCCATTATTCCTAAAAAGAAGGGTTTATAACCAATGCATCCTCCAAATAGTCGCTTATAGAGCTGAAACATAGAACTTAACCAAGAGACAGATTCGCAAATTGAGAACCATGCAACGTGCACATGAAAGAATTATGCTTGGCCTCACATGGAGAGACCACAAGACAACACAGTACACCCGAAAAAGGACAGGAGTCAGGGACATCATAGAATCCATAAAAATCTCAAATGGCGGTGGGCTGGCCATGTTGCGAGAATCGCAGACAACCGATGAACATCGCGACTCACGACATAGAACCCCTAAGATCACATGCGCAACCGAGGCAAAATATAAGATTGAGAAACGAATTTAGAAAGCAATGGGTCCGTTACGCACGTGATAGAGAAGTAAGGCGAATCCTGGGGAAGGTCCATGTCCAACGGACGTTGAAAGACTAATGATGATGATGATGATGATATTATCAAGATGTGTTTCAAAAGGTCTCAGCTTCAACTGCTCAGATACCTGCTTCTTCGTTAACTGTCTAACTAGTGAGGTTTAATTATTTTTTTTCATTTAGATCTAGGGTTTCGAAACTTGCAAAAATCGAGGACCCCATCAAAAGGGTAAATCTTCTTGCGGAACCTTATTTTTAGTAATTACTTTTTTAGGCAGTCATTATTAAAGTACAGTAATGAAAAACTTTTGACTTTTAAAAAATTATTGCTATCGTGGGTGGTTTATATCTATTCGACGCGACTAGTCGTAAAATGTTGGTTTCCCATATATCTTAATCCGGCTTGCCTCTCTCCATCGGGATGGCGATTGACAACGTTGCGACAGGGTGGTGACCACATCGGACCGATCTTTAGTCCGTCGACCCTCTCAGAGGAGCTTCAGTCACTGAGGTGCCGGGTTTATTGTCGACCCGGTTATCCTAATTTTAAATTCAAAGTCTTGATTTAAATTTTCGTCTGCGAACCACTGACCTCTATCAGACGGATCGCAGGGGTCCGCTGACCAAAGTTTTGAATTCGCTGATCTACATGTATTCAAGGCAAGGGAGGTAATTACAAGTTATGTTTCTTAACGAAATGTATCTAAAAAAAACAATAGTTAACCGCGATTTCTTTGCTCTGTCATCAGGTAAAATTGTTTATTCATTTCATTATCAGATTTGGCTGTGCCCACGGGCAGTAAAGATGGCTACATCGTTGTTCAGGTCCACGCTCCCGTTGGGATGACACGTAAGTGTTTGTCTTCAAACTCCTTTTGTTTTCGTATCTTTTCTTCATCTTTCTTCTTTTTATCGACTTTCCGGCTTCGTGACACAAGATTCATTTGATGTTAGTGGAGCCGACATGATGAAATTGTAACAGTTTTATTAGGGTTTATCGAAAGTATTTCCGTTTTTTAACAGATTTTACCCTAAAGCTTATCTCATGTACACATCTCAAGATCATCAATGACTCCACGATGTTATTAATTAAGTTGGTGGTCGGCTTCTCTAATTTTGTTTAAATCATCATAATCAAGAACGGATGGTAGTCCACTCCTGGGCCTTATTTCAAGGGACAAGTCACCACCCTTGAAATGCCTTGACCTGTTCTGGGCTGTACGGTCAGATGTAGTTTCATTGCCTTCTGAGTCTCACATTCTGAGAGCAGGTTCACTGGTTTGGGGGCCTATTTTGAAATGCCCTCAAATTACCAAAGTCTCAATATTTACATTCACCATTATGACATTTGAAACTATAGGTGCACATGATCAGTATTGATGTATATATGTGTAATAATCAATAACTGAGTCAACCACAGACAGCTGTTTCGTTGTATTACAACTCTTCAGTGTGGCTATAGACTATCCAAAATCCCATCCAGTGCCACGAGGTAGGATTGATATATTTATATATGTATATATATAAGACTATACACATACACACACACACACTCATCTATCTATCTATCTATCTATCTATCTATCTATATATATATATATATATATATATATTTATATATATATATATATATATATATATATATATATAAATAAAATTATTTACTGTGTAGTGGAGATCAATAAAGATACCATTTAAAATTTGAAATTCCTACGTCTTAATAGGTTAGTCATGAGAGGGTTATGATAGTGTATCAAAGTGTTCTTGTTTAGTAATTATGGTAATTTGTAATTCCAGTCCAATCAACCCCAGAATTCTTTGCAACCGGACTAAGACTTAACGTCACAGATCAGAAGTAAGTCGGCTTTTTTTTACATGATCTTATTCTACCTTAAAAAAATTTTCTGAATCAATAAGATTCAAATCAGCTGTTTTCAACATGGGTTCGACAGAATCCCGAAGTTGAGATCCTGTGAACATTTTATACAAGAATGAAAAGTGCCGCTTACTTTTGCTTCGTTTGAGTTTTTACCTTTCCTTCTTAACGTTCTGTTCAAGAAGCTTCAGAATTTTTCACCAACCTGGAGAGACCAACGGCTTTCATATTTCCCACCAAAAATGAACAGCTACGTTGACATCTAGAACGTAAAAAACAATATGCGTTTCGGACAAAACTGTACACTGGTCAAATGTGTTCAGGTCATCGACATATGTGTCCGTTTTTTTTACGTCCCAAACATCTGTTTATTTCATATCAGATATGAAAAAGATATATATTTTACTAGTCATATAATGTTGGTTTCCCAAATAAATCTTGACCCGGTGCGCCGTTGTTCATCGGATCGGCAATCAACAACGATACTCCCGATGTTTTTGAAACAGGAGTGACCACATCGGACCAATCTTCGGTCAGTCGACTCACCCAGTGGAGCTTCGGTCAGTGTGGTGCCGAGTTCATTGTAAAACCAGTTATCCTACTTTTAAATTCAGAGTCTTGATTTAAATCTCCAACTACAAACCACTCACCTCTGTGTACATTTTTGAAACATATTGATTTTTTTTTTTTCAAAAAGAGTTTTGTTAATTGAAAAAAAAGATTGTAGAATTTTTTTTATTGGAAACCGTCATCTAAAACTGTCACCAGAGCTCTTAGCATAGGTTTCTCCAGTTTTCACTGGAGACTGGCTTGATGACTATCTGTCTATGTATGCGTTGCGCGCACAGGCTGCATCAATGGAGCTTCATGGCTAAAAAAATATCAAACATTTACGTCTTGCTCTGTCGAGAAAAAAACTGTTTTGCTTTTTTGTGTGAAAATTCAGACAATTTCTAGTTATCAACGTTTAACTAAAGGCAAAGGAAGTAACTTATTCACTGATCACCCCTTTTTCTAATTCTGTAATTTGTAGTGATTACTGTTCAACTAAATGCAAGGGAAGTAACTTATTCACTGATCACCCCTTTTTCTAATTCTTTAGTTAATCAACCTATCAAAAGACGTTGGTCATTTAATCTCTATATTCCTCTCCGTTCTGTACGTTACTATCCCTCCAGCTTCCAATTAAAAATTGCACGTTACAATCGCGAAGACCAATTAAGTTTCTTAATATGCATATTTTTCAAGTTTGGGCTTATAAATGAATTAAATTTCAGCACTTTGAAACTAGGTAGAGCGTACATAAGTGCTGGTCTATACACAAATACTCCAATAATTTTTCACACTCACCGTGTTTGAATATACTCATAATTCTTGTTTTTGCGTTTTTCAGGCCTAAATATTATTCTGGTCTGGCAGCTTACGGCAATCAAGGCTATATACCAGCAAACACAACAGGTAAGCAATATTTTTATTATAACGTAGTTGTGCCCCAAATACCGTATTTCCCAGTGTATAATTCGCAGGTTATACGCCAATTTCTACAATTTTTTTAATGTGGTGCAGGTTATGCACCGATTCAAACCATCATTGAATGTGGTGCAGATTATACACCAATTTTAACAATCTTTTAACGTGGTGCAGATTGTACGCCAATTTCAACGTTATTTGAATGTGGTGCAGGTTATACGCCAATTTCAACGTTATTCGAATGTGGTGCAGGTTATACACCAATTTTAACCATCTTTGAATGTGGTGCAGGTTATACGCCGATTTCAACCATATTTGAAAGGGATGCAGGTTATACACCAATTTTTACCATCTTTGAAAAGGGTGCTGGTTATATATAAAAGTGGGTTAATTTTTTTTCCTGAAGCTTTCCGACCTGGATTTAGTCATCTACCTTCCCCCCTTCAACACATAACGGTGATGATGGCTCATCATCATCATCAGCCGCAGCAGCAGCAGCCTTTTCACGTCCGTCATTGTACATAGACCTTCCCCAAGATTTGCCAGACTTCTCTATCGTGGGCGTCACGGAGCCTGTACTTTCTGAACTTATCTAGTTCGTCACGCCATCTAGGCAATAGAACATGGTTTCACCTAAACATACACTCACACATCAGTGGACTACTAGAGTAAACGATCATTTGAAGTTGCAAACTATTTTTTGGCAGGGGTCAAACAAGTGATATTCATTTATTTGAAGTCGTGTATATATGCTAATTCGATAAAACATTATTTGATTTTTCGGCAACGCATTTATATTGACTGTTGATTTGTGAAGACGGGTCCAGAAATGAGCGTAACCAATCAATATCAAGACAAATAGGGAGAAAAAAAAGCCTCATGCTGCTGCTGCGAAACAATTTTTGATGTGCAGGTTATACGAAGATGCGGGTTATACGATGGTAGTTGTGTACTTAGAATATATACTTTCAATGATGCTGGTTATATACCGGGAAATATGGTACCTGAACGCTCAGTCATTAGAGAAATTTTATCATGTCACTATAAAACAAAGAATTGAAATACCTAGCTTGGAGCTGCGTCATTCACAAGATTTAAACTTATTAGAATAAAATAAACCCTTACGTATCTGTTAGATAAATCTTCGTTAATAACTATGACGTATCAATTTAGCTAATCCAATTAGACAGCCTCCTGGCAATCACATACTTGGTCGTGAGTTCAAATCAAAGTAGAGGATGTGGATTTTCCGTATCAGTTCACATCTTTAATTTTAGTGAGGATTGTTCTTGTTCATATTACGGTAAAAAAAAGTCCACCCTAGTTTATGAGGTAAACATAGATATATATATATATATATATATATATATATATATATATATATATATGTATATATATATATATAATCTTTGTTTTTTCTTACAGACTTCACAGCGGACTCTGCATGTAGTTGGCCTTACGATAACAACCCTGTGTTTGGTCTTTCTCTGCACTCTCACACAATGGGTAAGTAAAAAATAAAAACAACGTCCTTTGAGATCAGTTGTTAATATTCAATGAATTAGACATTCCTCTCTTTCTTTGAAAATTCGAGTTGTTGAAAAATGAAGTCGAGATCCGTGGAAAGCTGGAAGATGAACGAACCGAACCCACACTGAGAACACACACACACACACACACACACACACACACACAAACATGCGCGTGTGCATACACAAGATGGAGATAACTCAAAATAATTCACTTACGTGATATCTAATAGCTGCACAACACTAGTACCTTTCTATCAAGATGATGGAAAAGTACACTGGTTTCACTACATTTCTCAAATGAATATTTACCCTTACCACAAGTGATTTCATTAATGATCCTATTTAAAAGAACAAAGATGCCATTTATTTGTTTTTGTATTTTTATTTAAATTCTATCTTTTGCAGCAACAGCCATTTCTGGTTACATCTATAGGAACGGCGAATTCATTGAATTGATGAGAGCTGACCCTGTATATCCCGAGGTATATCTATCCATCTATCTATCTATCTATCTATCTATCTATTTCTATATGCGTGTACCCGATGACCATCGCCTCCAAAAAAACGCGAAGGACTTGATGGACTATCGTAATTTAAATGGTTCCTTTTTGAGATCTCGGTGATTCCGGTGCTAAATAAGATATTCATAGTCAAGTCAACCATCAATGAATTACTACGAACATATTTAAGATACGTTCTAGCGTCTAGAGTTCACTAAATACATTTTTTTAGTGGGGGTCAGCCAATATATATATATATATATATATATATATATATATATATATATGAAACTGAAAGGTAAAAATTAGATAAAGCATATAACTATTTTTCCTAATCGTTAACTTGATACATATTGTCAGATATATTATATAATATACATTTTTACCTAACTTCTTATTTGGCGGTAATCGAACTCATGCCTAGTTTTTTTTTTTCACGAAACTGGATCGCTAACCACTTTATAACACGAAGTTCCACCCCATGCCACGTTTTCCATCAAAATGACACCCCCTTTTAACAGAAATTGCAAAACTATCAGTTTGTTATGAAAATAAGGTTTTTCGTTGAGTTCATGTAAAACCAACATTTTGAGCTTCTTCATTTTACCAATTTGTCTTCGATGGTCCAATTCTGTTGCAATATCCACGACCTTTCCACGACAGTTAGGCGAAAGCTTTGTTCGACCAACACCTTCAGTCGTTCATTTTCTATTGCAGATGGACGTCCTCTGCCCTCTATGTATTCGTGACTCGAATCTCCAATACAAAACCTTCGAAACCAACAATCTACTGAGCGATCAAAGTTGGTTCCTTTACCAAATGTTAGATTAATATTAGAAGCTCTTTGAGACGCATTTTGATCAAGTCAATACTGGACCATTTGTAACCGTTCTTTTTCCATCTTCGGTTTCAAAGTTATAAGCCGTCTACCAGAAAATAAAAGGTTAATCTTCGTGGAAGGAGCACATTCTAATCATTAAAACGAGTTTCTCAAATTGGAGCGATTTAACATAGTAATGTTGTTGGACACGACTAAAAGTTCATGTTTAGAATCGGCTATTATTTTCCAAGCAATCTAATAAAAACTACTGTGAGAGTTCATACCTCTGTCATAATAGAATTGATTGTTAACGTTAATTTTTTCGTTCTTTTTCAGCCAATCATTGACATATCTGATCGGAAACTTGTGTTGAAGAAAGGGGACGATGTGGTAAGTAGTTTTTTTTATCTACCTGTCTGTCAGCGTGTTTGTCGGGCTGTGTGTCAGTCTATTAATTAATTAGTCTGTGTATATATCTGTGTACCTGTTCATGTATCAATTTGTCCGATTGTCTGTCTGTGCGTCCGCTTACCTCTCAATATCTGTCTGTATATCTATCCGTCTATCCATCTATCTATCAATCTATCTATCCATCTGGTTATCTCAGTATGTTCAATATCTACTTATCTATATTTCTATCTATTTAACTATCATGTTTTGTATCAAATTTGTCATAAAGAATCGTTTATTTATCTTCAGGTTATGCGTTGTACTCTGACGAACCCTACAGACAAAATTGCGAAATTCGGGTAAGCATCTGCTTATATATATATATATATATATATATATATATATATATATATATATATATATAATGATTGAGTCATCCACAGACAGCTTTTTCGTTATATTACAACTCCTCAGTGTGGCTATAGACTATCCAATATCCCATCCAGTACCACGAGGTAGGGTCGAAACCTTTGCTTCAGGCCCAGGCATTTTACCACTGCCCTACGCAGAACTGGACCGTTATGACCGTTACATTTTTTAATCACTATTCTTTCGCCCCAAATCTTTCATCCTTTCTCTTCTCCTTCCCTGCCCACCCTTGTGATGTATTAAACAAAGGCAAGAATGGAAGAGGGTACTTAAGCTTAAATGGAAGCAAAATGGATTCATCTTTCAAATTAACTGTCATTCATTCATTACTTCTCCCTCGTAAGTCTGAAGCTTCAAAATAACGCCATGGTAGTAGTAGTAGTAGTAGTAGTAGATTACAGGGATATACGCAGGGAGCAAAAGTAATCAATCAACAGATATATTAGCTTCATTTGCCTTTTCTCGTTAACTTAGTTATATATAAATGTATATATATATATATATATATATATATATATATATATATATATATATATTGCCTTCTGTTGTCAGAATACGCTCCTGAATATTACATGATTATTCTACCTCTTTGTTTTTATGACTGTTACACTTTTTAATTACTATTCTACTCCGCTTTTCTTTCATCCCTTTTCTCCTCCCTCCCTTGTAATGTAACAACAAGGATAAGAATGGAAGAGGGTACATGCTTGAATGGAAGCAAAAGAGACTCATTTTTCAAATTAACTGCCATTCATTCATTATTTCTCCCTCATAAATCTGAAGCTTCAAAATAACGCTATTCTAGTTGGAGATTGCAGGATATACACAGATGGCAAAAGTGATTATTTATAATAACAAGCAAGAAATATGTGTATGCAGAAATAATGATGAAATTTTAGTTGTCAACACGCATGGAAATCCATTACACCTGTGTTGCTGTCTATAACTATAATGACTCCGTTCTTGTGACTTTGTGCCTTGCTAAGATAGGATTATTTAAAACCACAATTATTTTAAAATTCTATCACTACTTTTTACCTTCATCTTAATTTTCTCTGTCGCTTTTTGCTCAGGCTGGTTACCCTGCGATAGTGAGCTAATAGCGTTGATCGGAAAATAAAGAATAAGCCTCCGGTGGAATTTGTACCCACATCCCCGAAGGGAAGCACTGTTTAGCCCGGCAAACTTAATCAATTTTCTTGAAACAAAACTTGAAATAATACCCTTGAACCAATCCTTGATTCCGATGGTCAGCCTTGCTTGTTTACATGCTGATAATTTCAGTATTTGATACATTTTCCCGTTTTTTTTTTTCTATTAATTTTATTAGATGTAGTATTATGAATCATTATTATATTGAATTTTTACTTTTTACTTTCCTGGTAATTTTAGTAGTAGCTTTTTATTGCAACCTCTTGCTCCAATAGTGAGCAAATAGCGTTGATCATTAAAAACTTGAAAATAATGATGATATATCCGTTCCTCGAATAAATGAATCACTGTAGCCCGCACATGTACCAGAATTAGTTATCTGAATGATTATCTAAAATTATCTAAAAATCATATATCTTTTATCTGAAATTATCTAAAAGATACCAGCACAAGATTTAAGCATTGTTGGTCTAAAATGATTATTGATACAAAAGACACGTCTTTAGGCGGTACTTAGTGGTGTCCTCATACACATTTAAAAGGTTTTAGCTCCCAACATATGGTAAGGAGAGCCCGGAGACATTGACAGGAGAGTAAGGTGAGAAGGATCTGTAGCCCAAATGGCTGTTCGGTCGTGCGGGTTGTTTGTGGGGTTGCAGTGATTCAATTTATACTTCATTTAATAATGTTTTTAAAAAAACCCAAAAAAACGGGAAATGTACAAAGATCAGTATCAGTCCTTTCTAAATATTTTTTTCTTGGATTTTTCCACAGTTTTGGACACTCTGATCAAATGTGCGATCTTTATGTGTTTTATGGAATCCCAACGGCCGATTATGATGCTCACGAGCAAATCATCTGTGGCAAGGACGCACAGACCTTCCATTTGAACAACACGATTATGCCGAAAGATTCCACACTTCCTGACAAGGAAGGTTACGCAAAACTGATCGCTCCATTCCACTTGCAGAGAACAAAATATTAGACGAAAGAAAACAGATTTATTCGCATCAAGAGATGTCTATGATTTATTGTTTTCAATTTGTTTACGTTGTAAATTTTTCCTTGATTGTATTTTTTTCCGTTAAATTCAATCAGTTCCCAAGTGTTGATCTTTGAACTTTCTTTTTTTTAAATTTTGGGGTTCAAATCTTGATTCAACTTCGACATTTGCTTTTGATGAAGAAAAGTCATGATTTGATGGAGTGTTCTTCAAAGTTATTGGTCCCAACCAATTTTTAGGCCGCAAGGTCCCGCCGACTAGGTCGCAGGTTCCCAATTAATGAATCTGCGAGTGTTTGTGCGGCGATTACTGGACAACTGGCCGTTGTACGAAGTTGACATTTACCAGAAATATCAGACAACGCATAAGGCAGCACAATTTTGAATTCTTAGTTTTTTTTTCTTCTATCAGCTGCTCTTGAGTAATCTCATAAAAATGAATAGCACATTAAAAATCATAGGCCTTTCTTCATTGTTGATTGATATATATCAGCTCCTTTGATTCCTGTTCTTTAGAATTATCCAAATTGGTAATCCTGAAGAGAAGTGAAATACTTCGTAGTCTTAGTTTCGTACAGCGTACTGAAATTATTTTACATGTCAATTATGGAAGGCTGCGTCAGATTTCATAAAGTCAGACCCCATCAAAACATGCACTTCTGGAACGGACACTGCCCTGTAACTGTCAACAAATTAAGTTTTAATGATTTTTATCCACAGTAATAGTATCCTTTTTGTGATAAGACCTTGATTAAAATCCTGGAATTACTTCCCGAAACAAAACAGTTTTATGAAAAACTAAAATCCATTGGCGGATTATCCACGACCCGGGCCCCTAGGTTGAGCTTTAACAACGCTCCCAACTGACATTTCATAGAAAACTGACTCACAAAAGCGTTGGCCTGAATTAAAGGTCAAATTCCTGATTAAGAGATTTGTATAATTCTATGTGAAGACAAATCAACACAAATAAAACATGAAAATATTTCTCTGGCGAATGTAGAGCAAATGAATGAAATAAATTATTTTGAATGAAACAAATTGATAGTATTTTATCTTGAAGCTTTTTTTTTTTTTTTACTGAATGAAGTATTGTCAACCATTATTGATTTTTTACTAGAATTTCTTTCATCTTTATATCAGTTGCTTTTCATTGCAATTACCCAAGCCGACATTCTACGGCCGTTAGTAAACGGTGTAGATCGGAAATAAAGAATTGGCTCTTATTTCTATTAGAGGAAACATTGTCAACCATTATTGGCTTTTGACTCGTATTTCCTTCATCTTAATATCAGTTGCTTTTTTGCTGCAATTACCCAGGCTGCCATTCTACGGCCGTTAGTAAACAGCGTAGACGGAAATAAAGAATTAGCTCTTATTTTTATTAGATGAAGTATTACCAGCCATAAATAATTTTTATTTCATCTTAATGTCAGATGCTTTTCATCGCAATTGCACAGGCCGTCATTCCACGGCCGTTAGTAAACTTCGTAGATAAAGAAAAAAAGAACTAAAATCTATTTTTGATAGAAGGAGCGTTAATTTTTGACGAGCATTTTTTTCCAGCTTAATTTTAGCTCAATTACCGACTGCCTCACTGTCTGAGTGGTTGCAATAAAAAGCAACAAAATTACTGATGAAAATTAATAAGGAAAGAAATTGACTAAAGAATTCGACCAAAGTTTTCTAAATTTCTTGGGTGCAATGTGAGCTAATCCTAAAAAGAAGAGTATACAACCGAGGCATCCTCCTGATAGTCACCTATGGAGCAGGAAAATGGAAACCTAACCAAGAGACTGACCCTCAAACTGAAAACCATGTAACGTGCACACGAAAGAATCATGCTCTACCTCACATAAAGAGATCAAAAGACAGCACAATATACCAGGGGGAAAAATCAGGAGGCCGAGACATCATAGAATTCCATTAGAAAATGGCAATGGGCTGGTCATGTCGCAGGAATGACAGACAACCGATGGACATCACGACTCATAACGTGGTCCCCCAGACATCGCATGCTTTACCGAGGCTGGCAGATAATATCCTTTGTGCCCCTGGAATATATGATATCCTCATCCCCACAAGGACGACACGAAGAAGAGATCTAATCGTCCGAAAAAAATTAGATGGAGACACGAACTACTTAAGTTAAGAAAGTATTGGCTCTGCGACACCCATGATAGAGAGATCCGGCGAATCGTCGGGAAGGTCCATGTCTAACGACGGACGATAAAACGATGATGATGATGATGATGATGATGATGATGATGATGATGATGATGATGATGATGATGATGATGAGCCACTTGTAGAAAATGTGCAGTAGCTCGAGGTAAAACCGAAAGATAGCTGAGACGAAAAGACGATAAATGCCGACGGTATTAATATTTTTTGAGTCTTCGTTTATTTCTCCTTTTTGATCTTACGTTGCACGAACTTAGGGGTTTCCGCAGCTCACGGAAAATGTCAAAAAATATAACTCAGCAGATGCAATGTAAAGCACACGGTGTTGTAAACGGGACTTGGAGAATTTCCAATCCTGGGGGGTGAGTGGAGAATGAGAAGACAAACTGGTCTCTCCGGGTAAAATGTAACGACTGCTGCTGTCACCCAAAGGGCATGCTCTCTGAACCGCTTTATATGTGCTTCCTGATTCGATTTCAAGATAGCGATCGTTTGCGTGACTAAGAAAAAAGGCTATCGGTGTCACTCGGGCCGGAATATAAACACAAGCTCGTCCCAGCGACTGACACCACCAATTGTTTTGCTCGAAAGATTCCAGATTAGCTAAAACGCTTATCATTTCTTAATGAGATGTTTTCATTAATTAGCCTTATTCTAGACTGCCTCACTTTCACATAGCCAAATACACACGCGTCTTCCAACACTTTCTCGTTATTTCATTTCAACTGATTTCCGAGTTGAGCTGTACCGTCATACTCTGATTCAATAGTACAGATGTCCTAATCTCGGTTGCTTTAGTCATATTTCAGCCTTTGTACTCTCCAGCCTTCTTCAGGCGTGATAATAATTACTCATACATCTGCAAACCTTTTGCCAATCTGGCTAGAGAATTGTTTGAGTTTTTTTCTTTAAACTTAAAAGCTTCTGTCAGAGTGTAGTTTGACCATTATTTTAGTTGTGACTATACGAGTTTGGTACGTGGGCTATACAGTAATACTTTGGCAAAAAGGAGGCATTATTTTTAATCATCACGCTGCGTGGGTTTTGTTGCTAAGAAAACATTGTATTCAGGCTTTCTTGTCAAGGGTAAGATGGTTGAAAGTTGGAACCTTATTGCCAGTAAACGATAATGGTGCAGTACTATTGTTTTATGTAACCCCAACTCAATTTTCCCATAAACGAAAGGACTGCATTTTCATTTGCTGGTTCTCACTCCATTGTGATCATTGGGGTCAGGTCAGGTTGTCCAACTCCCTCAACGGTCAAGTGCATCATCTAATATTTGGATCATCCAGTGGGTTGTACTTGCTTACGCTTCAAATGACGGGTGAGATGTCTGTAGCGTAACAGGGTTGCCACTAAGATATATTAAAAATATACCCTTTTGTGCCCCTGGTATATATGCTCCCCACCCCCATACTCTCTAGGACGACACGAAGAAAAGATTCAATCGTCTAGAAAAAATTGAAACGAGAATGACTCCTCTTAAAGTTACAGACCAGTGATGCAATCCCCACCACGAGGTAATTTTAATATATTGGAGGATAATTTCGAAATCGGGTGTGAAGAGCAAAAAGCGTTCTGTTGTTCAAAGCTGAGATGTGTCAAGATCTGACTGATTAATTTGTTATTATACAATACCAATAATTACCAACCATTCCATAGAGAAGTCATATTGGCAAACTAGTATGTTTAATTGTATCATTGGTTGTATGATTGTCCTATCCGATTCCTATTATAACCTAAAACTTATAAGTGATTGGTCTATGCGAAATAGAATAACAAAGATAATAAAACGATTGAAGGCTTGTAAAAATATGATCGTCTGTTGCGACATAACAGTAACGATTATGAAATAGAAACTCTTGAAATTTTATGTCTGATCCCACATCAAAACAGTTTGAGTTGAATCGAGACTTAAAAAATAGTTAAGATTAGTATACTTTAACTATTAGAAATGAATTACCTGATGAAATAGCTCGAGGCTTCTTCATACATGAATAGCGACGTAATATTCAAATCTTATTATAAATTACATAGTAGCAAATGCTCAATCTATCAACTTTGTAAGGTAGAAGAGTGATGAGGTTGTTGAAGTTATTGAATTCTCACAATGAAGAAATTACAAAATTTCGTACTTAAATTTCTGACTTTAACATAATATCATTTACATCTCTTCAAAGCCAAATATGTTTTCAATTATAGTAAGGTGGAAATCAGAATGTGGGGGCTGTTGAAGTGGGACATGTTGCAGAATAGGCCGAGGACTATTGTTATAGCATACTGCCAACAAGAAATCTACAGAACAAATAAAACGCTTGGTTGTCACCACCTCATCGTCAAGAAGAAAGATTCGGATATATTCAAAATGCTGTATAACGCGCTAGTCATAACACATTTTGAATTAGTTCCTGCATTTGGTCACTCCAACATAAATTCAATAAAGACTCTATAGAAAGATTAGAAAAGAGAACTTCGAAGATGATCCCCAGCATTAAACACCTTCCATATTCGGGAAGGGTAGAATTGTTCGATCTGGGAAGAACTGTCTTATAGAAAAAAAAAAGACTTTCAAATCTACTGGAAATACATAGGATATCCTCAAGTCTACACGCAGTCGACTAAGACTGTGAGTGCAGCATCTTTCTGAATAAAACCAGGCTACAACCATCACTCAATAGTCACTTATGGGGCTGAAATATGGAACCTAACCAAGAGGGAGATCTGCAAATTGAGAACCCTGCAACGTGCACATGAGAAAATTATGTTGGGCCTCACATTGAGAGACCACAAGATAGCACAGTACATTCGAGAACAGACAAGAGTCAAGGACATCGTAGAATCCATTAAAAAGCTCAGATGGCAGTAGGCTGGCCATGTTGCACGAATGGCGGACAACTGATGGACATCACGACTTACGACATGGATCCCCCGAGATCACATGCGCAACCGAGGCCGGCAGGTGGAGAAACGGGCTATACAAATTCAGAAAGTAATTGCTCATGATAGAGAGGTGTGGCGAATCCTGGGGAAGGTCTATGTTCAGCAACGGACGTTAAAAGACTGATGATGATGACAGTCATCCCTCAGTAATGCAACCAGGAGATCAAAGTAAGAATCAACAAATCCAAACAACTGCCGTGTTAGAAAACACTTTTTTCTTAGACAGATACCCGGAGCCAGGGTTGCCAATTTAGATATGCTTTTTTCAATTCGTCCATTCTGGAAGCCACTCTCAAATTCAAAATTAAAAGAAAAAAATTCCAATTGGCAACACTGGACTTTAAATCATAAAGATTTTTTTTAAAATCTTGTCAACATTGTACCCACAAAGTCGAAAAAAATACACACAAAAAAAACATTTAAATTGGCAACCCTGCCTGAAATAAGCTATCAGAAGTCACATATCTTCTCCAAACGTTGACATATTCGAATCAAATCTCAGAAAAGATCTTGGATATCGAATGTTCGAGTATGAATTTTAGAACTAAATAATAAACCAGAATAGGACTCCGTGTTGTCATTTTCAACTTAATATTGTTCTGATTGAGATACAAATTGAGATACAAATTAAGTTTTGAGTATTGTTTCCATTGGTATTTCTGGGTTTAGAAATCACTTTCTTTCAGACAGAACTGCTCCAATTTGGAACAAGCTATCAGAAGCCAGTCTCTTCTCCAAGTATTAACATATGCAAATCAAATCCCAGAAAAAGATCTCGGACACTGAATGTCCGTGTATGAATTTCCTAATTAAATAAGAACCCACAGTAGGACTTCAGGTTGACATTTTTAACCCAATATTGTTCTGATTGAGATACAAATTGAATTTTGAGTATTATTTCTATTGGTATCTCTGGGTTAAGAGAGCATTTCTTCTCAGACAGATCTGCTCCAACTTGGAACAAGCTATCTGAAGCCTGTTTCTTCTCCAAATATTAACATATTCAAATCTCAGGAAAGATCTTAGACAGTGAATGTCAGTGTATGAGTTTCCAAATTAAATAATAAAACGTCATTAGGACTTCAGGTTGACAATTTCAACCTAATATCATTCTGATTGAGACACAAATTGAGATACAAATTAAATTTTGAGCATTGTTTCCTATTGGTTTCTCTGACAAAACTTCAACTTGATAATTTCTTTTTCTGCAGCCATATCTCTGAGCCACCAATTCTGGTAGTAAATATCTTTGTAAGGTGTGTGATGGATATAACACCGCTGACACTGTTTAACATCCCTGTGACAAATATTAGCCTTTTTTTCTTTACGTATCTGCCGATCTTTGAATATCGGTCGCAGGGTCTTAGGGTCTAACCCAGGGGAACATTTCATGAGACGCTTCTGGTCAAGTCGGATCTTCTCAACTTCCTCTTCGTGTCTCTTCATCCTATATGTCTTGTAATTATTCAAAAGTCGTTCTTGGACAAGCATCCTTTCGTACAATCCAGCATTGGGGATGCGTGTCCTTTCTGCGATCTTGGCATCCAGACGCGTGAAGATATCCGGGCAGAGGGCAGCCACAAACACTGGTGGAAGGGTATTGCTGTTATGGTCACTCTGCATACTGACCATTGGTCATCTAAATACGCTCGATTGCCTGTAATTAAAAAACAAGAAAATGTTGCCTAAATCAATAAGATCCGAAGTATTAGATGATTGTATAACATTAGCGTATGGTACTCTATGTCTTAAGCCTGCCGTGTGCTACGGATGCACAAAATCGTAAAAAAAAATATTTCAGTCAGTGTCTATAGCACAACCAAGATACAAATCACCATATGTCACCAGTGCAAATATTTCCAGCAAAGAACGGTTTTCAAATATGTGTCCAGTATCAAGTTTCCAAAAAAGAGTGCTGGCAGCTTTTATACAAACATAATAAAAAAAATTTAACAGTACAAAACATAGTTTAATCATGCAAAAGTATTTTCTCACGAGTAACTTCATGCTAAAGTCTCAGAATTAAAACTTCATATTTGAATTAATGCAATACGTTTAATAAAAATTCCAAAAAGAATCAGTTTTTGTTTTATCTAATAACGATAGAAAATAAATTTCGCACATCGTGTACAGATACTCTAATAACAGTCTGAAACCATTCTCAAGTAAGCAAAAGTTCTTTTTCTTTTTAGACCATTGTATTTGGACATATTTTGTGGAAATAGGAAACTTTACACTTTTAGATACAGACAAAAACGTACCGTGACGTGTTATATGCGGAACAAAGTAACGAGCAATGGCTTATATATATATATATATATATATATATATATATATATATATATATATATATATATATATATATATACATATATATAAATTTTATTTGTGTAGCGAATCCACTTCCTATTATATTTACTGCTCTACTCTAAACCAACTTTACTCTCGGAGTATAAAGTTGAATGTATCGAGCACTCTATGAAATAAATCCATCACATATCAGACATTGCTTTATATTACATTATATTATGCTATATTGCAGACCTGATCTGTATATATATATATATATATATATATATATATATATATATATATATATATAAATTTGCCAAACTTTCGGCGCTGGATAGCCGTTGTACATCACTGTCGTGCACTAAATTATCGGTGCTGAATTGTCTTCCGTGGAATGGTCGAGTTACGATCAAATTAATTCAAACACCAGAACATTATTAGAAACCGTCAACCAAAACTGTCTCCTTAACTGTCAATATAGGTATTTAGCAGTTTTTGAATTGAACTGGTTGGCTATTTATACATGTATCACGTATGCAGACTGTACCAATGGAACTAAAGGACTGAAAATTTAAACATTTACTCCTCATTGTGTTTATCAAATAATTTGCTTGTAAAACTGATCGACGATTTTGGATGACTTATTTTCGTATTTTGTTTTTTAATTTTTCTCATTAGGCCGTCTGTTAAGGGACTTTCGCTGCTATGATATCCGCTTTCCCCAACCCAATCTAAGTGGCACGATTGCAGGCTTGAAATCCTGATTCATTGCATCTCTATAGTGGTAGCTCATGTATATATAATCGGTCTACTTCAGGCAATCAAATTGTGCTAGCTGTAGTGTCACATAATTCATATATTTATTTGGAATAGTAGACAAACAGTAATTCGACGGAAAAAAACACAACAGTGGCATTTCTATGGATAAATGTATTAACAATCTTTGTAATTCATAACCAGCTTGGTATTTTGATAATTTTTGCACAATCTCATGAATGATGATATTCGCTGGTTTTATAGAGCGTCCGACCATTGGGATGTGAACGGCCGGTGACGACGTCTCGGTTTTCCTCGCATGCGTCATCTCAGTGATATTTGCAGGTTTCAAGTCTGGTCGAGACCAGGACTACTCTTTAAATTTTCTTTTATGACCACGCCCTTTACAGGATACGAGTCCACCGAAGGGATCATCATCATCATCATCATCATCGTCGTCGTCGTCGTCAGTCTTTCAACGTCCGTCGTTGGACATAGACCTTCCCCAGATCGAAGGGATACCTCCATCTTGAATGTAGCTTAGAGTAGATTCATTAGCTGATGAGTGCAGAGAGAAATCTGTCACAATGGAGAGAAGAGAGTTTTCCACGCTCTTTACTCATATCGAGACAGACGTCCAAACTAGTATTGTATTGAGCGATCGGTTTTCTAGTTCACCATTGCTCGAAATATCTGATCTCGTGAACCGGAAAGGTTTTTTTTCCCAATGTTCGAGGCACTGGAAGCATATCTGTGCCAAATTATCGGTCGTACATATTCTGTAAAACATTAATCGAACACTCTTTGTAATGCCTCATCATACAACCATTTCATATTGAATAATATCGAATCACCGTAGCTGCACAAATGACCGACCAACCAACCAGCCGAGTAGGCTAATGATTCTCCCCCATTTGAGCGTCTGTTTGTGTCCACGGAAGAAGAAGAAGAAGAAGAAGAAGAAGAAGAAGAAGAAGAAGGAGAAGAAGATGTCCATATTTGTGAAAATAGCATACACTGAAGAATACCTGCAATGTAAGGTGAGTGTCATCATACCTAAAAGTATCCTCACTCCTAACTCCCTCTCACAATATTACAAGTAGAAACAAACTTTTTTTCATTCAAATACTCGCAACATATATTCTTCTTAAAAAAAAGGGAAAAAAATTGTAAACTTTTAGGCTTGGTTTTGACACTTTGAAAATTCAATTATATATTATTACAACAATCAAGAAAATTCTTAAAACCCCTCAAAACATTGGTTGCAAAGCTTAAACTTCATTATGCTTATTTCAGTTGGTTTTCATACTTCTTTTTTATATCATATTATGTAGAAATAATTATCACATGCGCAACCGAGGCCGGCAGAAGATTAGATGGAGAGACGAGCAAGACAAGTTCAGGAAGTACTGGCTCTGCGACGCCCATGATAGAGAAGTGTGACAAATCCTAGGGAAGGTCTATGTCCAACGACGGACGCTAAAAGACTGATGATGATGATGATGATGATGATGATGATGATGATGATGTAGAAATACGATAGCCCCAAAATTTAAAGAACCTTTCGCGCGTAGAATGTTTTGTTGAATCCGAATAACGATAGATTGTTGAGAGACAAGGGGATTTGGTCCTCGTCGTTGTTTGACTGTAGCGCGTGTGCAGCCCTGTAGATGTGAAAGGAATGATGCTGTACGAAGAGAATGGAATGCACGCCAAGTATGAAGTTGGACGTGCGTTGACGAAACAAAGTGGAATAAAGATATACACATATTTTGGGCCAGGGAAAAGACGTTCGTTTAATACAAGAATAAAGATGAGGTACATGTAAGAATTACAGAGATACGATCGATCTTGAGAAGTAATGTTAAGAGAAGAGATAACGCAAGGTGGGAGCTTTCTTGCCTTGGTAGTGCTGGCGTCGGAGTTGGAGCGGAGTTGTCTGAACGCGTGGATTCTGTATGGTTGGATAGCTCCAAGATAATACGTGGAAACCAGGTTCAGTATGCGAGCCTTACTGCCAAGTGAGTTAACTTGGGGGCTATTCTCAGACGCTGTTAGACTCTCGACGAACAGACTATAAAAGACATAGAACATAGAGTTTTATCCATGCGTGTTTCCCGAAGTGAGGATGTTGGTTAAGATCGGATCGGCCAATGGGTTGGCTAAATGATAATAATCTTAAAGTGATGGAAAGAGAGTGGAAGAGTAGCCGGTCGTGAGAGCCGGGGCCAGAAGCATGACCAGCTAGGGTCCTGGCGCCAATGAGCCTTGGACTAGGGAGAAGGAAAGAGAGAGAATGGCCGGCCGTAGAGGCCGGCGCTAGAAGCGTAACCAGCTAGTGTTGGAGATAGTGAGCATTGGACCATGTGCGTCCAGGGTTTTTTTGTTTTTTTTATAGAAAATGACGTTTTGGATATCTATCGAAAAGATGAGTTTTGTATTAAATTCCTAACTAAAAGTATAGGGGGCTCTACGAACCCTTTTTAGTTTCAATGTCTAAAAGGCTCTATTTATACCATTGTAGGCTTGGTTTTGACACTTCGAAAATTCAATTATAATTCAAGAAAATCGTTAAAAACCTTTAAAACGTTGGTTCCAAAGCTCAAATTGTCTTCATTATGCTTATTTAAGTTGGACTTCACATTTTGTACGCTATATTATGAAGAAATACAACAGCATTTAAAATTTAAAGACCTCTTTAAAACATTGGTTTCAAAGCTAAAAAGACTCTGTTCATACCTTTTTAGTCTTGGTTTTGGCACGTTGAAAATTCTATTATATATTATTACTACATTTTTGAAAATTGTTCGAAACCTTTATAATTGCATTTAAGAAAGAGGCAATTAACGTCAATATGTAGTACAAAGTCAAAAAATAAAAGCATTAGTTCGTGAATAGCTTAATGAATAACCCATTAAACCAGTAAAAAGAAAACTGCACCAGAAAGATTAAAGTTGTATCAGAAAGAAAATTTCATATCTACACAATGCGTTAATATATCAGTAAAAACTTTAATGACATGAATATTTTCAAAGACGAATAAATATTGATGCAGTGGCACAAAATAGGTATTTATTGTGACATGTACATTGACCCCACCCCCAAACTGAGAACAATGCAACGTGCACATGAGATAATCTTCCCCAACCTCATATCATAAGACAGCACGGTTTATCAGAGGAAAGACAGGAGCTCAAAACATCACAGAAATTGTTTCTGCGAATTTTTGAGGTGAGGTATTATTATTATCTCTATTATTGTTCGGACTATCCTCATCTTGGTTGTTTTTCACACAGCGTTTCGGCCGTTGTACTCTACGGCCTTCATCAGGTATCATCTGATAGGTGTGAAGGAAGTAACGAACCGAACCCTTTATTTAACCGACGGGGGTATATAGACCGCACTCCCCTCTTAGCAGTAGTAGTATTTTCGAATTATTATTGTCTCACACTGGGATTGAAACTAGAACCATTAGATTACTTACAGTAATTCTGTCCGACTCTCTAACCACTATGTGTCCATGTGGTTAAATAAAGGGTGCGGTTCGTTACTTCCCCACACCTACCAGATGATACCTGATGAAGGCCGTAGAGTACAACGGCCGAAACGTTGTATGGAAAGATGAGGATAGTCCGAACAATAATAGAGATAATAATAATTTTTTTTTTTTAAACTCAAATGGCAATGGGGCTTGACATGTTGCAAGAATGTAACACAACCACTGGACATTACGACTGACATCGTGGATTCCCAGAGACCATATGCGAAACTGTGGCCGACAGAGAGCAAGACGGCATGACGAGAACGTATTGGCTTCGCAACGCCCATGATAGAGAGGTCTGGTGAATCTTGAGGAAGGTCTATGTCCAACGACGGACGCTAACAGACTGATGAGGATGATGATGATAATGACATAATAATGATTATGTAACTCAATTTTGGAACTGCATTATTATTTTTCCCTCCATTCTATGATGAAATATTTTTGTTTAGTATTATTTCAAGTTCTTACAATTACATTGACACAATACACAAGTTTGCATTTTTCTTACTGGTCCTGTTTTCTTTAATATTAATAAATACACACAACGCCCTCAGCTATAACTACTATTATTTTTTGAAGTAGTTTCCGAGAGGATTCGAACTACGGATCTCTCGATTACAAAATGAACATGCTAACCAAGTGCGCCAAGAAACACATGCAGTAGTGATAATCTATTTCTTAGTATAAATCATGTGTGCCTGACTTTTGGAATCTTCCGCATTTCCAATACTTGAACTCCTGATATATGTTTATAAAGAAATCGTTGTTTTTGTTTTAAAACATTTGCATGGTCAAATTAAGTGAAAATAGGAAATTTGATCCAATTCACTTCCATAGTTCAGACATAAATTGCGTTATATCAAATTTGAAGTAAGAAATTCCCTACAAATCTGTATGTAGCGTGTTTCAGTGTAATTTCGTGTTTCGGTTTAGTTGAAAAAAAGTTACTTACAATAAAAGTTTTCAAAGAATAACATTGATTTTATCTGAATTGGTTTTTTCGGAAGTTATTATAAGATTAGAGTCGTTGATTTGTGTCAATTCTCAACTCATATTTAGGGTGGAGCACTGAATGTGCCTGTCTGATCAACACTCAAATCAAAGTTTAATCATCGTCATCATCATCATTCTTTTAACATCCGTCGTTGGACAAAGACCTTCCCCAGGATTAACAACAATTCTCTATCATGGGCATCGTGGAGCCAGTATTTCCTGAATCTGTCAAGTTCATCTCTCCATCTTGTGTTTTCTCGGCCTCGGTTTCGCATGTGATCTCTGGGGATCCATGCTCTGAGTCATGATGTCCATCGGTGATCTTTCATTCTTGCAACATGGCCTGCCCATTACCATTTTAATCGGCAGTACGAGAATATTCTCAACTCCTCTCCACTACTTTAGCTTTGTCAATGAAACTGTCACCTAGACTGTCAACATGAATTTCTGTCAGTTTTGCCAGGTCATTCTCATAGAGCAGTGATTCCTAATATGGGTAGTACTCTCCCCTTTGGGGGCACTGGAAAACTCGAAGGTACTGGAAGACTTGAGGTGGTACTGGAAGACAAAAGGCACCAGGGAGCGCTGGGACACAATAGGTGGTAAGGAGGGAGAGGTGCAACCCATCAGGCTAATCCTTTCAGATAAATTATTTATATATTCATTAATCAAGTACTTTTTGATACTTTCTTCCAATTTCATTTTTGTTTTATAAAATAAATGCTCAGATCTTTTTTTTTTTTAAATCTTTGAAATTTATCTGAAATGATTTCCCGTTACTCAGTTAATATATCATTCAATTTAGACTACGTGAATAGAATAGACAATTAAGATTAAAATAGGGACTATTAAAGACAATGGTGAGTGCATTGCTACGTTGAAGCGGCTACTTATCGGTTGCTGGTTCGATTCCTGCAACAGCCCCATTTTCTTTGATTGTTCATTCTATTTACGTTGTCTAAATTGAATGATGTATTAAACGTGTAACAACGGCAAATCATTTCAGATGATTTTTTTATAATATAAAGCAATTTATAATTCAAATCTGGTATGAAAAAACTTGTTGATGGATAGAATATAGCTATCGAAATCGAAGGGTAGTATATTGGAAATTAAGAGTATCTTGAATCGTCACATCTTATTTGTGTCTCCAAATGAACCGAAACCTCAGAAAAAAACTTTCGTTACAACCAAATGAAATTGAAAATTATATCGCTGTATATAAACTTCAAACCTCTTCTTTATGTATTTTAAGCTTCTGTGTATTTTACGGGGCCACAATAGGGCACTCTGTGAATCTATCCATCTATGTCCGTCTGTTCATATTTATTTATTTATCAGTTGCTAATGTGACAACATAAACCAGTATCCCTACCTCGCATAAGTGAATCATCGAAGCCTATGCGTGTATTAGAATCAACAATCTAAAAGATTACCTAAAAAATAATGTTTTTATCTAAAGGAAATAGCTAAGACATACCAGCACAAGACTTGGGCATAATTGGTCCCGAATGACCGTGGAGACTCCAGAAAACACTTTTAAAAAAACTGTTCAGATGGTGCTTAGTTATGCAATTTTTGTAGCCAAAAAATGTGGATAAGAGCACCTGGAGAAACACACACACGCACACACACATACACATACGCACACATACACACACACACGCACACGAGCAAAGAGAGAAGAATCTGTAGCCCACTTGGTTGGTTGGTAGGTAGCGTGGGCCATTAGGGTGACCACAGTGATTCGATTTTTCTTTTAAACTGTGGGACATTTTTTTTGTATTTCACAGTTCAATATAAAATTCTACACATTAAAATACATAAAAATATATTTTTCTTCCAAGTATAAAAATGAATTTTAAAAAATATCTAAATTTCAACAAAAAAAAAGCCGAAGGTAAACTTACCATTTGGAGAAATTTCATCCGACTGAGAATTAAAAATCATTAAATCAAATTTGGACCATCACTTGAAGCTATTTCCAAGCAACAACGATCTTCCAGATCATGCGAGTAGACCATAATTAAAATCTGCTGTGATTTTAAGTACTTTGTCCAGCTTGGGAAGAGAGTCAAAAATATCCTGAACAGCAAATCGAAAACTGGCAAGAATCATAAAAAAAAAAATGAATCCAAAGTAGCCTAAAAAACTGTTGGAAGTGTTTGAATTCACAAATATACATGAATCCGTATCTACAGGCAAAAGACTACAACGTACAAATCACGTAAATGGTCATCGAGCAGCGAAAAAGCCATTGAAGTATGATTGGTCTCCTAAGTTAGTCCTCCCACTTTGGGACATCAATGGTGGAAAGAGCAGTCAATCATTTGGTAAAAGGAGCCTCGTTCCGGAAATTAGAGCTGAAATTTGAGAAGGGAAGTTTTCATCAATTTCCGAGAAAGTTTCCGTCGCCATTGAGGTAGAAAAAGAAACAAAGCAGACGACAACGCTACCCCAGAGACTTATCTAAATTACCAAATGAATTTCTGTGCAGAAAGCTTGACGAACCAGAGTCGGTGAGTTTTGTTACATCCGCATGTAAGTGACTATCAGATATTTTAGCTCTTTCAACAAAGTTGGTGTACGCGTTCGCTCACGTTTGTCTGTCTGTCTGCACGACATCTCTGAAATTCTCAGCGAATTTCAATGTCTTTTTGTGGAAGGATGGACCATGGGCTGAAGAAACAACTGAATGTTAGTGCTGATCCAGGAATTATTACAGTCACCTCCCTTGCATAGTTATACGTCCATGTTATATCTCCAAGAGTTCTCAACGAATTTCAATGGAATTTTCAGGGAAGTTAAGCTATGGAATTGATTCAGTTTTGGAGTAAATCTTTTTCGGTTGGGGTATTTTTTCAATTTTTTTCCGGTATATCTTGATGTATACACTCTTGAAGCAAAACTCAGTTACCTCCAGTGTATTGTAGCTGTGTATAAACTAATTCTTATTTAGTTTTTAGCTGACATATTGGCTTTTAAGTCCTGTCGGAAGCTCCTGTGGCTAAGCTGATTCACAAACGTATCGAGTCCTTTTTCCTTTAGACTACACCAGCGAGGCCGAGAGAGGGATTCTGCCTACTGGACATCCCAGGAGCTCCATACGCTTTACCCAGGATTGCATACTGGAGCAGTCGCTTCAGTGTCGTTCAACTGTCTCTGGTAGGGTGGGGCTATTCTATGGCGTTGGTAGAGGTATGTGCTCTCTGGGTATTTTCTAGTTTCCTGTGTTAAATGATTGACCAACCAGACCCGGCGAGTTTGTACAGTCTGCTGTTTCTAACATCGTATTTCTACACATCGTTTCCAATTACATGTTGTGTCGCCACCTATTGGTAAAAAGAAAACGTAAAGTAAGAAAAGAACGGTAATCAGGCCTTTTCCTGTCAGTAACTCCAGCCGGTTTGCGTGTTCAGTCTACGGGTATGTATACCCGAGATGTAAAAGGGTAGGGAAAGGAGATACATCCGTGCATTTGGAGAGAGAAAAAAAGCGATGAGGGTGGCAGTAACAGAGAAAGGTTTCTCACAGGGAAGGCGGACATTTGAACAGGATTGGTGGGGTGGGTGTCCAGGCAAAGAAAAATGGGTGGGTGTTCGTGCAAAGAGAAGGGTTTGAGAAATCGATTGCAGGAAAATAAAACGAAACAGCTTCATTAATAATAAATAGTCCACATAGATACGAAATGCATTGTATTGGACACTTTTTGGAATGCATTAAAAATAGATTTTTTGTATTATTGAACTTGATTGATAAAAGTTTATAATTCATTGGTGAACTGAATGTTATTATTTGTTATTTTTTTTAGGAGATATTTCTTCTGATCTGAGGAACCGATATATATATATATATATATATATATATATATATATATATATATATGTATATATATATGGAGAGAGAGAGAGAGAGAGAGAGAGAGAGAGAGAGAGAGACGGACAGACAGACAGACAGAAGGAGAGACAGAGACAGGGAGTGAGAGAGAAAACGACCCATAAATAAATATTCTAGTTGTATATAAAGAGAAAACTGTTGTCCGTCTATCAGAATGGTCGAGTGAAACTGATCAGTAACAACAAAATTTAGATATTTCTTTCTCTCTCTTTATCTGTGTATGCCTCTGTCTGTCAGTCTATCTGTCTGTCTGTCTGTCTGTCTGTCTCTCTCTCTCTATATATATATATATATTTATATATATACTGATCAGTCTCTGTCTCTTTCTGTCTGTCTGTCTGTCTGTCTGTCTGTCTGTCTCTCTCTCTCTCTCTATATATATATATATATATATATACTGATCAGAATCTGTCTCTTTCTGTCTCTCTCTCTATATATATTTACATATATACATATCTCTCTCTCTCTCTCTCTCTCTATATATATATATATATATATATATACATATATATATATATATATATATATATATAGAGAGAGAGAGAGAGAGAGAGAGTTTGATTCGTGCAGCAGTCCCATTTTCTTTAATTGGTTCTTCTATATACGTTGTCTAGGCCATGTGATACTTTAACCATGTAATGACAGGAGATCATTTCGAATATTGTTTTGATATAAGATAACACAATTTATGATCACCATATATTCGCACCATATATTCATTTTACATATATATATATATATATATATATATATATATATATATATATATATATATATATATATATATAATAGATAGTAGATTGTGGATTCGCTACACAAACTAGCACATGTTTCTGCCCTCTTTGGGCCTCATCAGGCTGATGAGGCCCAAAGTGTAGCGAATCCACAATCTACAATTTATTTCCAGCTCTACTCTAAAACAACTTAACTTCATAAGTAAAATTTTGTAAAATGTAGTATGTATTGAGCACTCAATGAAATAAATCCATTGCATTTCAGAAGTGGCTTTATATCATTGATACATTATTATATCATGTTATACTGCTAGCCTGATTTGTACCACATATACTGTATATATATATATATATGTATATATGTGTGTGTGTGTGTGTGTGTGTGTGTACCGGATCCCCGAATCAGTTACATGGTAAGCATGATCCAGACTAGAGAAAATTTACACATAGTATTATATCAAAATTTGAATAAAACGTATTAAAAAAAAACACAGTAAAACATTATATCAAATGACTTAACGGGTACCGACGAATATATGACAGAATTGACACAAAAAACATTTTTTTTAATGTGTTTAGTGTTTAAAGCTGTAAGGCCTTCTAGAATATATATATATATATATATATATATATATATATATATATGTATGTATGTATGTATGTATGTATATGCATGTGTGTGCATGTAAATGTTTTTGAGTGGATCAATGAGTTTGCAATCTGACACTTCCGACTGAATTCTTTAATGTATAATGTTTAAATTATGTGAATAATACTTACCGCTGAATAAAGTGCATTGACAAGGAAGGAAACGATTATTTGTCACGTAAAATTGCTTTTTATCGTTAGGCTGTGGACTCATGTACCTATATTTATATATATATATATATATATATATATATATATATATATTGGGCAATACCTACATTATATCATATATATGTATGGTTGCTTCTTTTGTGGATGCAAAGTGATCCAACAGAATGCAGAAGAAAATGACAATTGGAAGATGAAGAGAAAAAAAATAAGTGTTACATCTCAAGTTAGACATAGTTCGATGCATTTCGACGGGGGCCAGCCATCTTTTTCAGGGAAAATATCTGCTGCGGTTTACAGAGAAAAAAATTGCTGTTTACATGTTCAATGGGGATGAAAATGTGAATATTTCTGTGTTTGGTTGTTTTAGTAAGAGAAGGAGAGGAGGTGTTTAAAAGATTTAATAAACGAACCACCTCTAAACACCAACCACACGAAGCCAGCGTTTACGTGATTCCATGTAATGACGACGACAAATTTTACATCGGAGAGACATCGACACCCATCAAAGAAGATTATACAAACGTAAGAGAGCCGGCAGCAGTTCACAGAAAATTTTGATGTTTACATGTTTGAGGACGAGGAGAGAGATGGACATATTTCTGTGTTGATGGTTTTTTGTAGAAGCAGGAGAGGACGTCTTTGTATCTGCGTAAGTTAGAGTCAAGTTCGGTTTGAAATGTCTCCTCCTTTCACTCCTCAGTTTTGTAAAAACATATATATTTATAATGGTGTAACGATTCGCTACACAAACATATGTATGTTTCTATTTGCTTGGTGTTTGTGCAGCGAATCCTTACTCCATTATATTTCAAGCGTTATTCTAAATCAATTAATGTTCAATATTGAATGTATCGAGATATTGTATCATCGGATATTGTATTATATCATATAGTATTCCTTATTTCTATTATATATATATATTTGTGTGTGTGTGTGTGTGTTTGTATGTGTGTTTGTGTGTGTAAATTGAGGTAACGTCCAAAAGCGTGTTTGTTTGCAATCAATATTCAATAAGATGAGTTATATGCAAATGTTGTCAATATTTCAGCATTTATTCAAATCATCGTCAGAAGATATTCACAATATCAATCATAATTCGTGATCACAGGAGATGATGTACATACACATTGAAACATCAAAATATTCAGCGAAACAAGTGTTTGGATACACAGTCCTTTGGGAACTCCTATGAAAACTGTTTCCGTACATCGTTTGACGGGAACGCTGTCCTCTCACAATCAATATATTAGGAAAAATTTTAATTCTTCTTATCTGTTTATACCCTTCAATTAACCAAAAAGCTAAATTGTAGTTATACAGGAAATTAATGCAGTTATATATATATATATATATATATATATATATATATATAGAGAGAGAGAGAGAGAGAGAGAGAGAGAGAGAGAGTATTGTTAAGGTATTGTTCCTCAAACTAATGGAACCTGGAAGAAGATACATTAAATTATAATAAGACCTTTTTCATTTGTTTCATTACATGAAATATTGGAAATCTTCATTATTAATTTTCTGTTACAATCTACCTTATTCCTAATTGTTTTTGCAATTAATCGCAAAACGTTAATTTACTTAGTGTTGAGGGTAAACCGGCCTAAAGTTAATTGCGATAAAAAGCAGTAACTGTTAAGACGTGGGCAAATAGTAGCAAAAAAAATTAATAACAATGATTTACAACAAAACCATGAACAGTGCGGTTTTGAACACTGCGGAACGAATTAATCGGACTATCCGATACATTTTGAATCAACGTACCCGTGAAATGCGCCAACTTGAAGAGCAGACAGTCCTGCGTTCCCTCGCTTCCGGTTTGGTTTTTGTTTTTTTTTTTCTAGCTTTCTAAACCTGTACGTATAGATCAAAAGAGGCTAAAGTTATTTAATAATCAGCAAATTTGCAAATGTGTCTTTTTTATCCTAAGTAAAAGTTTCCAAAAAGAAATGTCCTTTCCTGTCTGGTCAGTCAATGGTATCTTGACACGCAATTTGACGACTAAATCATCAGGCAAACATGCATCATGCTCACAGACCAACTGCACCTGCTTCACTGACCAAGTGGTTTGGGTTTGTTTATTGTTTTTGTTGTTTGTTTTTTGTTTGTTAGTTGTTGTTTTTTTTTGTTTTGTTTTTTTCAGTAAGGTTTTACTCTAAATAATTCATCACTTTGCAGGAAAGGATTTTCCTCACGGCGTTGTATAAATATTCAGGTCTGGGACTTTGATTTACGAATGACAGACGGACAGTTTGACAAAACGGGAGGTAAAAGCTATTTAAAGGAATCAAAATAAATGAAAAAGAAAAACGAATAGATAAAGACACAAAGGAATAAAGTATCTTCTTCTTATAGACGGAACCACCGTACACTCTTATTTCATTCATTACGCAGGTTGCTCCTTGATTTAAAAGAATTCATAGAAAAACGTAGCTCTTTATCCTCTCAGCTTAACATAGCCAATTAGAGTAGTACCAACCTTTAACGATAGATCGAAACACCATAGTATCTTATTTCGTTCCCTGATGTGTTAGGGTAAAGGATTGATTCATAACATCTAATATAGAAAAACAAGAACAGAAAGTTCAATGAGACGTCCACTATAAAGTTTAAACGCCATTGCCGAATCATGTGATCCCGAGCAGAAGATGAATTAAGGTATGAAGCACATATTCCAAAAACAACTTTCTATCAAGTTTCAAATAAATCAGAATCTGAACAGCTGAGAAAATTGATTTCAAAACATCAAGTTTTAACATCATTACCGGCAGATCACCTGACTATGAGTGGATGATTTTCCTAGATAAAAAGCATCTTAACATTGGACACCAATCTACCAAATTTCAAGTAAATCTAACTTAAAACGGCTGAGTAACAATATGACGGACTGACGGACGGACAGAGCCCCTTATAGCAAGACTGGGACGTCTCTAACTCTTTAAACTTGTAACCATAGATATGCACTATCGCAAATTGTAGCAGTGCCTATCTCTAGTGATGAATAGAACCAACATAGCCCCTATGATTTTTAAATTTGAGCAGCTGCACCCGTTCACTGATCACGGGTTCATTCCTGGCATTTGATCACTTGGTTCTGAAATACGGTAGCATATACACTGTCCTTAAAGTTATATACCCTTAAGGTTGATGTCTAGAAATGGCTTAATATAAATTAATTTCCAGTCAACTTTATATCTGGAATACGATAGTATATAGATTGCCCTTAAAGTTATATACCCTTAAAGTTGATGGCTAAAAGAGGCTTATTATAAATTCATTTCCAGACAACATTATATCTGGAATGTTATGTATGCTCCAAAAATTCACACAAAGGCTCCAAAGTTAGTATAAGGATTAGGGGTTACAGTTATCATTTTAGACATTAGATGTTCCTGGTTCCACGAGCATCCGACGAAAGCCGGAGGATACACGGCCGAAACGTTGTGAACAAATGAACAAGCAGATAAGGAAAATAACCTGGCCATATCATATACAACACCCATGGATTACCTCTTTCTTAGATTTCACTCTAAATACCAGGTTGTTGCAAAAATAGAAATTGCTGTTTTTTACCATCAACTTTAGAGTAGTTTAGAAAAAAAGTTTTTTTATCGAAATATGAACCTTTAGAATCTACACATATTTGCCAACTAGAAACATTCAGGAAGCATAGCATTCCGGGGTCCTGGAACTGAAGAATTTTTTCTTGGACGTTTTGAGGTGCTGTTTGTTTGTTGAAGACCTCTTTCAGGAAATGGTCTGAATATTTCGAAAAAAGAGGTCGTCGGTCGGAAGAAGATCTGGTGAGTAAGCTGGGTCGGGTACAGTTTCGTAGCCTCGTTTGTTCAATTTCTACAGGATGATTCGTGCGACACGCGGAATATTTTGCTCTTAATTCAGGGTCATCCGCACGACATGTCAAGCTTTATTGCGTTTCCAATTCGTCAAATATCTGTTGAATGGTCAATGTTTAGTTCCTCTGCAACCATAGAGGGTTTTTTTTTTTCGTTGGTCTCTCTCAATATTGGTCCCCAATTAGATGTCATCAATCACAGAAGAACGTTCGCGGCTTCAAGGCTCTTATCTCCGTTTCGATATTTCAAGATGTACGTTCTTTGACGATCCCCTGCCCAAATACCTGGTTGATATTGCGATCAGTTTCCGCTACTCCACGTCCCATCTTCAACTCATACGACAAAATTGCTCGAATTTGCCCTTTTCCATCTCTGATGTCACAGCCTCAAATGAAGAAATAAACCAGAATAAATAGTCAAAAGAAAACGTTCAGCTTGAGTAGACAAAACGAAATCCCCACCAAAAATTTGTTCATGAACATAGATAAAAGTTTGTTCCCTAAATAAGTATCCAAGTTTAGAATAACAAAAACTGCAATTATTTTTTCACCAACCTAATAATCCAACGCTTTGCAGAAAAGGATTTTCCTCACGGCTTTGCATGAATGAAGGCGGACAGTTTGGCCAACTTTACCTTCATTCATTTCTCGTCACTCGCAGCCAGAGGGCTCGGGGTACGAAAGGGCAGGCTTAGAGTGTAATGTACAATGAGTGTAATATATAATGATCGGTCAACCTCCAATGATGATTAAGGAAATTTCCACAGGAGACTTGCTACATGATACCCAACCACTTACGGCAACTGATATTCTCGAATGATCACCCACCTTGGTTCTGACCAAGCTCGACGCTGCTTAACTTGGTGATCGTACCGTTGTGTCCTACGCATTTGGCCGTAAGCCGCCAACTTCACCAGATTTACGTCAGGAGTTGTGAGTGGCGAAACGTTTACCTGGATGGAAAATTGAATGCCCCTGTCTGTCCACGTTCCCTTTCCACTAATGCTTTTGGTAAAGGCGTGAATTCATCTTTTTCCCACCCAGTCACTGTGTTGTTCAACCGATTACTGGCTTCTTGGTTCATTGTTTTCAGTATGGCTTCAAACGAGTTCTTTTTAGAACGATGCTCTGTAATAAGATTTCTGACTTCAGAATGATGTAAATTTAGATATAAAATATCTCAATTGCCAACATCGAAGAGAAGTAACTGAAATGCTTTGAAGCAGTGTTTCCGGATGGACGAGAAATTATTTTATATGACAATTTTGGCAGGCTACTTCACATGCGTGCACTGTTTCAAAATAAAACGAATCTCCATGAAATCCTGAAAAGAGGGTGAAATTCAATGGAGAATCACTCTAGTTTGGCAAACTTTCTGAACAGTAAGCTCAACCTACAAAAACGAAAAAATCCCATTAGTTCTATCAAGAAGAATATACAACCAATTCATCCCGTTAGCCATCTTTTGGGCTTGAATATTACCCAAATATTGCCCCTCAAACTGAGACTTATGCTAAACATCACATTGGGAGATCACTAGACAGCACAGTATATTCGAGGAAAAACAGAAGGCAGAGATATCATAGAATCCATTATAAAACTCAAATGGCAATGGGTTGGTCATATTGCAAGAATTCCAGACGACCAATGGACATCATGACTCAAAACGGGGATCCCTAGTGATCATATCAGAAATTGTGATAAAATAAGATAGCGTAGTGAACTAGTACAGAAGGTATTGGCGACGAGATGCCCACATGACAGAGAGATCTTGGGGAAAGTCTACGTCCTAAGAAAGATGTTAAAAGGCTGCTGCTGTTGCTGCTGCTGCTGATGATGATGATGATGATGATGGCTAAGCTATGACTTATCTCCATGCATCGGATGGGAGTTCGAGTCTTGCTTGGAGCTATCGTGTTGCTAAGTATGAAATGTTTTTTAAAATGATTTAATAAAGGGTGACGCAACAAAAAGGGAACAAAAAAGAACAAATTTATTATTCGAAATATGACCAGTTTGAAGCAATAACCTTTCTTTTCACAACGGCCTTTTGATAGTAATATGCGTTCTCTATTAAAAAAAATTTTTTTCTGGGTTTAGTGATCACATATCCAGTGAAAGCATGAATCACGGCTTCCCAATTATTGAACTACTTGTTTACGAATACGACGCTGAAAATGCTTGAAAAGATGAGACTCTGTGGGCGAAATGTCACGTGAACAATGGCGGATGCTGAAACTCTATCAACGATAAAACGACTTCGTTAATTTTCCAAATTTTATTCGTGAAGTATTGGAACATTATTATCAATTTTGACTAGTTTTTTTTTTTAAATCTTCAGTGATGTCATAAGTTGAATTTTTCTAATCTCCAAGACTTAGCACAACCAGCTAGGGGGTATTGGATCATCAACTGTCATTTCATCAGCATTTCATTCAGTGCATGTCGGATATTTTGACCTTTCCTATTGCCTTCGTGATATGGTTGTATTGAGGTCCTAAAGTTTCCAGAAATAGCTTGAATCATTGCTCGTAGGTTGCTGGTTCCTGCAGTCGATAATTATCCATCATTAAAAACAGGTTTGGTCAATCCCCGACGTTTGTTATTGATATCTATATTTCCCGTCCTAAGCTTACTGAACCAGTGCAGAACAGTTTGCACTCCAGTAGTATTCGATACAACTCCTTTATTTGCGAACAAACAGCTTGAGCAGTATCAAGTCGTAATTTGAAACCTGAAAATAAGTCAAAACTCCTTGGGTAGATATCGTTCAAAAATCGTATATTTATTATTTTCACTGAATAACCGTTGCCATCAAAATTGGCAAAAAGCTCTATCATTTTTTTTTATATCTGCGTGTGTTTTGGCACCCCTGGCCATATCATTTTTTGTTCTACGGACTTGAAAAGTTAATTTTTTTTATCTTTTGGAAAAAGCTTTTTTGACGTTTTTTTTTTAAATGATATTTAGATTCTGGAAAATTTAGATGTTTCCTAACTCTATTCTAGATACAACGATAGAATACAAATCATCTTGGAAGAAATATTGCAACATTAGTATTTATTTAAACACACACACACACACACACACACACACACACACACACAAACACACACACATACACGCATATATACATATACATTGACCACCATGATTAAATATCTACAATGGATAAAATCTGTTTTCATTTGTTTTCAGTTTGTTTGAGAAAATATATGCATCATATATATATATATATATATTTATATATATATGTGTGTGTGTGTGTGTGTGTGTAATCATTAATTCTTTATCATGTAACCGTTTTGGGGATTCAAAAACAAATCAGTTATATCAGCATGACTCCACAGCAAGCACTCTATTATTTTAATGTACATATATTTTTTTAGAGTCGTATCAATATATATATATATATATATATATATATAGAGAGAGAGAGAGAGAGAGAGAGAGAGTCGTATCAATATATATATATATATATATATATATATATATATATATATATATATATATATATCACTTATCACGTCACATCACGCGCATATGGCTAAACCAAATATTGCGTTGTTTTCGGACAACTATTAAATTCTATTGATCCAACAATACGTTATCTTATGCAGAAAAGTATTAAAGAAACTCAATAAAAAAGAAAACTGACAAGATTTCCGTTTTCAAACAGACATGAATTATATGTACGTGTTTATCAAGTTGTACATGAAATGTCCATTTTTTCACATCAGTGAGTTGGATAGCAAATGCTGGAGATTTACAAATATAATTGATTTTTTCCATTGAGTTCAATTGAAAGAGCGTAGCTCTGTTATACATGCATCTAATACAATAAAAAAAGAACTTGCTTGTGTATCATATAGACTCCCAAACGGCTGCATCTTGGGGGCTGCAAATTTGTCTATAGGGGTGACTTGGTGGAAAGATTAACAGGGGATAAGTTCTGCTGACCTCCTACGCCCCCATAGGTCAATTTGGGTCAAAACTACTTTTTTCCTAATCCCCATTTCCAAATTTCTATTTGAAAGATTCGTTTATTTATTTATTTATCTTTTTTTAAAAAACATTGATTACGGTGATGGTACTATGTTTAAAATCGCAGGATTTGGAATCGATTGAGAGATTTCAAAATCTGGAAGAGAAAATTGAAAACTCATGTTCTTTTAGTTTTGTGTGCTTTCATTCTATCAGACCTCCAAAACTTCCTATATGTATCAGTTGCGAGAAAATATCTTTTAAAAGCTTTTAGTTGCGAGAGGTTCCATTCACGATGTAACTATAATTCTGAATTGGGCCCTTACTTTCCTTCCACTGCAGATGTGAATCCATCTCTCTCTCTCTCTCTCTCTCTCTCTCTCTCTCTCTCTCTCTCTCTCTCTCTCTCTCTCTCTCTCTCTCTCTCTCTCTCTCTCTCTCTCTCTCTCTCTCAGTACTTTTTCAGGGAATCAGACCGTAGCCTGACAATAAAATATGTTTTCTCTGAGCAAAAGCCCTAACCATATCCAAAAACCTTACTCTCAGGGAAACTAGCCTAGAAAACACAGGAACTATTTGAATCCAATGGTCTGCCTTGACTTGCGAATTACTCATTCCAAAAATAATCAGGTGTTTTTAGGGATGGTCTTGGAAGGGGCTACGTGGGCCTGTCCGAGAGCGAACGTGGCAGCCCGGGAGTAGGCACGACTAAGGGGTTACATGTGCCCCAGCATCCCACATATTTAATTTCATGGAATATTATTAGCTTTCTTGTGTTGTAAACTGAAGCTTCTTCCCTGTGCAATACCAGGTACTCCAGCAAGTATGTACATTTTATTACATATGCATGTTTATTAATTGTAGTTTTTCACCAGTATATTTCAGCTTCGAACAATAAAAGTTATTAATCGAAATAAGAACCTTCAGTATCTACACATTCTTGTCAACTAGAAATAAGTCCATTTATACCGGAAACATAAAATTCTGCGGTCCTGGAACAAATTAATTCTTCTTAGACGTTTTGAGCTGCTGCTGCTGATAGTTTTTGAAGACCTCATCTTGAAGGAAGTGGTCGACATGTTTGAAAAGGTGATTGTAGTAGGTTGCAGAAAGGTATAGTGATTAGTCTAGGTGTGGTATAGTTTCAAGGTTTAGTTCGTTCAATTTCTTGAGGGACATTTGCAAGACGTGCAACTTCTTACTTTTCATTCAGGATCAACTGGGCAAAATACCGAGCTTTTTTTTTTCTTTTCTTTTTGCTTTTCCAATTTGGTAATAATGTCGATCAACTATTGAAATGTCAACGTCTAGTTCCTCTGCAAATCCTCGAGTCATCCCGCATGGATCCGCTTCCATAATTGCCATCAATTGGATGTCGTTGATCACTGAAGGACGTCCACGTCTTCAAGGACTCTCCTCTCCGTTTCGAAAATTTTGGGAGCCAATATTGAGCTGTTCGTTCGTTGAAGGTCCTCTTGCCAAATTCTTGGTTGATATTACAAGCTGTTTCTGCTGTTTTACATACCATTTTGAACTCATACAACGAAATTGCTTGAATTAGCTTTTATCCATCTCTGATTTGATAGCCTCCAATAAACCAAAATGAAACCAGGAAAAGAAAACGTTCAGCCTGAATAAATAGAGCGAAATACTTACCTTAAGATGGTATATTCCATGAACACAGTAAGACAGTACCTTATTCCAAAAATAAGCATCTAGGTTCAAAATAACAAAAACCGCAATTATTTTTGCACCAACCAATTATTTATCTATGAATATTTTATGTGTTATTCTCTATGATGTAAAAAAACGAACTCATTTTGAGTGTAACAACCCAATTAGTAAAAGTACAGTCGAGCCCTTACGCTTGCTACCGTGCCAGCTTCCTTTGTCCAGGTTTCACACATCACTAGTTCCTGTATCTCTGTCAGTTTTTCGAGGTTAGCAATTTTTGAAATAGACGTAAACATGGGGGATTGACAAGCATCCGAATTGGCGTCACTCACCTCAGCATTCTGACGAACTGGTAATAAATGAATCACCGTTGCCCTTGTATGTACCAGAACTGATAATCAGAAAAAAGATTATAGGAAATTATCAAAAAAAAAAAAGAAGAGACATTTCATATCATATCATCCGGAAGAAAATACCAACACAAGATTTGGGTATTGTTGATCAAAAATGACCATCATCATCATCATCATCATCAGTTTTTTGAGCCTGTCGTTGAACATATACCTTCCAAGGATCAGTTACATTTCTCTATCATGGGCGTTGTAGAGCCAGTATTTTCTGAATTCGTCAGCATCAATAATGACAAGCATTAGAAATCTAAACTTTTGAATTCAATACATCTCGATCAATAAAAATGGACGTACATATGTCTGTTTGTATACATATGTATGTATGTTCCAGGTTGTGGGCTACAGTTTTGAAAGTCAGGAACTGGAATTTCGAGCAGGGGTACATCTCTGCCAGGCATGGATCATGGGCTATGTGAATTTTCCTGAATGGGTATGCATCATACTTTCGAAGTCCGTTGTTTGACATAGACCTTCCCCAGGATTTGCCTCATTTCTCTATCGTGGGCGTCACGAGGCCAGTATTTTCTGAACTTGTCTAGTTCATCTCTCCATCTTGTGTTCTGTTGGCATCGGTTGCGCATATGGTCTCTGGGGATCCACGTTGTGAGTTGTGATATCCATTGGTTGTCTTTCATTCTTGCAACATGACCAGCGCATTGCCATTTGTGTTTTCTAATGGACTCTTAATGCTTCTGACCCCCTTTTTTCCAATATATTGTGCTGTCTTATGATCTCTCCATGTAAGGTTGAACATGATTCTTCCATGCGTACGTTGCATGCTTCTCAGTTTGAAGATCTGTCTCTTGGTTAGGTTCGATGTTTCAACTCTATAAGTGACTATCAATGCATCGGTTTACACTCTTCTCTTTAGGATCATTGGGATCCCAATAAAAGCAATCCTTTGGAGAAAAAAAAGGAAGAGTTTTTAGATTGTGTCAGCTTGTGTACTCATGCAAATCTTCTGGGTTGTAGGCCCAGAAATGTGTCCCAGAGTGACCAGAGACAAGAAAAAACAGACTCGAGTCGCCGATTTAAATTTTTTTCTAATACAATTTTTCGATTTTGCAAGTCAGTTTTAAATTCGAAAAATTGATTGGAAAACATCTCTATTAACAACACTAGACTTCAGAACATGACTAATCATTCAAAAAATTCTAAACACTGGAATGACTTTCGAAAAAAACTATTTTAAAAAAATGGAAACCCTGAAACAGTGACGAGAAAGAGAGAAGAACCTGTAGCTCACTTGGCTGGCTGGTCAAGCGGGCCATCTGTGGGGCTACAGTGATTTGATATCGATTTTTTTTGGAGAGGTACCTTAGGCCGGCCCTGGGTCAGACAAAAATTTAGTCTCGGCTTCTAAACACTGAATTTCGCAGGTGCATGCTTCTGAATTATTCAATCGTGGGCCAATTTGTTGCTCGTAAGGAAACTTTATCACGCATCAGTAATTATTTAGGATTGGATCTGCTCAGTCCAGTAAGTTGCTGAGTGCAGGGTGGAGGGGGAAGGAGGGGGGAGAATCGAAGAGGAGGGGATAGAGGAAGAGAGAGAGAGACAGTGGTAGAAGAAAACGCGAGGGGGGAAGAGCAAAAAAGTGAGAAGGAAGAGTAAAAAGACTTGTAGGAAAGAAGAGAGAGGGAGAAGAAAGTGAGAGGGAGAAGGCAAAAATTAGAGAAGAAGGAGGAGAAGGGGATAGGTAGGAACGAAGAGAGAGGGAGAAGAAAATGTGTGGGAGTGGAAGACAAAAATAGAGAAGGGGGAGGAGGAGGAGCTAAAAGATTTGTAGGAACAAAAGGAGTGGGGGAAGAAAGAGAGATAGGAATGATGAAAAAAACTACAGGAGGAAGAAGAAAGAAATTGCTGTGATCAAAGATAGGGTGAGCAGGGAGAGGTAGACAGAAGATAGGGGAGGAGGAAAAAAGAGATTTGTAGGAAAAGAGAGAGGGTGATAAGAAAGAGTGTGGGAGAAGAAGATAAGAATGGAGGGGGAGGAAGGAAGAGATTTGTAGGAACAAACAGAATGTGAGAAAAAAGAGAGAGGAGTAGGAGAAAACAGATGGAGGGGGAAGAGAGAAATAGTGAAAGAGAGGAAGACAAAAACAAGAGGAGGGGGAAGAAAGAGATTGGTAGGAACAAAAAGAGGGTGAAAAGAAAGGGCAAGGGAGAGGATGACAAAAACACAGAGGACTAGAGAGAGAAAGAGAATGTCAAAGAAAGAAAGAAGGGGAGGAGGAAGGCTCGTCACAGCTCGGTGGCTGCTGAGTGAGGTGTGGGCGGGGGGGGTTGGTCTGTCCATCTGTCAAGTAGATAATGGATAGACATGGCATGTACGAGACACGATGGTCGATGGTCAACTGAACAGGAAGTGGTGCCCATTACAAGGTTTTATTTTAATACATAAAAGGAAAAGTGATAGGTATACCCGAATGTTCGTGAGTATGTGCATGCATGTGTGCGTATGTGTGAGTGTGTGTTTGCTCCGTTTCAAAGAAGTATTAGACTTGTGATCTTAAACTGAATTCAATACACATCTATATCTATAATTGTGAAGGAATATGTGTCTGTCTGTATACATATGTATGTGTATTCCGGGTTGTAGGCTATAGTTTTGCCAGTTGGGAGCTTGAATTTGGAGCAGGGGTACAACTTTGCCTGGTATGGATCATGGGCTATGTGAATTATTCTGAATGTGTGTGCATCATACTTTTAAAGTCCGTCGTTGAACATACACCTTCCCCAGGATTCGACACACTTTTCTATCGTGGGCGTTGCAGGGCCAGTATTTGTCTAGTTCATCTCTCCATCTTATGTTCTGTCAGCCTCAGTTTCGCGTATGGTCTCTGGGGATCCATGTTGTGATGTTATCAGTTGTCAGCCATTCTCGCAACATGACCAGCCCGTTTCTATTTGAGTTTTTTGATAGATTCTAGGATACCCCGGACTCCTGCTTTCCCCCTGAAATATTGTGCTTTCTTGTGATCTCTCCATATGAGGTTGAGCGTGATTCTTTCTTGTACGCGTTTCATGCTTCTCAGTTTGCATGTCAGTTTCTCGTTAGGTTCTAGGTTTCAACTGCAAGGTGACTATCGGGAAGATGCATTCATCATCATCATCATCATCATCATCATCATCATCATCAGTCTTTTAACGTCCGTCGTTGGACATAGACCATCCCCTGGATTCGCCACAATTCTCTATCAAGGGCGTCGCAGAGCCAGTATTTCCTGAATTTGTCAAGTTCATCTCTCCATCTTGTGTTCTGTTGGCCTTGATTTCTTATGTGATCTCTTGGGATCCATGTTGTGAGACGTGATGTCCATCGGTTGGTGGTTGTATACTATTCTTGTTTTTGAAGGTTGAGTTCACTCTGCCGAAGGCTTGCCATCTGAGTGAGAGTGATTCCTCGCTTGATTTCTTTTCTTTTTCTTTTTTTTTTTTTTGAGGATTTCATAGAGAATCGTTGTCCTATGTAGATATAGTGATGTTCCAGTAATTCTCTAATTAGGCGCCAGAAGACCCAAGGGGGTACCGGAGGGTAAGAGGAGGAAGGTGTGATATCAAAAGTCAAGGGGTTTGTAGGGGTGATGTTGGAAGTCAAAAGGTCAGTAAGGGGCGCTGGTTGGCATGATAACGGTAGGGAATCGTTAGAAGACAAGGGATGGTGAACGGACGAAGGACAAAGAATACTGTTTTTTTTTCAATGCATCAATCGTGACAAACTCCATGGGGATTGAGTGTGTTGATAAAATATACTCTCGAAAAGGGGGGGGGGGTCCGAAAAAGTTTGGGAAACATTGTGCTAGATGAACGATATGCTTTGCTTTTTTTTCATTTTTTTTTTTTTTCACTGGATTTTCGCTTTGTGAATATTTTAAATATTGCTGCTTGGGCAAGTTCCATCCCATCGTGTAATATTGGGTCTAAGGGAAGCTACAGAGAAAGATTTCATTCCCTCGTTGATCAGATTAGAATGTACGACAATCACACTTTTTCTATCTAGAACCAACGAGTAGTATCTACCAGATCCCCGCACCTTTCTGATCTGGAATCAGTTACAATTTCTTACCGAGAAGCCTACATGATAATATTAAGCGAGAAGGGACAGGGGAAATGCGAATGGAAAAATAAGGGGGAGGTGGATGTAAAGGATGAAAGGTAGGATCTAACAGAGCTAAAGAAAACCCCCAAAAAGGTGAAAGGAAAAAGTACTGAAATCCATATATAATAATGTCATCTCTATGAATGAACGTATAGAGGTAAATTTTCATTTCATAATTTCATTTCGATATTCGTATTCCAAGATAATCATTTTACGATGTTGTTTTAATATTTTCGTGTGTTTTTTCAATATATAGTATTATTGAATAGTTTTTGATTTTTTTTACTTTGAGAAATATTTTTTTGTTTTTGTATATGTGTTCGCTAATTTTTTATCTATATTTATCAATCTCCTTATTTCTGATATCAATTTACATTAAAATACGCATTCAACATTTTAAAATACATTAATGCAATATCAATTTACATTAAGAAAAATAGTATTCAACGTCAAAATACATTCATTGATGTAATATCAATTTACATTAAAAATACGTATCCAATATTTTAAAAATTACATTAATTCAATATCAATTTACATGAAAAAGAATTCGTATTCAACATTGAAATATATACGTTAATTCAATATCAATTTGCATTAAAATTACGTATTCAACATTAAGAAAAATACATTAATTCAATAGAACTTCACATTAAAACGACATATTCAACATTTCAAAAGATACTCAAGTTATAAAAGTGAATGAAACTTGATTAAAAGATATAAACTCAATAGTGGACAGAAACAATTACCTGGCACATTTCATTCATCTATTTTTACTGAATTCTCCTTTACATTTTAGCTGGAAAATCCCAAAATTACCCCATTAAGTTATTTTCTATCTCAGATGATCTAAATTTATCCAAGTTATTTTTAATATCATTTACGCTTGTACTATTTTTTTATATATAAGATTATGAATTATTCGGGTATTTCAAAATTCTTTGAGAGAAAAATCAATTTGTTCTTACGACTTTGTATGAACCAATCTAGTAAATTTACCGTTCTCTCAGACTTATTAAACATTAGAATTCTGTAATTTGTAATAGCATTTGATACCTTGAAATTTTATATTTAGTTTCCTCTTGCCCATCCCCCAAACAAAGTAGTCATGCCGAAATTTGTCTAGTCTATCCTTATAACTTGAATCTCTCATGCCACTTATTATCCTTGTAAATTCTCTCTGAATTTCAAAATTGAATTTCAATTACCGTGTCAAGCATGCGGAGCCCAAGTCTGTGCACAATACTCAATTACGTGGGCATAGAGTTGCTTTATGAATATCAAGTATAACAAATAAATTCCTTGATAAAATATTTCTTCCGAGCCAACCAATTAAAATCCTGCACTAAATTTGGAGGGAGGAGGTTGTTCACGAAGAGCCCCGCCCCCAATCTCAACTACTGCCCCTGATTGTGGTACAATTCTGTGTCAAAAGAAACATTTCCGAATAATCAGTATTTTCAATTCCTCAATTTTAAAAATACCCTAAAATAACAATTTATCACAGAATCTTTTGAATAACTATCCAAACCATAAACTTCAGGCATGTATCTATCAAGAAAAAAAACTATATGCACCTGGGGGCTCACAGTAGGCCCTTCTAGCTCAATGCATACTAGGTTTATCTCGATTTTATTCTTATTTATTATGCTCACAGAAGAAATGTACATAAGAATGATATATATACATACATAAATTTTTATAACTCGATTACTATTGACTTTGGTCATTTTATAAAAAATAGTCGGCTCATCAATACCTTTCCAATGATATATAACTTGACGATGTTTGGTGATATCAAGTTGTCTGCCTATGGAATCCTGGAACTGATTTTCAACCGCTGCCGAAATGTGGTGAACAGGATTAAAAAAATGCCAAAGATGTTTTTCGCATACTTCAGTTTACTAACTAAGAGAATCATTAAAAGATTGCTTTAAACAAAGAATGCACACGGGGAGAGGGAAGCGCTCTCACTAAATCAATAGCATCTTTAAAAAGCAAATTTTGATAATGGATAATTAAAAAAGCCAAGTGTGGGTATTTTTCTTAGATATGGAAGATACTACAATGAACATTGAGAGAATTCTCGATTGAAAAGAATTCTCCTCTTGACAGCACAGTACATAAAGATGAAAACAGGAGTTCGAGACACCATAGTAACTATTAAAAAAACTGATATGGCAATGGGCAGGCCATGTTGCAAGAATAAAAGACAACCGATGGACATCACGTCTCACAACATGGATCCCCAAAGACCACATAAGAAACCGAGGACGACAGAACACAAGATGGAGAGATGAACTAGACAAATTCAGGAAATATTGGCTCCGCGACGCTCATGATAGAGAATTGCAGCGAATCTTGGGGGAGGTCTATGTCCAACGACGGACGATAAAAGACTGATGATGATGATGATGATGATGATGATGATGATGATGATGAACAGGTCTGCTTAATCAATTGGTAGAAACCGTCTCGCGACTGACGTCTTTTAGCAGCATGACTTTTTGGGGATGATCAATTGAAAATTAGAAAAGAAAAAGTGATCGTTGAATAGGTTACTTCTTTCACCTTTCGTTAGGCACTGGTCATAGAAAAAAGTCTGAATTTTTAAAAGGAAAAACAATCGCCAATGCTGCTGGCCACAAACTAATGGATCATCTTTTGCATAAACTTGCATTGCAAATTTAACCCCCACAAAAACCTTTTCAAGCGGAAAATTCTTTTAAAAAAAGTTTTCTTGTGGACATAATGAGGAGAACATGTCGAAATTTCCAGCCCTCTAGGTCTTTTGGTGTAGCCTGTAAGCGTGATACATACATACAAAGCTGGACCAGCTTCAAAACTGAAGAAACATATGTTGAGAGTTTTAGGTGACAATTTCTAACAGTGGTTATGGAGATTAGTACAGTATTCGGGAGAAAAAAAAAAGGATATCCCACGAATTTTTTTAAAAATTCAATTTAGGTCATTTACTTATTTTTTGTTTGTTGGTAAACTCTATAACAAGAACTGGGATAGTCTTTGTTTTCCTAATGTAACAGCAACAAGAACAATCCTCACCTAAACTATACGTAAAGTCTACATTCCCCTACCATGGTTGTATTCACGATCGACTGATTGCCAGTAAGCTGCCTTACTGATTGAGCTAATTGGCTAATCATAGACATTAATGATAATCTATCATACAGGTACGTAACCTATCATACAAATACACAATATATACATGTCTATATATATATATATATATATATATATATATATATACATATATATATATCATCCACCAACATGATGTATTACATCTCATCAGTGTGGATATAGACTTTTCGTTATCCCATCCGATACCGCGAGGCAGAATTGAAACCTTCACTTCAGACTCGCTCGCCGATATCCTACCTCTGGACAGTTAGTGAGGCTGTATTTAAGCAACATATTTATTTACACTGAAATATTCTATTCATCATACATGTTTCACCGATTCGGCAAGATCGCTTAATTGGCGAAATTCATGTTTTTTCATTTTTGTAAAATGAAAATTTTGATTTCGCTTTGATTACATAATGAAAATTTGATCCTAATAGTAGTTGCTTTATATCTTTCATTTGCATAACTTTTCATTGTAAAAAAAATACTTTTGTTTATATCTTTGTTTTGTTTTTGTTTTTTTGTGAAAAAAAAGTTAAAATATCGCCAATTAGGCAATTTCACCAAGTCGGCGAAAAAGAAAGTTGTATTAATCATCTTCACTCGGAATAAAAATTGGGGAGTAGTTTGAGCCAGCAGCCTTCATTTTTATTGTAATTACAGGACAGCTCATTCAAGAGTCGGAGCATAGATAATTTTCATCCCGAGTTAAAACAGGCTTCTGAAAAAAAATACTCCCAGTCTGTAGAAAGCAGACGAGATTTATTAAAATATAGACCCTATCTTATGTCCAAGTGGAGACAACTCAATTTTTCACTTTTTTCTTGATCGCCTCCCTTTATATCATAAATCCATGTTCTATGCTATGTTCAGGACCGTATTTCATGACATATAAGACACTCATTCTTCTACGTTCTGTCTCGAGCAGACGCTTTGTCAGTTATTTATCAACGTCACCGCACTATGCAAATAATGTGAACAGCCGACTACTGCAGGAGTTGAGGTAGATATAAATATGCACGCAAAAATTGAGGTATTTTTCTTATGGCAGTGCGTCTGATATGTCGAGAAATATGGTAAATTAAGTTCACTTTTTGAAAATTAATCTCATCTTGAATCAATTGCCAAGAAATTCGTTTCAAAGTCATTTTCAGGCTATTTAACCCCATTTTGATGTTTGAGTTGTTAGCACAACGTTTTGGCCGATACATTCATCGGCCTTCTCCAAGTGTACGATCCAAATGTGACGGTGGTAAACAAAATGTTTTTCTCAACAATGTTGGCAATGCTTATAACGTTGGATTCGAGTGATTCTTTTTCCTTTCTCCGTTAGGCTTAGATTTACGTACCTTGTTACCGTTGAGAAGCAGACGTAAGATCAGAGGATCTCTTTACTTGTCTAGTTTATGCACTCAATCGACATGTTGATAGGTGCTGCTTCTTTTATTTTTCTCAGCGTTCCCTGTCTATGATCCGGACTTCTTCCCGGAGAGGATACGGTTCGCCCTTCTCTCACTAGATATTGCCTGCCATCCTAGATGTGTTAACGTCGTGGTAACAACACAGTTCAATCATCCGAAAAAATGTTTACGGCCTTCCTCTAAACTATAGGAAAAAAATGTTGGCAGCGTCTTATACATAGGGACTCTTTTTCACCCGACTCATTCCATGAAATAATGAAATAATCAGATATATTTTTCTATCAAACAACTCGAGTAAAAAATACAGTTTTGCATCTTTAATCTGATAAGGGACGAGGCCAGTTCCAGACCACAGGATATTCTCGAAAATAGAACTTCTTTTTTTTTTTCAAATTTTCCATACTATAACAAAATAAATTTTTTTTTGGGGGGGGGTTATCAATTTTTAACGATTTCTCAAATTGTATGTAAAATAGAATCTTCATCATCATCATCATCATCATTTGTCTTTTATTGTCCGTCGTTGGACATAGACCTTCCCCGGGATTCGCTGCAATTCTCTATCGTGGGCGTCGTAGGACCAGTATTTTCTGAATTTGTCTAGTTGGTCTCTCCATCTTGTATTCTGCCGGCTTAGGTTTTGCATGTGATCTTTGGGGTAAAATAGAACGATGTAAGTTTGATACTAATAATATATCTATGTAATTTTAATTTGTTATACTGGATATATTTATAAGATATAGAAAGAATAATTAATACATATTTTTTATGCTAAAACAAACATCGAAACTTGTTCTATGAAACATATTAGACTAGTTAGTTGGTCAAAACTAAAGTTTGAAACATCATCATCATCATCATAATCAGTCTTTTAACGTCCGTCGTTTGGACATAGCCCTTCCACAGGATTCGCTACAATTCCGTATCATGGGCATCGCAGAGCCAGTATTTTTTAAATTTGTACAGTTCACCTCTCCATCTCGTATTTTGTTGGCCTTGGTTGCGCATGTGATCTCTGGGAATCCATGTTGTGAGTCATGATGTCCATTGATTGTCTTTCATTCTCGCAACACGTCCAGCCCATTGCCATTTGAGTTTTCTAATAGATTCTATGATGTCACGGACCCCTGTTTTTTTCCTGATATACTGTGCTGTGATCTCTCCACGTAAGGTTGAGCATGATTCTCTCAGGTGCACGTTGCATGCTTCTCAGCTTGCAGGTCTGTCTCTTGGTTGGGTTCCATGTTTCAGCTCCATAAGTGACTATCGGGAGAATGCATTGGTTGTACACTCTTATTATTCTTGGATTATTGGGATCTTCTTGTGTCTGAAGGTTGAGCTTGCTCTGTCAAAGGCTTGCCATCCTAGAATGATTCTCAGCTTGATCTCTTCCTCTTCGAAACCTAATCGGAAAACTCCCAATCCCAATTAATGGCAGCTTATTACTGTCATGGGCATTTACGACCAGTAAATGAAACGAAGTTGAGATCTTCTACCGAAAATTGAACTAGGATCGCTGGGTTCAAAGTCCTATCCACTACATCATAATGTAAACAGCATTTATGAATGTAATTATGAATGTAATTGGTCAAAGCAGACTAGATGTTCTGCACATGAAAAGTCGAAGGTTCTATCGAGATTTAAACTCGGGTCACTGGATTTTTCTAGAGAACCTAAATTGCACTTAAAACAGTACACCTATGTATTATCTAATAGGAAAAAAAAACAATATGTTTTGTGTATGAAATAAAGGAGAGTACTGAAGGTTCAACGGAAATTTGAACTCAGATCGCAGTATTGAAAATCCAGTGTTGCACAATAGAAAAATAGGTCAGACGTTCCGTATCATATATATATATATATATATATATATATATATATATATATATATATATATATATATATATATATATATATATATATATATATATATATATATATATGTATATATATATATATACATATGTATATATATATATGTATATATATATATATACATACACATATATATATATATATATATATATACATACATACATACATACATATATATATATATATATATATATATATATATACATACATACATACATACATATATATATATATATATATATATATATATATATATATATATATATATATATATATATATATATATATATGAACCTGACAAAGGCGGTCAGATATTCTGATGATGAAATTTTTTAAAAAAATTGAGCTTAAGGTTCTACAGAGATTTCAACTCTGATCGCTGGATTCAAGGTCCAGAGTGCTTGCCATTACACCATAGAATAAAAATTATGTGTAATGATGTAAACGTATTTATTACCCCTATTGCTCCTGTATTGGAAATATAAGTGAGAGGACCAAAAGTTATACCGAGATTTGAACCCAGATCGCTGCATCCAGTGTCCAGAGTGCCACGCATCACATCATAGAACCGAAATTGCGCTGGTTCATGATAGACTATGTATTAACTAGTCACAAGATGCCAAATGTTATGTATAGAAAAAAAAAGACAGACCTGAAAATTCTACTGAGATTTGAACTCAGATGGCTGGATTCGAAGTCCACAGAGCTATCATTGCATTATAGAACAAAAATCTCACCCAAAGCTGTCAAGATATTCATTAACAAGTCAAAGCAGGCCAGTTGTTCAGTGTAGAATATAAAAGACAGAAAGCCTAAGGTTCTAGCGAGATTTTAACACGATCACTGGTTTTAAATTCCGGTGAGTTTACCATCTCACCAAAGGATAACATATTTATTAAGTTGTTGAAGGAAGCTGAACGTTATTTAGAAGAAATAAACAACGTAAAGCCAAAGGTTTTACCATGATTAGAACTCGGATCGCCGGGTACAAAGTCCAGAGTGCTAACCATTAAACCATAGGAACAAAATTACACCAGCTGCTGTTGAAATAATTAATGAAAGTTGGATAATTGTTCTATATTGGAAATAAGAATAGCCGAAGGTTCTAATGAGATTGGAACTCGGATTGCTAGGTTCATAAGCCCAGAATGCTAACCATTACATCGTAGAAATGATGTAACTATTAAGAAATTAAAATAGTCATTGACTAGTAAAAGCAGGCTAATTGTTCTTTATAGGAAATAAATGACAGAGGGACGTTGGTTCTAACGAGATTTAAACTCTGATCAAAGTCCAGAGTGTTAACATTACACCATAGAACAGAAATTGCATCGATTGATGCTAAAGCACTTATCTACATGTTAGAGCAGGACAGCTGCTCTGAATAGGAAAAGGTGAAAGTTCTGTTGATATATTTTTTTATTGGTTTAAGAAGACCCGACGTTTTTTTAATAAGGAATAAAATCCAGTGAACTGGAAGCTCGGTCAGGATTTATACTCGGACCGACGGTTTCATACTCCAGAGGACAAACAATTACACCACAAAACAGAAATTTCACGTTGTATTCTTAACGTATTTATTATATATACAAGGGAAATTGCGCCAAAAACCTTTGAAATATTAATAAAATCGCCTGAGCAGGCCTATTGTTTTGAATAGGAAATAAAAGACAAAGAGCTGAAGGTTTTAAAGAGATTTGAACGCGGATTACCGGATTCAATGTCCAGACAACTAAGCATCACACCAAAGAAGAGAAATAGCAACCTCCGCTGTTAAAATATTCATCAGCAAAACAAAGCAGGCCGGGTGTTCTGTATAGGAAATAAAAGCCGTTGAGTTGAAGGTTCTACCCTAGATTTGAACTGGGATTGCTGTATTAAAGGTGCCAAACATTACACGATAGATACGAATTTGTGTCACTTGCCGCTAAAATATATATTAATCAGTTAAAGCAGGTCATGTAATTAGAAGGGGAAATAAATAAAGTCGAAAGTTCTGTCGGGAGCTAAGCCATACAATTGATAGTTTTAATATATTCTTTAACTAGTTTAAGAAGGGCCGACTTTTTGTATAGAAAATATAACCCAGAGAGTTGGAAGTTCTACCGGGATTTGATTTCAGACCGACGGATTCAGAGTCCAGAGAGCGAACAATTACACCACAGAACTGGAATAATGATTGATTATCTTATCGTATTCATAATACATTGAACTGATCTGTATTGGAAACAAAGATTCGAAGGTTCTACCGAGATTTGAACACGCCTCGCTTGATTAAAAAATGAATAGCATTACTGTTTACACCATAGACCCAACGATGTGTTCGAATTTTTTTAATATATTCCTTAACTAGTTTAAGAAAGTTTTGTATAGGAAATGAAAGCAAGTGAATTGGAAGTTCTACCGCGATTTGAATTCAGATCGACGGATTCAGAGACCAGTGGACGAACGATTGCACCAGAGAGCAGAGACCATGCTTGATATTCTTAACGTATTTATCATATATACAACTGAAATCGCACCAAAACCGTTGAACTGTTCATTGAATCGTAAAAGCTTATCAATTGCGCTGTATAGGAAATAAATAGACAAAAAGCAGGAGGTTCTACCGAGATTTGAATTAAGTTAGCTGGATCCAAAGCCCTTAGTGCTAACCATTACACCATAGAGCAGACATTAAGATATTTATTGAATAGTAAAAGCGGGCCAGGTGTTCTTAATTGGCAATAAAAGGCTTAGGAGTGCTAACATTTACACCATAGACCCGAAAATGCGTTGGATTATATTAATATAATTGCTAACTAGTCCAAGAAGGTCCGATGTTTCGTATAGTGAATAAATGCCAGAGAGTTGGAAGTTCTACCGGGATTTGAACTCAGACCGCAGAGGGCAAACAATTACACCACTGGACAGAAATCATGCTTGATATTCTTAACGCATTTATTGCATTCTGGTATACGAGATAATAGACCGAAAGCCAACGGTTTCGTAGAGAAATCAGATCGTTGGACTCAAATTTCAGGGTGCTCACAATTACACCATAGAAGTGAATATACTCGAAATACTTATTAACTAGTCAAAGCCAGCCAAGTAATCTGTATGGCAAATAACTAACAAAGAGATGAAGAATGTATTGTGATTTGAACTGATTCAAAATCCAGAGTGCAAACTATTACACGGTAGAATCGTAACTGTTCCTTATTTTGTTACGATTTAGTCAAAGTAAGCCAGGTTTTATGTTTAGGAAATGAGAGAGAGATAGATAGAGAGGGAGAGAGAGAAGGGGAGCTGATGATTCTACGGGATTTTAACTCGGGTAACAAGCCCAGGGGACTAAGCATTTCACTATAGAACCGAAATTGCACCCAAAACGGTTAACATCTATTGACTAGCTAAAGCTGGTCAGTGTTGAAGGTTCTACCGGGATTGAAACTTGAATTATTGAATTCAACGTCAAGAAACGATTACACCGTTGAACCGACATTGCAACAATCGCCGATAAAGTATTTATTAACCAATCAAAACAGGCTAATTGTTCAACAAAAGGAATAAAGAAGTAAGCCGAAAGTTCAACCGAGATTTGAAATCGGATAGCTAGATTTAATTGCTGAAGTGCTAACCATTGCACCACAACAGTTTAAACATTCATTGAATCGTCAAAGTTGGCAAGATGTTCTATTTAAGAGTTGAAATGCACTGAGTCGAAGTTTCTACGGAGATTTAAACCCAGGTCGCTGGATTCAATATTCAGAGTACTAAACAAAGAGCCGAGATAACGTTGCATAATACATGATATTCATTCATTTATCACAAAAACTGTTGAAAGATTTATTAATTTATCAAAGCAGATTAGATGTTCTGTACGGGAAATAAAAGACAGGAAGCCGAAAATTCAAGAATGATTTGGACACTTTGAAATCATTTGATTCAAAGTCCGGAGTACAAACCATTACACCATAGAACCGAAATAGCGCTTGGAAATCTTCAACCACATTGAAGATAAACAAACTAAGATCAAAATTGAGGACACAGAACTCGAGAAAGTAGACCACTACATCTACCTAGGACAACGAATCTCCATGAGACCCTCAAAAGAAGAAGAAATCAAGCGAAGAATCACACTAGGATGGCAAGCCTTTGGCACAGCTAGCTCAACCTTCAAAAATAATAAGATCCCATTAATCCTAAAGAGAAGGGTGTATAACCAATGCATCCTCCCAATAGTCACTTATGGAGCCGAAACATGGAACTTAATCAAGAGACAGACCCGTAAAATGAGAACCATGCAACGTGCACATGAAAGAATAATGCTGGGCCTCACATGGAGAGACCACAAAACAGCACAGTACATCCGAGAAAAGACAAGTGTTAGGGACATCATAGAATCCATTAAAAATCTCAAATGGAGGTGAGCTGGCCATGTTGCAAGAATGGCAGACAATCGATGGACGTCACGACTCACAACATGGATCCCCCAAGATCAGATGCGCAACCGAGGCCGGCAAAATGTTAAATGGAGAGACGAGCTAGACAAGTTCATGAAGTACTGGCTTCGTGACGCCCATGATAGGGAAGTGTGGCAAATCCTGGGGAAGGTCTATGTCCAACGACGGACACTAAAAGACTGATGATCATCATCATCATCATCATCATGATTTATCAACTAGTCAGAAAAGACTAGATCTTTTGTAAATGGAATAAAAGACAGAAAGACGAGATTTGAATTCGGGTCGCTGGAGTTCAAATCTCAGTAGAACCTACGGCCCTTTTTCCTTCTCTCTTCCCGTACAGAACATCTTGCCTGATTTGATTTCTTAATAAATACTATAACAGTTTTAGGCGCAGTATCGGTTCTTGTTGGTAACCACTGAGAAAAAAAAATATTTTCAAAACTGGATTTTTCGTTTTTCTTTCTTCTCATAAATGACACTTATTTCTTGCATTAAAATCAATTCTATACAAATTGCGTTCGTTTTTTTTTTGGGGGGGGGGGTCATATACTACCTTTCATCAATTAAACAGCTCATATTGGCAGTTAAAGTAATACGAATATGTTCTGGTTTCTCCCTCTATCCATTCTCTCTCCTCGATGACAAAAAGTGAGTTGGATGGGAAGGGGTAAAGAGTTGGGACGTAGGGATACATGACTATGTGTTATAGCTAAATCAGGTGATTTTTTTATGTCATAATTATCCTATAGCGTTTTTGCCTCAGTCATTTTATGAAGTATTTTCAAACATTATCATTCACTCACGTCTTGTTTTTTGGTAGATTTAATTCATGATTTGTATGACGCCATCATTCTACAGCGCTGAGTAAACTGCACAGATTTGGAGTAAAGTTTCAAGTCTCTGTGTGGATAATTTTTTTTTGCATGTCTTGTGTTGGGTAGGAGAAATATATATTTCAATGCATTGTTTATTGTGAAGACCCGTTTCTCCCGGGCAACACCAGATATCTCTGCTAGAGAGAGGAAGAGAGTGAACTGAAGCTTCTACCGAGATTTGGACTAGGTTCGCCAGATTCGAGGTGCACAGTGCTAACCACTGCACCATACAACTGTTTATCTGTCTGCATACCTTGATATTCATCAACTAAATTTTCGGTATATGAAATAAAAGTGAGCTAAAAGTTCTACTGAGATTTTTACTCTGATAGGTGAATTTTGAGTCTGGAGTGCTAACCATTACACCACAGAACAGCGTGGCTGTGCATTTATTAGCTACTCAGATTATATGAAATGAAAGAAAGGGCTAAAAGTTCCACTGGAATTCTGTGGACTATGAAATACACATATACTAGGAATTTCCTTGTGAAATGCTGAATGCCTAGCTTCACAGTTTGGGCTGTGACCTTTCATATGCAACAGATACAAATGAGCAAGACACCTTTTTAGAAAGCTGATCAAATTCCTTTGTGATACATACATATATATCAGAAAAAAGATCTTCAATCCATAAACAGTGGACTAAGAATTTATTTGTAGGATTTCACGTCGTTGGCTGTGACCTTTCACGCTCTACGTATACAAATTGACAAGATACCCTTTTAGAAAGCTGATAGAATATTCTATAGAATATTCTGTACAATATGATAAAACAATTTTCTATTTTTCAAGAAATAAATCTATAACGCATATATTATGGCAAATAAATTTCTTTGTAAGACTCTAAATACCTAGCTTCACCTCTTCAGTTGCAACCTTTCATACTCAACAGATACAAATTGACAAGATACAATGTTAGATAACCGATAGAATACTTTTTCAATAAAATATTTTGTGTCCGGTCGAGAACACCCTAGGTGTAATATAGGGTTAAATACACACTTAAAGGAGTAAGAAAAAACAAATCATCGGACTAATAGTTAATATCTAGTCTATACATGCAAACCGTTCTGAGAATTCATTCGCCTTTTTTGCTGTTTTTCGTCCTGTGATAGTGATACAGTGGGTTTGAAACTTAATAATAACGATCATTGGGTTATGATTATATAGGAAAATGTATTCATTTGTCACTGTATATTGTTCACTTCACATATGCAATTTTCTATCTGTTCTGGTTCATAACTGCACTAGGTGTCACATATGGTTAGAAATGAACCCCATGGAACACTATTTCAGCTTAAGAACAGGAAGAAGCATAAAATAGACACTTCAAAAGAAAATAGACCTAATTTTGTCGACTCCACTAATGTTATAATCACCCCGTATTCTGGTGTTTTATGGAATGTATCCAATGCGGTAAGTTTAATTTACGATTACTTTGGATTCGGAGTGATTCTTATTCGTAAGATTTTTTGATGTAGATATCTTTTAAAATGTGAATTGTACTTTGCCCGAACTGGAGGAAGCAGGGCTCGATCCGAATCCACTAGATCCGCACCTAATATGCAACTCAATGAAATGTTCTGTTCTCTTCCGCTTCCGTTCAATCGTTCATTTCTAGACGCTCGTAGCCAGACTAGCTCAAAAGATCCGGGAAGGGGGGGGGCTAAGATTTGCGTTATTCAGAGTAGGAGGATTTACGGGGTTACCACGGGAGGACACTGTGCGCGATCCCCAGCTCAAGTACTGGTATTGACCTGTCTGGACGTGGTTCAACTTCGGTGAACGTACAAGAGCTTTGGTCGTAACTTTTTTTTTATTAGATGAAGCATTGTCAACAATTAGCTTCGATGAAAATGATCTCCTAGGTATAAGTACAACATAGATGCAGTCGAACTTATGCAATTCTGGGCAACGAAATTGATCACCTGAATCCAACAAGTAAGTTACTCCAGAAGTTGAACCTGGAAATCGTGGAATACAGACGAATCCATGCTGATCCCCTTCACACATTCCGTATCCTCCGAGGACAACACAAGCTGGACAAATCCACACACAGCACATTACTTCCAAACAAGACCATACCATAACCAGCGATCGTACGCGGGGACATAGCAGTAAACTTCAAGTGTTGGAAGCAAAAAGGCCAAAAGGGTTTCAATATGGATGCCAGGGTGACCATTCTTTGGAACAGGCTCTACCAAGCAACCGTCATAACGGATACAATGGATTCTTTCAAGACTGGCCTTGAGAAGAATATTGGTGCCGAAAAATTTAGTTATCCTTTTTCGCACCAGGAAAAATCCGTACACACAGCTGAATATATGAAAAATCCCCTGAGACGTGGCACAATACTCGAACGTCATAAAAAGAGTCGAAAAATTAATAATGTTCCAGTGTAAAGTATACACAATTTGCTCATCTTCGTCAAAGGCAACCGATTCCGAATGCAATACATCCTGTAATATGTATATATCTCTTCGAGCAGGAAAAACTATTGAAAAGACAAGATTTCAGAAACTAAATAACACTATTTAAACAAATTTTGTAACAATTGAATTTTCTTCAAATAGTTACATATTTTCAAAATAAGTTGATTTTTGTGGAAAAAAAAGGCATTAGAGTACAGAGTTTTAAAAATAATTTAGATATCTGTACGTCACATAAATGAATCACCATATCCCAAACGTGTACCAGAACTAATTATCAGAAATTTATCTAAAATTATATAAAAGAAAACACCAGCACAAGATTTGGGCATTGTTGGCCCTAAATGACCTAAGAAACAAAAAAATACATTTACTTGGAATACGAAAAAAAGGACATTTTGTGGCGTACATATGTAAATTTTATATTAAAATAAATTCTTGTTTGTTTTGCATTTGTAATTAGATTATTGTCTCGCGTATATATCATAATTTCAAAAGCTTCATAAAATTCAAGATAAGCATTCATCAAATAAAAATGCAACCATATAATTTTTCGTTTATGTCGCAGCCCCCGAAATGAGACGTGAAGTCCCCGGAGACACTCATACATGCACAGACGAATAAAGAGAGGCTGGCTGGTTGAGTGGGCTATTTGTGGAGCTATGGTGATTTAATAAGTTTAGAAATTAAGGAAAGAGTATGAGCTTATAAAAGTATTTATTGAATCGGTCAAGTGATCTAAGAGAATCTGGGACAAAGAATCTCCATGAGACCCTCAAAAGAAGAAGAAATCAAGCGATGAATCACACTAAGATGGCAAGCCTTTGGGAGAGAAAGCTCAACCTTCAAAATTAAAAAGATCCCATTAATCCTAAAAAGAAAGGTGTACAACCGATGCATCTTCCCAACAGTCACTTATGGAGCAGAAACATGGAACCTAACCATGAAACAGATCCGCAAATTGAGATCCGCGCAACGTGCACATGAAAGAATTATGCTGGGCCTCACATGGAGAGACCACAAGACAGCACAGTACATCCAGGAGAAGACAAGAGTAAGGGATATTATAGAATCCATTAAAAATATCAAATGGCAGCAGGCTGGCCATGTTGCAAGAATGACGGACAACCGATGGACATCGCGACTCACGACATGGATCCCCCGCGGCCGGCAGAATATTAGACGGAGAGATGAGCTAAACAAATTCAGAAAGTACTGGCTCTGCGACACCCATGATAGAGAAGTGTGGCAAATCCTGGGGAAGGTCTATGTCCAACGACGGACGTTTAAAGACTGATGATAATGATGATGATGATGATGATCAGTGAATTGTGTAAAACTCTAGATGTTGTTTGTATTAAGGTGCATTTGAATATGTTTCATGAATTTCGTTTTTGTTTTAGAGTTGATAAGTAAATATTGTGGTTGGTTGGAGATCCCCAAAGAGGCACAATAAAATGAACAAGCATGTTGCGCTAAGGCCAATAACCCTTACTTAAAATCTAAAATCTAAACAAAACAGAATTCATTTCTCCATACAATGTTATTCCAAAACTACGTGTCTAATTTCAACTCTTTCATTAGTAGTAGTTCCTGTAAATTGAATTTGCGAACTTTAGCAGAACAAGTCGCCCTGAGTTGGGCTTTTGAAGTGGAAGTTAGATTCGTCATCAGTTTTCGAATTCGTCACCGTTTCGCTTTTATTCGCGCATGACGTCACTGTCCTACGGTCTAGTCACTGTCCCCCGTAATTGTCGTTGCATGCGAAAATAAAATCAAAACTCAATAGCAGGAGTTTGACAATGAATAATAAATAAACACAAGTGACACAATTTTGTTACACAGAGATCAGGGTCTGTAAGAAGGATATACCCGGCTCCGGGTACGATGTACTACCTGTTCTCCTTCTCATAGGTCCTGCCGCTGATATGTAAGCAAATGGAATGTTCTGTGCTCTTCTATTTCCGCGATAATGTCAGTGCAGCAATGCTCCTCACCTCAAATCCAACATTTTGTCCAATTGGCCTTTCAAATTGACACATTCCTGTCTCTGTGGGGTGACATAGTAAGTAGGTAAGTGTTGATATGTGATATTGGTAAATTTCAATGAATCTGTGGAATATAATGAGCTTGAATCATCGGATGTTGAATGGGCAGATGGTGATGCTGAGAGTCTGAAAGTGAGACAAGGGTCTGGAGGTTGTGATTGCAGATAGATATGAACAGGCTAAAACACACACACCATATATATATAATATATATATATATGGAGAATGAATAAAAACTTTTCAATGTTTCTTTAGAAATTGTACAAACTGTTTCACTTGAAAAGATTTTCAAATGAAAGGTTCATTTGAAAATCTTATTTTTTATTTCAGTTGATTATTTCCAAATATCTGTTAATGTAATTTACGTAAATTTTCAGTGGGTGTTATGTTTTACACAGGATTAGAAATTACGGTACTACGTGTAGATTTTTCTTGTTGGAATCATCAGTTGTTTACCAAGTTATGTAACCGTTTCGGGGACCTAAAAATTAAACAGTTAAATCAACATGGCTACCCGAAAGAGTGCATCAAACACCATCTCCGCTTAAGCTATGATTTTAATCATCATCATCATCATCATCATCATCATCAGTCTTTTAACGTCCGTCGTTAGACCTTCCCCAGGTAACATTGTCGACTTGTGGAAGGTTTTGGGGGTTTTGTTTGGATTTAAGAATTCTGTTCAGGTTCTGTTTGGGTAGTCACCGTTGGGACGCATCACTCCCACCCAAGGCAAGAGATACGGCTGGGCCTTTCGGGACCGTTGGCCCAGCAGGAACGGGCGTTTTCCTTGGCTTTATTTCATTATTTAAGAGCTGCGTCATACTTCATGCAGTTTGTTATTTAATATAAAGTATTATCATGCATATGTGCATGTTATTTTATACTACACATCAGTCATTTTGAAACAGACAGCTTACTTTCGTAGGTTGGGAAAAAAACGTATTTGATGATGAAGGATTAATAAGTATAACAACAGAATTGAGTCGTCGTTCGCATCACCTCTGCCGAGTGTTCATCCATGTAAATGCAAACCAACTATATATATATATATATATTACCCACAGCGACAGGATAGGCGTGAAATGAATTTTTAATTTTACTGATTTTACATAACAATCAATTGCTCTACCAACATTGAAGGCGATGAGGATGAAGTTTTTTGCTTCGAAACATGTTCGGAATGGACAACTCCACATATACAACACACTACGACTCTGTCTTAACTTTTTATGGTACAACTCTACCCCTCTCTCTCTCTCTCTCTCTCACACACACACACACACACACTCTCTCTCTCTCTCTCTCTGTCTCTCTCAATATATATATGTATATATATATATAAAGAGAAGGGGAGTGAAAGAGAAAGAGAGAGAGTACACTTTCAATGTCGGTAGACTAATAGATTGTTATGTAAAAGAATTATATATATATATATATATATATATATATATGTATATTACGAAGGTTATGATCCAATTTCGTGGTACTGAATGGGATATTGGATAGTCTATAGCCACACTGAAGAGTTGTAATACAACGAAACAACTCTCTGTAGATGACACAATTATTAATTATTATATATATGTATATGTGTGTGTGCGTGTGTCTGTACATATATTTGTGAGTGTGGTACATTTACGTTGATCTCAAGACATTACAGTATATGAGGAAGAAAACGGGTGTCTGTGACATCATAGAAACTATTAAAAAAACTGAAATTGCAATGGACAAGCCACGTTGCAAGAATGAAAGACAACCGATGGACATCACGTCTAACAACATGGATCCCCAGAGATCACAAAAGAAACCGAGGCCGACAGAACACAAGATGGAGGGATGAACTTGACAGATTCAGGAAATACTGGCTCCGCAACGCCCATGGTAGAGAAGTGTGGCGAATCCTGGGAAAGGTCTATGTCCAACGACGGACGTTAAAAGACTGATGATGATGATGGTGATGATGATGATGATGATGATGATGATGACGTTAATTTTTACTTATTATTAAATATTATATATATTTATATATATAAAAAGAGAAATAGAAATGAACAGGCTCACACTGATAGATAGATAGATAGATAGATAGATAGATAGATAGATAGATAGATAGATAGATAGGTGTGAACAGACTGAGACAGACAGACAGACGGATATAATATCCATTGTTTAGTAAATCATTGGCAAAGTTAGGGTCACATGTCTGCGTGTCCCAACAAATTGATAACCTCGTGTCACATGTCTCTGTGTGGCTTCCTCTTGTCACCCGCTGATTGATTCTTCAGGACACAACCCTTTTCCGGTTCTACTTTATTTCCGAGTCAGGACAACTTTGAAAACTTTCTTTTTTTTTCAGCTTTACTGTATAGCAACTGAAAAAAATTTTTTTTGACTATGCTCAATTTAATGAAAATAAAGGAAGGTTTTTCATTTCCGACCCACAGTTTACCCTCTGCTATAGACTGCTGGTCTGCGTAATCGGGATGAAAAACAACTAGTATCATATAAAATAAATACAATTCATTATCATTATTACATTTTTGCTGCTATCTACCCTCATCTTTGTTGCGACTAAACTCAGTGGTACGATCAGTTTTGCTTTAACCGATCCATCCTTCGGCATAGAGAGTCGTGAGTTCGATTCTCACCTAGAACTTATTCTTTATTCTGACCTGCGTTGTTGATTTATTTAAAGCTTTCGACAGACCTTCTCAACCTTCAACAATTAAAAGAAATCCGCTAGTGCTAAAAAGAAGGGTATACAATAAATGCATCTTCCCGATAGTCACCTAGGCAGCTGGAACATGGAACCCAATCAAAAGCCTGGCCCTTAAACTGAGTACCATGCAACGTGCACAAGAGAGAATCATGCCTCACATCACACGGAGGTATTACAAGACAGCACAGTATGTCAGAGGAAAGACAGGAGATCACAGAATCCATTAGAAAACTTAAATGGCAATGGGCTGGTCATCTTGCAAGAATATTAGACAACTTCTGGACATCACGACTCACAACGAGGATCCCCATCTCTTACTCATGTGTTGATACTAATATTCTGTCTTGTGATCTCCCCATATGATGTTGAGCATGATTCTCTTATGTGTACATTGCATGGTCCTCAGTTTGAGGATCAATCTTTTGCCTAGGTTCTATTCTCAGGTGTCTATCGGGAAGATGTATTGGTTCTTTTCAGGTATATTGGGATTTTCTTGTCTTTGACGATTGAGCTTGTTTGCGATATAAAGCAACAACAATCAAGATGAAGATAGATAATAGTAGCAACTAATTGATAATAATGACTCACAATACTTCATCTATTAAGATGAATAAAGAATATGAATTGCTGATAGATACTAGTCGAAAAATTTATAGTGATTAGTCTTTCCATTGCTTGCAGGTTTGAACCCAGGTGAAGTCCAGATTAATGTATGCTGATTTCCCAGGCAGATAGATCAGCCTTCTCTATTTGGATTGAATGGCCTTCGTTCTCTTTCTACACACGATGGAACGTCACCCCCCGGTCGTCAGAATCCCCCTCTCAGCTAAGATGATGTAGTCCAGAGGAAGTTTTCCTTCTCCTAGACTGGTTGCCCTCCATTCTCCAGAATCTAGATGTCTCTAGACGTTTTTTTTTATGTTTGTTTGTTTTGGTTTTTTTTTGGTTTTTTTCAACTCTATTTTAGATGTATTCCACTGGGGAAGCTAGTGATGTCATAAATAGAATTTATTCTGACCATATTTATTCTTCGATTAAATTTTTGTTCACATGACTTCAAATCTTGACACTGCGGTTTTCCAATTAATGACTTTGATGGCGATTTTTATTTCTTTTCTCTTTCGTTTGTTTTAATTTCAAGGGGAAAACAATGGCACTCCATAAGATACAGGACAAACCCAATCATCCTTATCAACAGCAACAGCAGTCTTTTCACGCTGGACATAAACCTTCCTCAAGATTCGTCAGACCTCTCTATCATGGGCGTGGCGGTAGCAAATCTCTCTGAACTTGTCTATATCGTCACGCCATCTTATTTTTCGATGGCCACTGTTTCGTATATGATTTCTGGGGATCAGCGTTGTGAACTGTAGTGTCCAGCATTGGTTTGACATTCTTGTTACATAACCAGCCCATATGAGTTTTCTAATAGATTCTGTAATATCTCTGACCCCTGTTTGTTTCTCAAAGCTATCTTGTTATTTCGTAATGTGATGTTTGGCATGATTCTCCCCTCTGCACGTTGCATGGTTCTCAGTTTAAGGATCAGTTTTTCCATGTTAGGTTCCATGTTTCAAGTCCACGGGTTCATTATCGGGAAGTACATTGGTTGTATACCCTTCTTTTGTAAACTAATGGGATTTTCTTGTTTTTAAAGGTTGAGACGAATCTAACGAAAACTTACCAACCTCAAGTGATTCTCAGATTGATTCTTCATAGCTTACCTAATTTGGGATTTTATTTTAAGCGAATGTGTCTTTCCTCGAATGTATACGAGAGTTATGTTTGGGCGTAGTTTTTTTCCTGATCCTTCCAACCCACAGAAATGCTATTTAAACATCCTCCCCCGTCAAAGCACACTCCCCTCAGAGCAGACTAGAAGAATGAGTGCAAACCATCGTAATTTAGAAAAAGTAAAGGAAACTAGGAAAGACATAGGAATTAATACATCTTATTAATGAGGTTACTAACTGAATAATTCAAATTGGAAAAATGAATTTGAAACAATTGAAAATATATAGAATAATTAAATAAAAAATGTATAAAAAATGAATCAATGAAGATGTTAATCACTCATACGAATACATAATTTCTAAATGCATTATCGCTATATCTATCAGGCTATATGATGGAGGGGATAGCTTCAACATGTCCCCTTGGGGTGGGCCCCTCTAACATCCTCACCCATTAACAAGTCTGGTTGGGCGAGATTTAAAGAGATCCCTTCCTTTTACTCTCGTTGCTCGTTTGAATTTAACGAGAAAACAATGGCCACCGTTCAAAAGATACCAAATGGTTGAGTACAAAGATTCACAAAAGTAACCACCAATCGTTTCTCGAATAGCGACATCATTACATCCGATTTGAAAACCCCGGCCGTCATCAAACAGAAATAATTCAGCCAAATTCGAAATTCCGGGACAAGAAAAGAATTCTAACCAATGTCATTTTAGACGGCATTTGCCGACGTCCATGAAAACAGTGCATTTCTCTGCAAATAGGACTTTTCGAGAATGTGAACTACGTAATGATTCAACTTCCAAAATGGAACAGGGTCACATGAGCAGGTCTGTTGGAAGCAATAGTGTGACTGAGAGAATTCTCAAAAGGAGAAAATGGTACTAGCAGAGGGCAATGAGGATGATGATGATGATGATGATGATACCAGCAACAACACTCTTAGTAATCGTAGAAAGAAGAGAACAGCCTGCAAAATTATAGACAATTATTATTATAGACATTATAGAAAATTATAGATTCATTTTCTGCGCTGTTAATCGATTGGTCACCGGCATTTCCGTCTCCGATTGAAGTAACGTTGATACTGATCAGTGCCTCTTTAATGCATGACCCTACTTAGACTTAACAAAAATCAAGTGCAACAATCAAATTAAGAACAAGGACATAACTGTCAAAATCGAAGACGCAAAACTGGGAAAAGTAAACCTCTACATCTATCTAGGACAACGGACCTCCATGAAACCCACAAAGGAGGAAGAGATCTAGCGAAGAATCACACTAGAAGGGCAAGCCTTCGGCAGAACAAGCTCAACCTTCAAAAACAAAAAGATCCCATAAAGCCTAAAAAGAAGAGTGTACAACCAATGAAGCTTCCCGATAGTCACTTATGGAGCTGAATCATGGAACCTAATCAAGAGATAAACCCACAAACCGAGAAGCATGCAACGTGTACATGAGAGAATCATTCTCAACGTCACATGGAGAGACTACAAGACAGTACAGTGTATAGGGAAGAAAATGGGAGTCAGAGACGTCATAAAATCTATTAGAAAACTTACATGGCAATTGGCAGGCCATGTTGCAAGAATGACAGACAACTGATGGACATCACGACTCATAACATGGATCCCTAGAGATCATATGCGAAACCGAGGCCGACAAAATACAAAATGGAGAGATGAACTGGACAAATTTAGAAAATACTGGCTCTGCGACACCCACGATAAAGGATTGTGGTGATTCCTGAGGAAGGTTCATGTCCAACGACGGACGTTAAAAGACTGTCTGCCCAATGAATGTCGCTACTTGGGAATTGCAGACAGGATGAGACGCCTGAGTCCCGAGATTACGGTCAGCTGGCTCACTTCGACGGTTAATTGATCCAAATTTTTGACATTTATTTAATCGTTCCAGTTTTTAAACAAGTTCTCACTTATTTATTTAGCTTTGAATATAAGGTCAAGTAAATTAGGAAACGAGTTTCCGTCGGTTTAGAGGAAAGACAAAAACTTTCCTTTTTCCGTTTTTACATTATTAGAAATTGTCAAATAAAACTATCACCAAAAACTGTTGACATAGATTTCTTTCAGTTCTCAAGTTGGTCTGGCTGGCTATGTGAATATACATGTATCATACGTACAGGCTACACCAATAAAGCCATAGAGATAGAAATATGAACAATTATCCTTTATCATGTCTAGAAAAAAAAAGCGATCCCTTGTTTTTTTAAACGTCGACCCAAATATCTTTATAGAGCGATTTCAGTTTGCAATATGTGTGTGTGCTAACTTAATTCCTCAGTTTGCGTCTGCTTGGTTTGGGGAAAAAAAGTTGGGGATTTTTTAGTGATCATTGACAAACAAAAGACGAGAAAAGGAACTTATTCACTGATCATCTCCCAACAGGGCAGCAAAAAGACGTTGGTAGCCTGATGGTTTCAATTGAGCTAATAACCAGACCTGTTCTGTTGTTTTTACTTACCGCGAATTTTCACGTAGAAGAAATGGCGTTCGTCGCTGAAGAAAATGTATGCACAGATGATGCAAGTGTCTTGACGGTTAACGACGCGAAGAATGGAATCAGCGAACCGAGTTCAAACTCTACTTGGAACAGTTTGCATTCTCTTTCCTCTTTTCTTGAAAAGGGCGGGTATCCATACTCCACCCACCCAACTATGGGTAAACGGCAGGACAGTCGGAGCTATTTAACCCTGATTTTTCCAAAAGTACAAACGATTAAACGTATCATAAACTTTTTTGATAGCACAAATTTGTACCACAGTGTTGTCCTTTTGACTGATGCCTTTGGACCGAAAGCAGTTCTAACTAGTCCCAAAGTCTGTTTACACTGTTCCCTTTTGACTGACACTCTTTGTTACGATGCTTTTTAGTCGATCACTTCACTTAAAACTTTGAACTGTATTTGTGAACATCTTATATCGATTCATTTCTTGCGTCTGTGATGGGAATCCATCAGCAAAATGTGCCATGTTGTATAAAGAGAGCTCGTATCATGCGGGTTTTACCCTTAGAGTAAAACTGAAAGACATAGAAGATTATTTGGGAGAGTATAGGAAGGCTTAGAAATTCTTCCTGTAACCATTAATGTCAATTTATTATTCGTTTTACGAAAGGTCTATTGGAACGTTCTACTTTCGGAGAGAGGAAGAAGCCTGCATTTGTGATGTCATGAGACGCCAAGCCTTTTTTACGTATACCTTGTGGAAAGAATTAAAAAATGTCTAATTTCCTGGGTCTTGCTTTAGGCATGCCACAGCATCAGATAATGACGATGACCATGAGCATTTTAGTACAATGGAGAGGTGCCCTCGTGGAGGAACAGGCGCCTTGGATCTCAACATTGCCATGATTGATCATCAGCCACGAATGATTAAGGATCGAGATTAAATCTAATACTTATACGTCCTTCTACTAAGGTACAGTGAGGGTGTCAAAGAATGTAAGTACTTATATTAGAATATAGATATCATCATCATCATCAGTCTTCTAACGTCCGTCGTTGGACATAGACCTTCCCCAGGATTCGCCACAATTCCCTATCATGGGCATCGCAGAGCCAGTATGACTAGCTTCTGATGCTTTGTGTCTATGTGTGAGCATGTTTACTAAGCAGGGTTCTCCAAAGCACGAGTCGCTACCTATCACGATAATGATTTCTTTTTCAAATTTACGAGACGGAAAAGGAAAGAGGAGAGAAAGACGTACAACACGCCTGCCTTCCGACCTTCTTCGCTTGATAACCCACTATTTGTCGCCTTATCTCTCACCTTTGACCAAATTCCCCCAACTCGACTGCCAATCGGAAAATGTTTCTATAGCCATGAATAAATTACTTGAAATAAAAATAAAAAGCACAAATCCATTTCTCTCGATGACCCAAACTCACCGATTTTCTGTTTCAAATTGTTCAACATTTTTTTGTTTTAGTTCATATTAGAAGAAACACAATCCTCGTTTTGTTTGTAATAAACGTACTTATACTAAAATATATAATTCTATGATTCATCTGTACCAAAATGACCCCGTTATTTTTTACGGGTACTATGCTAGTATGATATAGATATATAATATAAGTGTAATAAGTGTATAATGCATAACACAAGTATATAATATAAGTACCAATATAAAAATATAAGTGCTATGTTCCTTCCGGTGGTGGGAGACCGGTCTGTTGAGCACGGACTGGACAATCCATTATGTTGCGATGATTATACACAGTTCGTATTAAATAAAAGCCCATTAATCATTAAGAACGACAACTTTTCATAACAATTTACAGATTTGAGAAGATTTGAAAATGATAAGTGTTCAGGGGAAACACCCTATCAACCAAAAAAAAAGAAACGGAAGGGTTTTGTTAGTAAGGTGAGGGGGCTCCTTTCCTAGCCCTATCTGATTTTTTTTTTCTTTTCCTAGGGAGCTAGGCGTTCCCTTTTTTGGGTGGAGGGGCTGAGTGATTCAGTATCTTTGTCAAAACAAGCAGTACAGTCATACGTCAACATACACCCGACCGAATAATTTCCGATCGCAGATGTTCCCATAACAGCTTGAAACTGCACATGACGGGAATTTCAGCTATTTCCATCAGTCGTAGATATATAAATAAATACTCAGCATCGCAGTCAATAATTGAACGCCTGTAACGTCGACATTTCATGTAAAAGAATTGCATTGAAGAATGAATATGGTCAGAATAAAATCTATTTATGACTTCATTGGCGTTTTGAACTGAAAAACGTCTCAAACGGAGTAAAAATGTCTAGAAACATCAAGATTCTGGGGAATCTACACGTTATTTATAAACTCGCCAGAATGAGGTCCCAAAATAGTCAAAAGAGCAATTTTCAAAAAGATTAAAATATCCTTTTAGAATATACAAACACACGCATATACATATATATACATATATATCATTGTGTCATCCACAGACAGCTGTTTCGATGTACTACATCTCTTCAGTGTGGCTATAGACTTTCCATTAACCCATCCGTGGCAGAATTGAAACCTTCGCTTCATATCCGGAGACCGATATCCTACTTCTGAGCTACGGGACTGGACAGACAGTACAGCTGCATTTAAGTGATATATTTATTAACACGTAAAGGGGGTAAAATAGCAGATACCTTACTGGATTCAATAATTAACTCTCTGAATGAAACGTAATGAATGGCATTAGTTTCTTTCTCTTACGCAACTGAAAGGCAAAAAGACGTATGTAAAATATCGAGGTTTAGATAACTATGTATAAGACACGATTTCTAATGTTGTTGAGAGCATACGTTTCAATTTACCCTACAATGGTCGACTTACGGCCAAGTTAAGTTACGTCCAGAACCACTAGAACAACGTCTGAATTTTCAAATAATAAGCATGAATACTACCGGGCATAAACTAAGGGTTCAACTTAGCATAAACTTACATCACAAATTGAACCCTCCATTCAAAATTTATTTTGGGTACAAAATGTTTTTTCTAGACACAATAAGGAGTTAAAGTTTAAATTTCAAGTCCACAAGCCACATTTGTGCAACCTGTGCGCACATACATACATAAACCTCCTCCCCGACAGACGACCAGGTTCCGCTCCAACTGGTAAGTCGTATCTCGAAATAGTCGTAGGTCAGACACATATTATGTCATTATTTTTATTATGATTTATTGCTTATCTTTCATTGCTTAAGTAACTGTACCCGTTCGGCAAATTGCGTAAAATATTTTTTTTTTTTTTTTAAATTAGAAATGTAATTTTTTTAGGTACATCTGGAAAAAAAAAGAAAAAGAAAAAAAATTATGCCAGGTCTCGCATGGAGAGACCACAAGACAGCACAGTACATCCAGAAAAAGACAGGAGTCAGGGACATCATAGTATCCATTAAAAATCTCAAATGGCAGTGGGCTGGCCATGTTGCGAGAATGGCGGACAACCGATGGACATCGCGACTCACAACATAGATCCCCCGAGATCACATGCGCAACCGAGGCCAGCAGAATATTAGATGGAGAGACAAGCAAGACAAATTTAGAAAGTACTGGCTCATGATAGAGAAGTGTGACGAATCCTGGGGATGGTCTATGCCCTACGACGGACGTTGAAAGAATGATGATGATGATGATGATGATGATGATGATGATGATGATGATGATATATACACTCTTATTTAGTCTCACGCACACGTACCACGAAGAGTAATGTTCATGGTATTTACTTGGTATGTATGTTTTTTCATATACAAGTGTAATTTTTATACACTCTCACAATAGAACAGTTCTTATACGCACGTATGACTAGGCAGCTGTTTGCATTTACTTATGTTTTGTTAAATTTAGAAGCGGGTCTTTTATATTTTCATGAATGTTTTATATCCATTTATTTTGTTCACAAGTATAGACAGACGTAACTCAAGTAGGCAATCAGTCAGACAGCAGGTGTTCATACATAGCCAGCAAGACAGACCCTCTTAAAAACTGAAGAAACCTATGTTAATAGTTCTAGTGGGTGGTTTCTGATGAGAAGAGAAAAAAAATTTATAAGCTTTTGTTGAGTTAATACAAATAATGAAACTGATAATGTTGCAATTAAAAAAGAAATATCTAAAAAGAAAAAAAAAATTGTCTCTATAATGGGTCCCCAGCGATCATGTACGAAACCGAGGCCGACAGAACACAAGTTTGAGAAATGAACTGGACAAATTCAGAAAGTACTGGCTCTGCAACGCCCATGATAGAGAATTGTAACGAATCCTGGGGAGGGTCTATGTCTAAAGACGGACGTTAAAAGAATAATAATAATGATGATGATGATGATGATGATGATGATGATGATGATGATGAAAGTAATTTGGTAAAAAAAAGGTAATCTGGAAACCAAGTCTAAATACTAATATCTATTATTTGTTCATATTTGTGGTGATGATTTTGAAGAGTGGCTTTGTCTGACCAAGAACGGTTATAATGATGACCCCCAAACCCAGAGGAACACACAAACCAAACAGAGTCATCCCTCCTTAATCATAACACAACTTGGCCTTCCTACACCACCAAATGGATAAGATTCTATATCTGCCCTTTATTTCTCTAGGTTTGTGTCATCACTGTAATCACTCTCTGCCTTACGAAGTCATCTGACGAAATTATCACCACAGATATGAATAAATAAAAGGTATTTGTATATATACTCGGTTTCACCATAATGTCAGATATATAACATATTTTCACACACGCCATTCAAGTAATTCAAAACTATATTTATTGTATGATGGAATTGATGAATAACTTTTTTTCAATGTTAAAATTTAACATTGATGTTTAACACTTTAATGAACATGATTTTAAAACTGTTGTTCAAAAATTCTCAAGGGAGATAATTTCAGGTACATAAAATGCTAATTATAGAGCACTATTGATTTTCATTTATTTGTTTGCAAATTCTTATGATGTAAATTCTAAAAACACGAAGAGAGTTGACATCAAGATGAATGATCGCAGAGAGCAGCCTTTAATTGAGTTATAGATTTGATAACGTTTTGCACCTATGTAACCCTTTCTGCTCATTGAGATTTGAAGATTTTATCACGTATAGTTTTCCGTATTTTTTCTACCTTTTTAACTAATTCAACGAAAGCATCTTATGGAAATAACAGACTGTCTTTATAACTGTGGGGCATAAAATGATATGGTGATTAATGGGCATGTTTTATTGATTCCTGGTTAGTCTCGTTCATACTCTCATCATATTCTGGCTTTTTTTTTTAACAAATGCGACAATATCACTTTGGGATGGCAAGCCTTTGGCAGAACAAGCTCAACTTTAAAGAACCAGATGATCCCAATAATCCTAAAAAGAAGAGTATACAACCAATGCATTCTCCGATAGCCACTTATGGAACTGAAACATAGAACCTAACCAAGAGACAGACCTGCAAACTGAGAAGTATGCAATGTGCGAATGAGAGAATCGTGCTCAACCTTACATGGAGAGATCACAAGACAGCACAGAAGAAGACAGGAGTCCGAGACATCATGAAAACTATTAAAAAACTCAAATGGCAATGGGTAGGCCATGTTGCAAGAATGAAAGACAGCCGATTGACATCTCGTCTCACAACATGGATCCCCAGAGATCACATAAGAAACTGATGCTGACAGAACATAAGATGGAGAGATGAACTGGACAGATTTAGGAAATACTGGCTCTGCGACGCTCATGAAAGGGAATTGTGGCGAATTCTTGAAAAGGTCTATGTCCAACGACCGACGTTAAAAGACTGATGATGATGATGACATCGTCATCATTATCATCATGATCAATCAGTCTTTTTTGTACATAGTCCTTTTTTCCCATGGTCTAATAATCTTTTTCGCTTCAGACGTCATCGTACCAAAACATTCTGAGCATGTCCAGATCATTATGCCATCTTAAATTTCGCTGGTCTAAATTTCGCCCATCGTCTTGGACGGTCAATGCTGTGAATCACGATGACCAGTTGTTGTCTGACATCCTAGCAACAAGCCATACCCATCGCCATTTAAGTTTGCTGATAGCCTTTGAGATATCTCTGACTCCGGTTGTTGTTTTCTCTCTCTGAAATAGTGTACTGTTTTGTGGTCTGACCATCGGATGGATAGAATGGTTTTCCCTGTGCACGCTGTGTGTCTCTTCGTTTGCACACTAATTTCTTGGTTATTTGTAGGTATCTTTGTGACCTGATTAGCCGTAATCTGCTCCATTGTGCCTCTAAACGAGCAAAAACAAAGTGCACACACACCCACGGGCGCACATCCTTAAACGTACAGATACATAGACATGCACACATATTCATAAATGCACATAAATACGCACACGCACATGCACACGCACGAACATATACACAGATACTATCCTCTTTCGACATCTCAATATCGAAATATCAATGAGACACCATTTTGTTCCCACCCCGACTTTGATGACATTCAGCCACAAAGAAAAAGCTTTGCGAGGTACCCGACGCCCAGAATTAAAAGTCGGTTGTTGAACATCCTTTGCATGTACAGAGAGAAACGAAACACCATCATGAACAAGGCACATGACATTTCAGGCATGGACCTGAAATGGTCAGGAAAAAAAAGAAATAAAAATGATAAAATAAAATAAAATAATAATAACTGTCATGTGAACAGCGTTTTTTTTTTGTTGTTGTTGTTTTGTTGGGTTTTTATTTTTTGGTAGCATGTCATGTTGGGGGTGATGAATTTTTAAAAAATGGAAAAAAGGGTAATCTATGAAAAGTTACTTCTCTCGCCTTTTGCTAAAAAAAAATGGCGAAATTTCAAAAAAACAAAAAGAACAAGGATGAATGTTGTTGGGCACAAACTGAGGGTCCAATTCAGGATTAACGTATATTGTAGATTGAACACCCACTAAAAAGCCATTCAGGGGTTGAATTATGAAAAAAAAAGAACGATTTCTGTAGATATAAAGAGTAAATTTCTATCTCTCTAGCTCCATCGGTGCAGTCTGTATTGGAGATACATATATACATACATACATACATACAAAGCCAACCAGCCAGACATCCAAACTAACTTAAAAACTGAAGGAAACTATGTGACAATTTAGATGTCAGTTTTGGTTGACGGTTTCTAGCCGAAAAAAAAATCAACCACTCAGTACAGAAGACTGGAACAGAATAATGGATTCGTGTGTTACGCGTATTTTCGATTGCTATTCCGTTTACCACTCTTTTACTACAAAGCAATAAAGGAGTACCAATGAACTCAAAGAATCATTTTAGTCAAACTCTAAGACTGGTGTCGACTTCATTGTTCTATCGTACAAGAACAAAAACAGTTTTCACGAGCAAACAGAGATCACGGGATGCCCGGTCGACAGAATTTCCTTCACGGCTTCGCTGATGTAGTCCAAAGGAAAGCATAGCGCTATATGTTTGGAATCAGCTTGATTGCTGGGACAAACTTTGTCATCCAAACACCCTGAAGGGATTAAATTGCCTAGTTTCGAATGAGAGATGTCGTATGCTTTACAGGTTGCAAACCATGGCCAGAAAGTCCAGTATGCCCAACTATTTATCCATATCTGGGGAATGGAAGAAAACATTGAGTCATGCCTCTCGTAACCCATTTAACGGTCGATTTTCTTCCAGTTATACAGTACTGCTCGGTGAATAAGCTATCGTCTGCTTCAGATGCTGATTTTTCATCATAGTAAAAAAAAATCATTCACGTTTAGATTGCAGCTAAAGCTTTTGCTATCAGAAGAATCACTAGATTCATCTGAGAAGCTCAAAACCTGCCGTATATTGTGAACATGCATTCGTTTTCGAGCAGACTATTTTGGTGTTAAGCTTAATTTTGAAAGAGCAATTGGTAAAGTCGGAAATATCCGTTTAATATCGAACATTGTAGCCTCGTTTTGGCTAGAGTTATAATTCATTGAAACAACAATAATATACCTCTACCAGTAAGTCAATGATGACAGAAATGTCGTTTGACCGGCAGAGGGGTTAAGGGTATTAGTGAAAATGAACGCTTAGCGTCTAAGCCGGTGTTTGAACTCAATTAACCGATTCCGTTTTCTGTGCTGCTCAGTATTTTGCTACTTAAGCAATAAGGGCAAGCATTTTCTCGTCATTTCGTAGTACGTAATAGCAGGACCAGCCTTAAAAGCCGTGGGGCCCAACTGGAAACATTTTTCGCGAGACTCTATCTTCACAGCTAAAATCTGTAAAATCTTAGGAATATTGACAAAATTTATTATAGACAAATAAATCTCTTACAGGTTGTGACAAACAAACTGAAGGCATTGTCAGGTCTTCGTCGGTGTGTGGCTTTCCAAGAGGATTATTTCAGAAGCGATGAAGTTGAGTAGTAATTAGGTTGATGATAAATATTTTTACACGATCAGTCTCATAACATTCTAGACAGAACACGTATGTAACGATGTGTAATCGTACTGTATTTGACAAGACCAGGTTGGATTACCTAAGCACAGGCCCCAATTGGGAACAGTTGTTCCTATTGACTTAAAGCCGACCCTGGTAACAGTGCAACAATTCCAATTCCACAATTTCTAAACTTAGATTCTGTTTTTTAAATGAGACCAATATTAGGACGACTAACACAGCGACGGCTTTTCTGGCAGACGACTTTTCCTCTCGCTTGGAATTATATTTTTCAATGTTTGTTTATCTATAAAATGTCACAGTTTCACTTTCTCCACTTTAGAGAACACCAACTTAAAGACCAAATTATCACTAAATGTTACTGAAACCAGCCTCAAAAGGAACAAAGTATTTAGCGTTCTCAATTTGCTTCTTGATATAAACAATTACAAATGGCGGAACGAATGCTTTGGTTTTTAGAAATCTGACAAATATTTGACTCACTTAGAACTCGCAAACATAGATACAATTTAAATATCCAACATATATACAGTTTGACTGAGAACAGTAACAAATACTGGCAACTACGAAATAGGTTAAACTAAAAGTGCGTACGAGGAATCTTTGTTGCCTTTGGTTTAGCTTCCCTCTTCCACATAGAGGTATGGTCAAATGGAATCAGATAGCGTGACGAGTAGAGTATAATTATTTAAAGTGTAAAGCAACGGGAAAGCAGGGAAATAGGTGAGATTGAGAATTAATATTGATGTCTGTTCTTTGCATAAATGAATCAAAAAAGTCGGCCTACACATGAACTTCAGTAAAACGAAAATCATGTGCAATAATCATGTTGAGAATAAGAATATAACTGTCAAGATAGAAGATGCAAAACTCGGCAAGGTAGACCACTAAACATACCTAGGACAACAAATCCCTATGAGATCCTCAAAAGAGGAGGAAATCAAACGAAGAATCACTTTGGGATGGCAAGCCTTCGGCAGAGCAAGCTAAACTTTCAAAAACCAGATGATGCCGATAATCCTAAAAAGAAGAGTATACAACCAATGCATTCTCCCAATAGCCACTTATGGAGCTGAAACATAGAACCTAACCGAAAGACAGACCTACAAATTGACAAGTATGCAACGTGCGCATGAGAGTATCGTGCTCAACCTTACATAGAGAGATTACAAGACAGCACAGTATATAAGGATGAAAACGGGTGTCCGGGACATCATAGAGACTATTTAAAAACTCAAATGACAATGGGCAGGCTATGTTGCAAGAATGAAAGCCAACCGATGGACATCTCGGTTGAGAGAACATAGGATGGAGAGATGAACTAGACAAATTCAGTAAATACTGGCTCCGCGATGCCCATAATAGAGAAGTGTGGCGAATCCTGGGGAAGGTCTATGTCCAATGACGGACGTTAAAAGACTGGTGATGATGATGATGATGATGATGATGATGAGAACCAGTGCGTGTGCCAGAACTATTTATCAAAAGAATTATCTATGTCTAAAAAAGATTTTTTAATCTAAAATTATCTCTTAAAAAAGATCTTTTATCTAAAAATGTACATAGATACCAGCATGAAATTTTGGCAATTTTGGTTCCAAAATAGCCCCAGAGACCCCAAAGCAATTCCATTCCAAATGTTTCTCATCCAAACTACATAGCTTATGGCGTAGCTGAACGCAAAAGAAAGTGTGCCCAGTGAAGAGTTTTTCACGTTCTTCGCTCTTATCAAAGCCCAGACGGGCTAACCTTGGCATCAACTGAGCTTCTTACTATTCAGAAAAACGGTTATTCCATATGGAACGGCCCTATACTACAGATCTCGTCTCGACAAATCTGCAATGTTTTAAGCGTCCCCATGAGATCAGCTCTGAAGGTTGGGTTCCCTTCTCTACAAACGCCCATTCATTTACAGGCTATTATTAGTTAATGAAGCCCATTGGAAAGGGTAAAGAAAATGTTTGTGGACTCGAATTAATTCTGACAAATATTTTTGCTTTCCTAATAGTGGATAATTGAGCGTAGGAGGCAGCAAATTGGTCACCGAGTGGCTTTTCCCCCAACCACAAAATGGTGAATATAGGTCCACCCAGCATCGAAAAGGTTTAAAGCTTAGCAGCTTACAAATCTAAATGGGGTAAATGAGGAAGCTATAATACGTGATTTTACTGAATTTTGTAGCCACTGAACCCAAACGATTTCATTGAAATAGTAAATTATCATTGCAGGATCTTTGGCTAAAGGGTTATTGCTTCAAATCTTGTTTAGATATTTACCGTTTTTCTTATTCATATTATCTTCAATCTTAATACTGTATTTTAGCATGTATAATATCATACCTTCGATTTAGCTCCGACCTCGAAAGAAAAATGCATTATCCCGTATATCAATCTTTTTTGCCAAAGATTCTACAATTTAACTAAGAAACGCATTTATAATTATTTCGATCGGGTTGTATAGCCATTTCTTAATAATATCATTGTCTGCGTTGAGAAACAAATAGAGTAGATATGGACAGTGAAGGGACAATGTGAGAATTTGGACATAGAGCAGTTATTTGAACCTTCGCTTCACTGGCGGGTTGTTCGGATCAATGGTAAGAGCAACACTACGTTAAAGCGACTACCTATCGGCCACAGGATCGAATCCTGCAGCAGATCATTTTCTTTAGTTTTTTGTTCTATGTACGTTGTCCAGTTCAAATGATACACTCACCGAGTATTAACACCGAGAGGGCGTTTCAAAGTAATATAACGCATTTATGATCAAAATTATTTATACAGATATGTTCTAAAGAAATGGATACATAATCTGACAGAACAATTATGCGTTTTTTTTTCTTCTTTAATTTAAAACTCTTTTTGAACTGGCATTCTGTTTTTACATGTTGTATATGCCATTTAGCCTAGTTTGCATTGATTGAATAAACAATTTCAAAAAAATAGGCTGCTGCAGGAATCGAACATGCTTACAACAGGAGTCCGTCTCGATGCGTTTTTTAAATCAAAATTTCTGGGTTGGGGTATGGAATATATACGGTAAAATACAGTTCCAGAAAACGATATTGCATGCGTAATGACCGAATAAGATCTTCCTTATTGGCAACTGGCTAAGCTAACCGGTGTTTCTAGGGGGAAATCCCTAAATCTAACTACACTGGGGAGCAAATTATATTTTTACAGGGATTTAGCACAGCACAAACTCACGGGCAGAACGATGCAGATCAGGACAACCCCAGACGGGCATGTGTATCCATCCTAAAACCTTTCTTTTTTTTTTACAGAAAATGCGAACGCAGATCCCAAAGGAATCGACGAATTTCTCTTCGCAAATCTGGATCTAACGATGTGTAATATAGGCAAGATGAGACTCGCTAATTTCTAATAAGCCTTTAATTTTTATCTGTGATGCGTAGTTCTCGACTTCTGAGAACACAAACACACACACACATGTACATACTCCAATAATTTATGATATAGATACACATTACCAAAGAAATTGTGGCTTGTCAAGGTTTAGATGGTCTGTTCATAGCTAATCTTGACTAGTTGTAGTTGCTGGTAGAAAGAATTTACTTATCAAGACGAACTATATGAGATGGTAACCTTGTGTATTCCATATGAAGTCACGAATTTGGTCTGCAGTTCATAGTTTATCCGTTTCAAGCTCACAGAATGAAGAAGAAATCTAATCTTGAATAAATATGCTTAATAAAGGCATATTTATTGAACGTCAAGGACCCTGCAAATTGCAGCTTCCACGAAATACAGATTAAGCATCTGCTACGTATTCTCTTACAGGAACTGCCGTTTTCTTTTTTACTCTTTTTAATCTAATTACGCTCATTCTTGTTGACTTTCCGACAAGCCCATAAATAAAAATGTGTCAGGACAATTGCTTTTAAAATACAATTCCCCCCCCCCGCGGACATTTGCCCTCAAAGACGATTGTCATTTTTGATGTGGATTAGTGTTATGTTTAGGGTTAAGGTTCGCTTTAGGGTAATGGTTATTCGGGTTAGGTTTTTATGGAAATCAATATAAGATGTAATATATATCAATGCAAAGCAGTGTAATAATTTCTCACTGATTGTATGACATCGGGGGACGAATGTCTGCGGGGAATATTTGTCTTTTTATGACAGTTGCTCTGAAATTGAATGAAATACACTTAGGGGTATCTATGTTCCGCCATATATAATATCTAAAGGATTTTAGCTGTTTTCCTGATTGATAAAAATTTGATGTTATTTGTAGTGTTGCATATAGTTGATAGGACAATCCTATATTTTAACACATTGTCCTGTATCCTATATTAACAAGTAAATGTCCTATATTCCGATAGCTTGTCCTATATTGACTCATAAATGCCCTATATTCTGATAGCGTGTCATATATTGACTCATAAATGTCCTATATCTTGATGACTTGTCCTATTCCAAGTCGTAAATGTCCTTTATTCCGATAGCTTGTCCTATATTGACATGTAAATGTCCTTTATTCTGATGTCTTGTTCTATTCCAAGTCGTAAATGTCCTATATACCGATAACTTGTCCTATACAGACTCATAAATGTCCTATATTCTGATGACTTGTCTTTTTCCAAGTTGTAAATGTCCTATATTCCAATAACTTGTCCTGTATTGACTTGTAAATGTACAGTAGTCCTTCGAGTTAGCTTGTTGTGTAAAATCAGCTACAGTACAGCTTATTAACATAACATTTTTCAATTTTTTTTGTGTCACGAAGTACAAACTTCAAACAACAAAGCTTTTAGTTCAGCTAAGTTCACGTTATTCCTAATTATTTAGACGAGCTCTTGAATTTCTTTTAAAAAACTGAAAATATCCAGGAAGGGCAAAATTTGAAGCATTTTTAAGCCATTATCCGAATCCTCCCAAAACTTGTGAGCGCTTCTCAACCTTCTTTCCCCGTCCAATATTTCTTATTTCAAAAATTGGCAACCCTGGTCGATACAAATGTTGTATCACGGACTGCGTGTCAAATTGTTCAAACAGAAACGTTTATTAAGTTGTCCATCCTCTAATACGCTCCTGCAGCTGAACACTCGGGTGTAGAAGATTGATTCATGCCTTTCCAAAGGGCTTTGAAGGGATCTAAAAAAATAAAAAAGATTAGTTATTTATCTTGGAATATTCAAACGATTTTCCCATATAAATCAACGGTAATTGCTTCTTCGTTTTACGCGACTTCGGGTAACGGGGTAAAGTTGGTTCAAGTTTGGGCTTTTCCCTTGAAAACGAAGGGGTGTAGAGCAAACCTTTTTTTTTTTAATGGAGACTATCTATAGCTGGATAAATATCTTCGCTTGAGAGGACCAGCTGTGCCCACATAGGTGTTTTTATTTTCTTTTCGGCAAAAACTCACAAAATCCTTGGAAAAATACGGATTTTTGCCAAAATTAAGGATCGCGACTTTTCTATGAAATCGACTGTTGCATACGGAATATATGTTCGCCCTAAAGATAGAGGTGCAGCAGCACGAAGAATGGAACCATTTCAAACAGCTCGCGTTCACTTTGCGCAAATGCGCCTGAAAAGGACATGAATCCATCTCTTCCCTCCCCCCTAGCTATTGACAGAGTACGGGACGTGTTCACGAGATTTAACTAGTGAAGCTTGGACAGGCCTAGCAGCTAGACCGCTGTAGTAAAATAAAGGAGAATATTTTAAATGTATTAAAATTTGCGGACGGAAGAACGCTACGGCCGTCTCCACCTCCCCACGAGATCTGGAAATGCCAGTGGAAGATATTCGGGACAGGTGAGTCATTCAATACATACCGTCATCGCAGTATATCGTGTAGGGATGATAAATTAAAAAAATTGGAAAAAGATGTGATCAATGAATAGGTTACTTCTCTCACCTTTTGCTTTGTATGATCACATAAGAATATAAGAATTTAAAAAAAAAAAACAAATATTGCTTCACACAAACAGAGGATATAAAAGTTTTTCTAGGCATAATGAAGATTAAATATTGAACGTTTCAGCCCTCAAGCTCAATTGTGTGTAAGTGTTATACATACATAACCAGCCAGCCAGCCAACCAGCAAGTCTAATCAACTTGAAAATGAAGAAAGCAATTCCGACTATTTGGGTGCCAGTTTTCGTTGACGGTTTCTAATACAGCGTGAAGCTTCAAATTTTATCGTCACCGGGCTTTAGTATTTATGGTCGCCGGGCTTCCATAGTTTGGGTCCAACTGACAGGGACAACCAAGATTTTTACATTGAATTAAATGTGTTTGTTTACAAGAGGCCTGACGTCACCGATAGGTCCGCGTCCTCCCCCTCCCTGTCCCCCATCCCCTACTTAGGTGCAACATGAGAACTAAAGCTTCCTGTCACTATAAAGCAGATGTCCAATTCCACTCCCTCGCAGAGGAACTCCCCTCTAACGCTAACAACAACAACAACAACAACAACAACAACAACAACAGCAGGCTGCTCCCACTGACTCCATTCCACTGGGTCGCTCGCTGGGAATATACGCGAACGATTCAGCTCCTCTCTCTCTCATCCCGGCTGTAAGGGGCTTTTTTTTTGTATGTGTGGTTCTAGTGTGTAGACACATAAATACTTATCTATTTATTTTATACATCGCGAGAAAGAAGGAAGGAAAGGATTTTCAAACTAAGTGGCCCACGCGTGCACTGACACGTACGCCCGACGACCAAGCTGTTTCCTTAGCTTCGTGATATTTTCCTTTAAAAGAAAATCAAATAAAAATAAAAACCAAAGAGAGAAACATTGTGAATCTCTCTCTATCTCTCGGGACTTCTAAGACGCTTTTTTTTTTTTACATTCGTGACGGGATTTCTTCAGAACTTATAGAACGCTATGAAGTTTCTAATTCTGCTTTCCGTTGCCGTGTGGGTAAGTACGTGGCTCGTTTGTTTTCATTAATTCTGTTGTTGATGTTGCTATGCATGAGACATTGTGACTAAATAGATATCTTTGAGATCATCCGACTTTATTTCAATGCTCTTAGGCGCTAAACAAGGGGTCTGGACCGCCCTACTTGGGCAAATCCCGATCAAGTATAATTTCAGGCAACGTTATAAATCGAATTTAATGTTCGTCCGTTTTCTGGTTTTTTGGGTTTTTTTCTTTTTTTCAATTTAGTTTTGCTATTGAATCTTTCATGCACTGACTTTTGCATTTCAAAAATTAAGGAAACACAATCGTTATTTTTAATGATAGTAGTTTCAATTTCCTCAATAGGGAGTTGATGTAGAGGCCTCTAGTAGGAAATTGTTTAGAAATAATTGTATCTTTTTATTACACGATTGAACCCTTTGGAAGGTTGGGAAAGTTTGTGCATTTGTGTGTTTGTGACAAATTGTATTATCTGCGAAACAATAAATATCGATGGGCCCCAGTGCATAATATTTTTTAAAGGGCTCTTCTGTTTTTGAATTGAGGTATTATTTTTGTATAATATCGAAACAAATGAAATATTCGTAAAACAGTTCTGGGTAGTCACTCTATAGAAACTGTCTTTTGGCAGCATGTCGTGTTCAGTTTGATCAGTTGAAAAAAAATAGAGAAAGGGTGATCAATTTAGCTATTTCTCTTACATTTTGTTTTGCAGTGATCACCAAAAGAAATTCTTTATTGTAAAGAAATAAGTGTGAATGCTACAGGACACAAACTAGAACAATTTATCATAAACTTACATTGCAAACTTAACCTCCCGTTAAAAGCCTACTTGGAGATTGAAGAAAAAAACAAAAAAGACATAGCCGGTTAGCAAGCTGGCCAGTCAGCCAGAGTAACTTGAAAACTGATGAAACCTATGCTGACTGTTTTTTTAACGCAAAGTCATTTAGTGATCCTCAATCTATTTCCATGTGACGATGTAAAGTTTACTCGAGACTTTTTTACTTTTCTAACCGCAAAAAAATTAACATATTTTTAAGGCATATTTTGGGGTAGTTCGCAAATATCTTGGAACCCTGTGCAATTGCACTGTTACCACTACTTCAAGTGCGACCCTGTCAATTGCAGAATGAGATTTTAAAACAGTTAAAACATTTGAAACATTCATTCCAGTGTGAAAGAAAGTATAGAATTCGTGCATGAAAGCTCCCATCAAATAATCATATTTACACAATACTGCAAGCATTAATTGTATGATTTGTAACTGAATTTCGTTGAGATTTTGTTTGACTCAACTCGAATCCTCCTATATATAATAGCACTATTTTATCTGTCTGTGACGCTTATCATAATTCTTGACAACTCACGATCTATTTCTTCATCATAGAATTCATTACTACGAACCTTTCTACAAAGTGATATTTATGCATACATCCCAATTCTCTGAATAACGACTGTTTCATTTCTTGGCCACTATTAATCCTTTTCTTCCTCGTACATTTACAATGATAGGGGAACTCTCTGGTTTAGGCAACAGAGAACTTGATTTCACCGAAATTTTATACAGATTAAAAACAAAAGTACTAATTTTCAATAAAAAAATATCTATATTCATATATATAACAGACGATGCACAGTACAAATCACGTGACATTCGACTTGCAAGAAATGTTTTCTGTCATTCTTGGCAAAATATCATTACGGGAAATCTAGATGTTATCTATAAATTTGACATAATAAAGTCCCAAAACTGTTGAAAAAAGGGCTTAATTTACGAAATAAAAGTTTTCTTTTGAAAAAGGCTTTCTTTACAAAAAAAGGCTTTCTTTACAAAAAAAAGCTTTCTTTACAAAAAAAAAAGCTTTCTTTACAAAAAAAGCTTTCTCTACAAAAAAAAAAAAAGCTTTCTTTACAAAAAAGCCTTCTTTAGAATAAAAAAACTTTCTTTACAAAAAAAAGTTTTCTTTACCAAAAATATGGAAGGGATCTAATGAAGTACTATTGCCAATTTTCAAGTCTGTAGGCAAAATGGTATGGCCCTGAGCGAACATATATATAAAAAGAATTATAGGATAGAACTCTTAGTTATCATTGGTAGCTACAGTGTTTCAATTTTAACCAGATCTTAAAAAACGAAACAAATCCGGTCACATGAAAATATATTTAAGACTGGATAGGTATGCGGATGTGCATGTTTAACTATGTTCGTGGAACGTGTCTAATCCTCTGTTTCCGGTCTCTCAAAGCTGTCAACATCGGTTTCTTCAGTCTCCCGTTTTGGGTTGGCTGGCTGGCTGGCAAGCTATGTACGTGTATATATCATTGTGTAGGACGCATAATGGAGTTTAATCCCTTCTTAAATACTTTTCAGAGGGAGTTAAGTTTGCAATGTGAGTTTATGCTAAATTGATCCCTAACTTCGTTTTTCAAAAGTCTTTATTCTCTGATAGATACCGTTTTGTCTACAGACTTGAAAATTGGCATCGGTACTCCACTAGACACTTTCTACGTCTTTTTTTCTTTTTTTCATTTTTGGAAAGAAAGGCTTTTCTGACCGTTTTAAAATAATTAACTTATTCATTGATCACCACATTTTCCAAAAAGTTTAATTGGTTATCCCCACCACAGCAGGCTGCAAAAAGACGCTGTTTGCTTGGCGGTTTTTATCGAGTGACTAACCAGACCTTTTTTAATTAATTTTCTGTAACAGTAAACGCTTTAAAAAATGCTCATTCTGCTCCAAGCTCTTAACATGCATTTGATTGACCTTGGGGCGGTCTAAACTAAAATCTACACTGAGAGCATGTCGTACGGTGATGGTTAATAAGCCAACTTCGTAGACCATTGCAAGTGTAGTGAATTTGATCTTCCTTGGGGTGCCCAAATATTCCAGCAGCTCTGAGACATGGAACGTAACCAAGAGACTTGCCTGCAAACTGAGAAGTATGCAACGTGCGCATGAGAGAATCATGCTCAACCTTACATGGAGAGATCACAAGACAGCACAGTATATAAGGAAGAAAACAGGTGTCCGTGATATAGAAACTATTAAAAAAACTCAAATGGCAATGGGCAGGCCATGTTGCAAAAATGAAAGACAACTGATGGACATCAAGTCTCACAACATGGATCCCCAGAGATCACATGCGAAGCCGAGACCGACAGAACATAAGATGGAGAGATGAACTTGACTGATTCAGGAAATACTGGCTCTGCGATGCCTATGATAGGGAATTGTGGCGAATCCTGGGGAAGGTCTATGTACAACGACAGACGTTAAAAGACTGATGATGATGATGATGAGTTGCACAAACGCGACTAGTGTCCAAATCTTCGCTGTTCCCGCTCCTGTATTCCAGTCGATGCATTCATCATCCCTTTTAATATTATGTTAAGTTTCGAGTTCTGAGTCATCATCATGATTTTATCCGTTATTTAAACTAATATCCTAATATTTATTGTTTTCATTACTGGTTTTCGGTTGGTGAATTCTCAAGTCTTTATATTTCTCTGGTTCGTACTCTGGAATTCTTAATATTTTCTATGTTCTGACATAGTGATATCATGTGAACATTTAAAGAATTATAGGAACTAGTATCCTCATCTCAGTTGTTTTGATCACTAAGTTTCAACTGGTACATTCTCTGACCTTCTTAATTATGTCTGAAATTCATTGGTCACAAAAAAGACATTTGGTATATGCCATTTTCACCAACGGTTGCTTTCTTGCGAAATGATATTTGCTATTGGTATCTGAGATGAATCGTTTTCCAGCTGACACAAGGCACCGAATGATATATATATATATATATATAAATATATATATATATATATATATATATATATATATAAAGCTCTTCCATAGGAATAGAGCATACTGGTGGATGAGGGATTTCTGTGTAAATAGATATATCACTTAAATTCAGCGTAGTCTAGAGGTAGGACATCGGCCTCCGGGTCTGACGTGAAGGTTTCAATTCTGCTTCGCGGTACTGGATGGGATGATGGAAAGTCTATAGCCACACTGAAGAGATGGAATACATCGAAACAGCTATCTGTGGATGACACAATAATATATATATATATATAGTAGAATGTGGATGCGTTACACAAACTGGCTCATGTTTCTGCCCTCCCAGGTGAATGTCGAGCACTCTATGAAATAAATCCATCACATATCATATGCTTTATATTATTATTATGTTATACTGCTAGCCTGATCTGTACCATATATATATATATATATATATATAGAGAGAGAGAGAGAGAGAGAGATGTTGTTGGGTTCAGATTTGTCATGTTTATATCAGAGAAGAAGGACCTTTCCGAGAATTGGTATTTAAGAAATTCTGAATTGTCCCGAATTTCTGTTTACGAGTATTTAGGTCGAACATTCTGGCTGACCTTTCACCCCGGAAGAAATCACTTAATAATTTGCAGGTCAGAAACTTGCAGTCGTGCTATATTTCTATTATTGGACAAGGATAATTCTGGTAGTGTCATGGCAGCATCTGGATGGTTAAGATATTAAAAAAATATAAGCTACAAAAGAGCATCTTTTGCATGAATATTCACTGTTCACTAGTTAGCCGATTCTCCTAACAAATTTAGGTCAAAAGGCAACAAGACAAAAGAGATCAGTCAAAAAGACAGCACGGTTGTTATTTTTTTTAACTGATGCCTTCTGGCCGAACACCATCGTAACTTGTAGTTGTCCATATTACACACATCTTTTTGACTGATGCCATTTGTCTTGATGCCTTTTGACTGGTCACACAAGTAGAAAGTCATGAATTTACTTTTCCCTCCATTCATCCCATTGCATGTCCCGTTATTGGCATGCGGAAATGTGGGGGAATGAATACTACTCTCCCATTTACGACCTTATCCGAGAAAGCATTCGCAACAAAAAGCTCTTACACCCATGGTCAACCTTGACAGGGGAAACCCATTACTGCTGTAAGCTGGATTTTCACTCTTCCAACTCAACACGAAGTCCATTCAAGCAGTGTTGCCAGTATAAAAGATTTTTCGCGCTCAAAAAAGCATGTAAGACACCAAAACGCGCCATGAACAGTCTTAGCCATTATACGGCCATTTCTAAAAGCTACTAATCGCTAGATTTGTCGAAATAGTTGAATACGCACCAATTTTCACCAACTTGCTGCCTAATCAAGAAACGCTTAATTTAACGTAAAAAGGGCTACACCAGCTGCACTGTATTCGAGTACAGCTATCCCCTACTTTCGAAAGTTCGCTTCACGCCACTTTTTAGTTTTCATGAAAAGAGACAGAAAGATAAAATAGCGTATCGCCGTTACAGAGATAGAGTGCACTCCAATGTTCTGTATTCCGTATTGTGCAAACTTCTGAAAACTCACCCTAACATGCCATCATCACTGCTTTCAGGGTACGGGGACAGTCAAAAATTATCTCATGAAAATTCATGATAATTGCTTCTTTGCTTTATGCCGCCTCAGGTTGAGAATGGATTCTGTAGGAACCCTGAACTTTCGGATTGCGAGAGAAGTGTACTTTTAAAATCCAGTCCGCCTGGAAGTTACTCAGTAGTTAGAAAAGTGGACTGGAAACTGAGAGGGCTGAGGTTCTTTTTTGGGTAACACTCCAGACATACGTATCACCGTAACCCCACAAATGGCTGGCCCGACTAACCAGCCAAGTGGACTACAGATTCTTCCTCACAAAGGTTTTTGTTTTTTGTTTTTTGTTTTTTTTTCTCAAAAAGTCCTTTTCGAGGTCTCTATGGTCATTTTGAACAATGTGCAGAACTTGTGCAGGTAATTTCTGGTTACTTTTAGATAGAAGATCTATTTTTTAGATAACTTCAGAGAAAAGATCTTTCTTTTTTTCTGATAATTTCAGGCAGTTTTTTTTTAGATATCTAGTTCTGGTACACGTGCTAGCAACTGTGATTCATTCACGCTAGGTAAGGATATTTATATCCATTACTTATTCAACTTCGAGAAAACTAAATTCAGCTTTTTTTCCAAACCATTCCTCATCCACACGCCTCTTATATTTCTAAAATGTACGATATCTTTGAGATATAAATATCAACATTATTACAGTTTGCAGTTGAGACTTTTTAATTGGTATCTCTGAAACATGTTCAATCCTTTAATATCAACGATAAAATAGTTGTCTCCTTCAAATAACTCCCTTTGGGACTCTTCAAACCTATTGTCCAAGTGTCTCTTTGACTTTCCAAAACAGTCTGCACAGCACTCTTACTGGATATCCTTAATCTCGTCCACGGTCCGTCGTAAGGCGCCAAATCTAGGTTCTATGAGAACTGGCAGACCTGGTTGATGTGATGTTTTGTTGAAAATAAGAACAGCAAGATGCATGAGACGTGAATAATGTGTTGGCTAGATCATCATGAACCTGACAGTCTCTAAGTAGGCAAGTTTATTCATGTCGACCGAGTAACCCCACGGGAGGGCGTCTGTTCACGCAATCGCTGTAAAGTCCCTTATGATTAGTTGCCAAGTCACATCAAGGCTGGGCAACTAGTTCTCAACGTTGTTGGATATTTTCTGGACAAAGCTCGTACTCCTAAAATCTGCAATAATTTGACTCATATGAATGAAATTAGCCACACCCGCCTTCAGTGCCATTCAGATGATTTCCATTAATAGCACCAACTGTAACCCGAAACCGGCCTCTCTCACTACTTTATGTTTTGTTTACTGATTATTAATCTGCAGCTGACCTAGTGAGCAACATATTGCTAATTGCTGGGGTCAATGTTGCCAATTAAGCGCTTATCGCGTTAAATTTAGCGCGCGTTTCGTTTAAGCAGCGTGAAAATTCGTCATTTAGCGTTATTTCAGGCCAATATTCAAGGCGATTTTTTAGCAATTTCACCTAAATTTTTGCTTTTTCCTGGCCATTTTAAACGGATTTTCAGCAATTATAAAAGGTCCATAGAGTGACTAACAGTTTTTTTTTGTTTGTTATTTTAAGCCTTTGAGGCCGATTTAGAGCAAAAAAACGTTCTGCATTGGCAACACTTGCTAGGGTTGCCCTATAACCAAACATTAAAAAATGAGGACATTCCCAAAGACATCCTGCCCTTGCCTGACATACATTTTGTCGCTATGTAACCTTGAAGCGGCTGTGATAATTAATTTTGAGGGATTTTTTTTTTCCTTTTTAATGTTATGTACATCAGCTTTTAGTCCAACAAAAATGACCCAGTTAATCATATTGACACTCGCGGAACAAATATATGTCAAAGACCCAGGGAATCCTTTTCTTTCTTTTTCTTTTTTTTTTCTTTTTCTTAAACAAGCTTGATGGGGGTCGCCTATGCCATTTAGAAGACCTCCTTACGGCGACAGACCAAACACAACATCAGATAAATGATATCAAAGAAGCAGACAACATTCGGTCGTCATGGGAACAAAATCATGGAATTTATCCCACGCCAATATTAGTCAGTTAGAATTGCCAAAAAAATGACTGCAAAGCAAGTGACAAGTGATATATTTTGTTGACAGGGTGAGACTGTGAGGGTCGTTCAAATATGCATTCAGTAGAGGTCGAGAAGTGAACAATTGTTCATTATTTCTTGCTCAGGTTTTTACCCTGAATGTTTTAGATATCTGTACTCGTTCCGAACAACGTATAAATCAAATAAACCTGTGGAATTTCCACAGCTGTTGACAACTCATTATTACTCCTGCATATGTATTTTGGCAATTGAGGTATATAATTTACCTCTGTCAACGAAGTTGTAAAGAGGTTTATGTTTTTGTCGGCTGGTTTATTTGCTCATTCCTTCGTTTATTTGTTCGTCTGATGGTTCGTTTGTCCTTACAATATCTCCGAAAGTACCGGAAAGCTGGCTTCCACACCCATTTCAGCAAAACTAATTTGGCGTACAGCAATGATATTGAGGCCAAAGACACAACAATCAGAATCGAAAACGCAGAGCTGAAGAGAATGGACCACTACATGTACCTCGGACAACGAATCTAGAAGAAATCAAATGAAGAATCACACTTGGTTGGCAAGCTTTGGATAGAGCAAGCTTGACTTTCAAGAACAAGAAAATTTCACTGGTCCTAAAAGAAGGGTCCATAACCAATGAATCCCACTGATAGTTGCCTAAAGAGCAGAGACATGGAACCTTATCAGATGATTGACCCTAAGAATCATGCAACTTGCATATGAGAAAACCATGCTCAACCTCACACAGAGTGATCATAAGACAGTTCAGTATATTAGAGAGAAGACAGGGGTCCAAAATATCATAGAATTCAAGAGAAAACTTGAATGGCAATGCACTTGTCTTGTTGCAAGAATGGCAAACAACCGCTGGACATCACGACTCATAAAATGAATGCCAGGAGACCATATACGAAACCAGGGCCGACAAAATATAAGATGGCGTGACGTACTAGATGAGTTCTGAAAGTACTGGTTCCATGACGCCCACGATAGAAAGGCCCGGCGAATCTTTGGGGAGGTCTATGTTGAACGACGCTCACCAAAGGGCAGCAGCTGCTGCTGCTGCTGCTGCTGCTGATGATGATGATGATGATGATGATGATGGCTATCTATCTATAATTCATGAGATCTATTAGTACTAGTAGTGACAGTTTCTATTAACTAACTAAACAGACCTGCTCTCATTTGGTGTCTGACTGTCTACCCAATATCCCCGAAAGTTTTCTATGAATTTCAATCATATAATTCAATTATTTGAAACCCTGGCTAAGAAGGAATTGACTAAATTTTGAGCTGGATTCAGGTACTTCTTTGATTTTAGAGCTATTTTTCATGCATTGAGATAATAGTCTGAAAATTGAACTAGCTGTGTTCCAATCATCTGGGACTTTACTGTGTTTTAGATACAAGTTAAAAGGGCTGGCTATGTTGCAAGAATAGCGGACTACCGATGGACATCGTAGATTCCCAGAGAGCACATGCGAAACCGAGGCTGGCAGAATATTAGATAGACAAATTCAGAAGGTACTGGCTATGCGACGCCTATGAGAGAGAATTGTGGCGAATCCTTGGGAAGGTCTCTGTCCAACGACGGACGTTGGAAGACCGATGATAATGATGATGATATTGATATACCAATTTGAAAAGATTGATTTATTATTCGTTGATGCTCGCTCCATCGTGTCACTCCGGAATCAGGTCATGCATCTTCGTCATCTGTCAAGTACACCATCTGACACCCAAATTGGTCTTACACTGCAAATGGCGGTGAATACTGCATTTTCTCCCGGGTTGGAATACCTACTGAGCAACAGGGTTGCCACGAAGATATATTCCGAATTTACCCTTTCCCCAACCTTGGAAATATACACTTCTTTTTGGCACCCTGGAAAAGTGGCAGCAGGCCCTCATGCTCCGAGAATATGAGAGTTGACAGTAATCGGGGTAAAATTTGGCATGGGGAAACGAGACGGCCAACAAAACGGCGCCATCCTTTTGATAACAACGCCTTCAATTGAAATGCCAAAAAAAATTCCCCGATGAATAATTAGGGGTCATGGGGAAGTGAAATTTCAATAAAATTCCTTCCTTCCGGAGACGTTGTAATTTTGATAGAATTATGATATCATATACGGGTGCCATAAATTTATCTAATGACAAACTGTCTGGGAGATTAGATTCGTGTTATCAATTTGCTTATGCACATATGTTCAAATGTTTGCATACAGGAAATTGTAAACGATAAAATTTATGGTGTGTGTGTGAGTGTATGTGTGTGTGAGAGTGTGTGTGTGTGTATATATATATATTTATCTGTGTGAGCGCGCGCGATGGTATATAACCTTTGGATACGTTCTACCGGAAGATATGCTCACACATGTATACATGCACACGCATATATATATGTATGCGTGTATATATATATATATATATATATATATATATATATATATATATATGTGTGTGTGTGTGTGTCTGTGTGTCTATATATTTATGTGTGTGTATATATATATATATATATACATGTGTGTCCGTGTGTATGTGTATGTATATAAATATATATATATATATACATGTGTGTCTGTGTGTATATGTATGCGTGTATATATAAGTGTGTGTGTATATATCCTTTTGTCCTTATATATACACATATATGAGTGTATATATGTATATATGTATATATACATATACATATATATGTAAGTATATGAGAAAAATCATTATTCCAATAATGCTCGATAATTTGAGTATTGACAATGAAATTTGGTCATATCTACACAGATAATGTGTCATTTTGAAAAGAAAAGAAATTGGGAAAATGTACACCATTTTCTTCAATTGTTTATTCTATTTACGCTGTCTAGGCTAAGTAAATAGTAACAATTTACTTCGACTGACTCATTTCAAATCAAAGTGAAAGTAATTCCCTTCAGTATATAGATAATATGGAACCTTGATCACACTATCCGATGAGTTGAGTAGCAAGGTATAAAGATTGTCACAGACAAAATTTTCACATTCAATCATTATATATAAATATATATGGAGCTAAACATCTGCCGGTAATGCAAAGGCCAAAATAACTGTTACAATTCCTAATTCTCATCTCGTTTATTCATGGTCTATATCTGCTCCATTTGTTTCTTCTAGCGCGGCAATTATGTTATTACGAAATGGATGTATGATCTGGCAGAATGATAATGAATTCTTCCGTGTCAGTTCAATCAATTATTTCCCAATATCTTGTCAATACAGTTTATGTAACTTTCTTCAGTGTTTTTTTGTTTTCTGTTTTACATATACCTTGTTATTATAGTACTACGTGTAAATTTCCTCTTGCTGAGATCATCAGTTATTTACCATGTACGTCTCGGGAGATTTAAAAACATACAGTTATATTAACATGGTACTCTAGCAGTATGGACACCACTTCGCTTTCAGCTGTAATTTCAATATATAGCTTATGTCATACATCATCATCATCATCATCATCAGTCTTTTAACGTCCAATTGTTGGACATAAACCTTCCTCGGGATTCGCCACACTTCTCTATCATGGGCGTCGCAGAGCCAGCACTTTTTGAATTTGTCTAGCTTATCTCTCCATCTAATATTCTGCCGGCCTCGGTTGCGCATTTGATCTCGGGGGATCCATGTTGTGAGTCACGATGTCTATCAATTGTCCGCCATTCTTGCAAGATGGCCAGCACACCACCATTTGAGATTTTTAATGGATTCTATGATGTCCCTGACACTTGACTTTTCCCAGATGTACTGTGCTGTCTTGTGGTCTCTCAATGTGAGTCCCAGCATAATTCTATCATGTGCACGTTTCATGGTTCTCAATTCGTGGATCTGTCTGTCGGTTAGGTTCCATGTTTCAGCTCCATAAGTGACTATTGGGAGGATGCATTGGTTATACAACCTTCTTTTTAAGATTAATGGGATCTTCTTATTTTTGAAGGCTGAGCTTGCTCATACATGGTTTTTGTTATTTTATATAGGGTATTACGGGTATTGTACATTGATATCATTTTATACTGCTCATCATTTAATCTTTATTGGAACAGGGCTTACTTACGTAAGTTACTAAAAACACGTGTATATATATATATATATATATATATATATATATATATATATATATATATATAATTAGGAAATGGATATATGATCCGGCAGAATGTTTATGAATTGCGTTATATCATATGGAGATTATATTTGAAATGATCTCCTGTTATAACACGCTGAAGGTACCATTTGGCCTAGACAACGTAAATAGAATTTGAAAAATTGACGAAAAGGGGTGGCTGTTGGAATTGAACCTGCAGCCATGGTGTGATACAGTTTTTATATCAAAGATCAAAGTCAATACTGCACAACATTACAGTAGCGAACACATGTCATTGCTTCAAATTTCGGTTTCTCTCTCTCTCTCTCTCTATATATATATATATATATATACATATAATTATGAAATCGATATATAATCCAACGGAATAATTCTGAATGCATTATATTATTTGAAACTCTATTTGAAATGACTTCCTGATATTACACAGATAATGTGTCACTTGGTCTTGACAGCGTAAATAGAATTAACACGTAAAGAAATTAAAAGAAAACTATATATATATATATATATATATATATATATATATATATATATATATATATTTTAACGCTCCTCTATTCAGGGTTGAGCACTCTTTAAGTGAGGTAACTCGTTCATTGTAAGCTTATGGAATGCTCTTCCTTAGGAATAGAGCTCTTTGGTGGATGGGGAATTTAAGCTAAATAAATATATCTGAAATATGAAATTCAGCATTACTGACCATCCAGTCCTCTAGCGCAGAGATAGGATATCGGCCTACGGGTCTGAAGCGAAGGTTTCAATCCTGCCTCGTGATACTGGATGAGATAATGGGTAGTCTATAGCCACACTGAAGAGTTGTAATACAACGAAATAGTCGTCTGTGGATGACACTATATATATATATATATATATATATATATATATATATATATATATATATATACACACACACAGAGTATATGTGGTACAAATCAGGCTAGCAGTATAACATGATACAATAATATAAAGCCACCTCTGAAATGTAATGGATTTATTTCATAGAGTGCTCGATACATACAACTTTTTACTCATGAAGTTTAGTTGTTTTAGAGTAGAGCTGGGAATAAGTATTTATCATATATATATATATATATATATATATATATATATATATATATATATATATATATAATGTGTGTGTAAGAGACAGGGAACTATACTGAGAGAAATAACATAAATAAAAATGAACATCTATATGAACGTATACACAGCGTTGTTATCTGCATATTTTCAACAGACGATCAGTTTTCTTCTAATCTGTTGTTTCTCACGCTCTACTCACTAAAGTCTTCCATGTAACCCCGGGGGAAGCGCTCTACCGGAGTCGGTTTGCGAAGCTTCCTCTCATCCCATCATTTATCGGGTCCGATGTTGCAAGCTCGCTTTTACTGTGTAACTGAACACACAAGATAACTTCTTTCTGGAACGCTTTTACGATAGAGGGACACCCGTTTGCAACCATCTATTCCATCTTCCCCCTTTCTGAACCACAGATTCATGAACATTGCATATATATATATATATATATATATATATATATATATTGTGTCCTCCACAGACAACTGTTTTGTTGTATTACAACTCTTCAGTGTGGCTATAGACTATCCATTATCCTATCCAGTATCACGATTCAGACCCAGAGGCTTGCATCTTACCTCTGCTCCACGATATATATATATATATATATATATATATATATATATATATATATATATATATATATATATATATATATATATGTGTGTGTGTCCATTTTGTTGTTTTTTATGGATATAAAATCTCTTGTGCATGTGTACTTACATTGAGCGGGAAGTAAGGGTCCAGTTATGCATTATATTCATATTATAAATAAAGAATTAAATGTGAACACATAACATAAAGATATACCTATATGACAGAAAGAAGGTTCCACTTTGGCATTGCACTTACTTACATTGTATAAAGAACTCTATCTCCCTCTAAAACATTGAAAAATATTTTCCTAGAATCTTTTTGTTTTGAATCCCTGGGCCCATTGAGTAGGTATCCCATATGTTCAGGTACTTCTTCTTGCGTGACAGACAAACAGATGAACACCAAGATGCCTCTCACTCAGATATTTGCAAGCACACAAACACCCCTGATATATATATATATATATATATATATATATATATATATATATATATATATATATATATATATGAATTGCGTTATATTATAGAGAAACTTATTCGAAATGATCTCCCGTCATTACGCGGTTAACGTATCACTCACCCTGGACAACGTTAATAGAATAAACAATTAAAGAAAAATGAGGCTATTGCAGGAATCGAACCTGCGATCCATAGGGTAGCTACTCCAACGCAGCGTATAGTAAATGTGTCTCTATATACCGAGCATGCTCAGGCATTGGTTGCAGAAAAAGGCTTCTGTATCCATCAAGAACCTTGCCAGATATGAACGCAATTGAAGATTTTTATATCCAAGTTATCAGTTCAACTAATTTGTTATAACTTGGCATGGCCTTACAAACAACAACAACAACAATAATATCAATAATGATAATTACTATTATTATTACTATTATTATTATTATTACTATTATTATAAGAAGAAGAAGTTCCTAATATTCAACGTGTGAATTTGGATTTTATAATGTCACATCAGCTGTTTAACTCGTATACCCACTTGACAACAACTTATCCTTTAAAATAGGGTCTTTATGCCATTTCGACCTTCTGAAATCTAAGTAACTTGATACTCCGGAATTCTCTGTTTTCACCTCGGCTGTTTCCGGACCCCCCTCCCCCACAGGCCACGTGTCATTACCGAATTTCCGTGGCTTTTACAGTTGTTGTCTAAGTACCAAACTGGAGTTGACTTTATTTCTGTACGGTAGTAACAACAACGAGAATAATCCTCACCAGGCTTAAGGAGTTTGAACCGGTGTGTGAAATTCACATTCCCCTGCTGAAATTTGAACAGACGACCAAGTGATCGCCGGGTGTCGTCTGCATTACTGACTGGCGCACCGAGTGCGGATCGAATTCATTACACTGGGTACAAGGTCGAATCGAGACGAATGGGTTTAGAGGTGGGAGGGCCTATCTCTCTTGAAAAGCAGAATTCGAGCCCAGTCTTCAGTTTCGTCGACGGTGGCGTCGCAAAGATTTGGTATCACCCAATGCTGTAACTCATGGTGTCATCCCTATAAACCCCCGTAGTAGTGATGTACTTTTGTTCTAATGTTACTCGTAAATTACAGTTCTTATATACATATATATGTATGTATATGTATGTGTATGTATATGTATATATATATGTATATGTATGTATATATGTATATGTATGTATATATGTATATGTATATATATATGTATATGTATGTGTATATGTATATGTATGTATATATATATATATATATGTATATGTATGTGTATGTATATATATGTATGTGTATGTATATATATATATGTGTATGTATATATATATATGTATATGTATGCATATGTGTATGTATATATATATGTATATGTATGCGTATGTGTATGTATGTATATATATATGTATATATATATATGTATGTATATGTATGTATATATATGTATATATATGTATGTGTATATGTATATATTTGTATATATATGTATGTGTATCTGTATATATACATATATATATGTATGTGTATATTTATATATGTATATATATATATGTATATGTATATATGTATATATGTATATATATGTACATGTATATGTCTCACCCTCTATAGTTCAAATTATATATATATATATATATATATATATATATATATATATATATATATATATATATATATATATATATAATGGCAATGCATAAATGGTCGCTGCTCTGGCTCTACGGACAATGGAACGTCCTTTCCAGGGTGCATGCCTAGGTGAAGCGTGCGGAATCCTCTCTCTAAGCCTTGATAATGTTGTCTAGAGGAAAACTGAGAGCGATACGTCTGGTATCAGCTTGGCTGCAGGAGCTGCCGAAAAGACGTCAAATTGGGCTTCCAACCACCTTAAGGGGAGGTCCACTCCCTGGTTTGCAATAAGAGTTGTCCTTCTAGACTGGTTGATTCCCAAGGCTAGAGAACCCAATCTGCACTGCTATTTTACCGATAGCTGTTTGAACTTGGGTCGCCGATCCCATTGTTCGAGATATTACTGACCACGCACCTTCATAATGGTAATAGTGGCATAAGCAACTACCAATTGCCTACGAAATAAGCTCTCTAACTACTACAGGAGTCAACAGACAAAATGAAACCAGGCTCTGTTGATGAAAGTCCGTCAATTAGCGGATACTTCATGGGCTTCAGTCAATGCAAGAAGGCCGGAGAATGCATCAACTGAATCAGAGAGATAAAAGCAACGAAGATGGGGATTCTAGTTTGAATAATTACAATGGCTCGTCACAGCAACTCTAGGAAGGATGGAGAATGCACCGGTCGAAACGTAGTAATCAAAACTATAAAGATTCTAGTCCTAATAATAATAATGATAATAATAATAATGATGATGATAATAATAATGATGGAGAGACTGAAGATAGTAGTAGGAAAGGTTGGGACTATACAGACCACAGCACTACTTGGAACTACCCAAATACTGAGGAGAGTACAGGAAATATGAGACCTACGACCCCCAGCTGGTAGCAGTGGCCTAACAGCCAAGACGGAAGCATGTTGGGGCCGGTACAAACTGCAGCGCCGGTATGATAGATGAGGACAACAGGACAAGAGGGCTGGAGACCTGATGCGACTTGCAGTCACAGCCTTCAGGGTACTGATGTGAAATCGTAATCCACAGCACTGCTGTGAACTGAGAGAGTGAAGAGGAGAGCTGGAGACTTGAGGAGACATGCTGTGTCACTCAGTCTCCAGTGGGGACCACCAGGCAACTGGCGTGAAAATGCAAACAGTAATAAGAAGAAAAATCTCAGAATTTCAGAAAACATTAGAATTCCAAAATAAGCAAAAACTTGACTCAGTCATTTGAGCTTTTCGGACAAATGGATTATTTTTTATATTTGTGTTGTTTTCACGTTTTGAGCGATCCATCCTACGGCCTCCTTGTAAAGAGAAAGTCTCATCCACTGGCAGTACAAAACAGAAAAAAACAGTAGGGGTGTTTATTTCGTAAAAGTATCAATGATGGCGTAAAAAGTCGATGAAGAGAGAATGATGTGATCTGCCATATCAAGTTTTCCCGTTTCCTTTTTGGATACTGCCTTTCTACCTTTCTTTGAATAAAAGATAAATAGGTCTGATTTGTCATTTAAGAGAAACTGTCACGTGACCTTATCTTTTGGCAGCATGTCATGTTGGGGTTGATCAATCAAAAATTGGGAAAAAAGGGGATCAATTGATAAGTTACTTCTATCGCATTTTGTTGGGCACTAAAGTAATGTCTGAAGTATGAACGCCTTTGACATAAACTGAGGGACCAGGGTAGACTTATATTGCTGATTGACCCTCCTCCTGCACACTAAAAACCTATTTAGAGGAGGAGGTTTTTTGAAAAACGAAAAAAAACAACTCTCTTTTTTTTACATGATGAGGAATAAATGTTTAAGTTTTCAGCCCTGTAACTCCATTATTGCGACATGCTCGCGTGATACATTCATAGCCAGCCAGCCAGCCAGCCAGACCGAGTTCAAAACTGATTGAAACCGATGTTAACTGTTGACTGTTGGTTTAAAGTTTCTTATAACGCCGATAGATGGTGAGAAACTTGAACGAATCTTCATACATCAACTTGTAATCTAGAAGGATGTCAGACTCGTATAAATTTCAATACAGTGTGGTTTTCGTAGCTCAACAGGAAAAAGTTATTCAACAGAAAAAGAAGAATCAGAGAACATTTCAACGTTTTAAATTTTGTTACGATGATAATAGAATATCTGTTACCAACTCAAAAATATTTTTAGCGCTAAATAAACCTCGAAAATATGTAAAAACTCCAAAACGCCAAAATTTTTATGGCCGTTTTTAGCTATTTACATGGCAATTTTTAATAACCGTAATGGATCGATTAACGTAAGAGTGGCTAGAAAAACAGCTAGATTGGCTATGATGATAGCACTATGAATTGAGTAAAAATAACGCTAAATGCTGATATTTGCACTGACAAAACCAGAAATGCGGTAAATGCAGCGCGAAAAGCGCTAAACTGACAATATTGAATAGAATAAGCTATATTACAAGCCGTTTAACGCTTAAGTTTTCTTTTCCTTTTTTTGAGGCTCATAGTGCAATTGCAGTATTATGGTGTTTGAGAATGTGAGTGACGGATAAATTCTCTGGATGTTTGGAACAATGAAGTATAAATGGGTCATGCAAAGATCTCAAGTGTTGGATGGTCAATATATGGATACCCTGTACTCCAATCCCTTCATTGGCCTTAGTACCACATTTATAATTAGAAAACAAAACAGTCTACATATGTTTCTTTAGCTACTAAATTGGTCTGGCTGGCTAAATATGTATCATGCGAAAAGGCCGCAACAATGGAGCTACGGGGCTGAAATATAAACATTCACTCTTTACTATATCTAGAGAAAATGGATTTTTGCTTGTTTGTTTTTTTTTGGGGGGGGGGGATTTCTCCCTTTCATAGGTTTTTAGTGGGGTTTCAATTTGTAATGTATGTTTGTGCTAAATTGATCCCCTAACAAAGCGTAGACCATCGTTGACTTGGAGTGCTGTGGGGAGAAAGATTACACTAATAAAAAATAAACCCCCTTATGGAGAGACCACAAGACAGCACAATACATCCGGGTAAAGACAGGAGTCAGGGACATCATAGAATCCATTTAAATACTCGAATGGCAATGGACTGGGCATGTCACAAGAATGGCAACAACCGATGGACATCACGACTCACGGCATGGATCCCATGCGCGACTGAGGCCGGTAGAGTTCTAGATGGAAAGACGAGCGAGACGAATTCAGAAAGTACTCGCTCCGCAACGCCCACGGTAGAGAAGTGTGGCGAATGTCTATGTTCAACGACGAATGTTAAGAGACTGATGATGATGATAGATCATCTGAAAGAAGTAATAAAGGCAATTTGAGCTCAAGAAGTCAACGATGATCTATCCAGCATCAAAGCCTTCTAGAATCAAGGCATTAATAAAAACAACAACAAAGACTTCCTTTATAAACACCAATTTTCCTTCGTAGGTCAATACATATTTCTTTTCTAGTGAGTCTTTGCACTCAGAAAATCCAATAATTTTAAATTGAATATATCTTATTATCATGATGAGATTTCCAAACTTTTTGCAAAACTCTGGATATTCCCTCGTCAGTGAACGATAGAGTCATTCTATCTTAATTATGGACATATCGTTTAGACTTGAATGTTGCGATACAGTACACCGCCCTATCGGAAAAAAACTCTCAAGCGGGCCCCTCAGCCCTGGGCTCTATTGTGGTTCACCTGCGGCAAAGCATACAGCGTTAAAGTCCCATAACCTTTCGGACGTCATGTTTTCGTTAGTTTAGTGAGGGCGTTGTTGCTTTTGTCTCTCGTTGCTACTCCTTCCTGAATGTGTTGTTAAAAATCTCAAATGACATTGAGCCCGTCCCCTGAGGGCTAAATTGGCCACCCACGTAATCCAGATAATTCGACACAGAATCCACGGTGTTATTTTTGCAAAAAATGTCCAAGTCTTGAAATTTGACCCTTTCCCATCTGTGGAACAGATAATGGTGAACGAATTGTTTTATTAAGTGTCAAATCCATGTGACAGGGGTGTCATCATGGCTAAATTAGTAAAGTAGTATTCTTGCGCTGGCCACGACTTCAGTAATCCCTACTCGAGCTTCAAATATCTCAACATTATCTATCTCAGCTCTTCGAGGTCTGCGGTATACGAGATTTACAAGTGATAATTACCCGAAGTGGCGTCACTCACTTCAATCTATTCACGTTATTCACCCTTTGCTTCGTGGAAAGAAGAGATGGATTCGTTCCTTTCGAAAGGGCATTTGTAAGAATTGAACACAGATATCCGTTGGAATTTGAACTAGAATCGTATATTCCATTTTCCGGGGTGGTAACCATTTGGACATTCCTTAATCATGGCTAGATGGACTTCAAAGTGCATCTTCAAACTTGGAGACGGACACGTTGAAAGGTTTTTCTTTAAATTCTTGAGCAAAATGATTCAGCTTGGCTTACTGCGTGCAGATCCAGGCAGGCTCCTCTCATCAGGTACTTCCCATTTTCGATAGGGTACAGAAGCGAATGCGTGGACTAGTGGGTTACGAGCTTTTTCTCACACTCCAATCACTATCTCATCGTCGTAATGTTGCAAGTTTGGCACTTTTTTACTGTTATTTCTATGGAAAATGTTCAGACGAACCACATTTCCTAGTCCCTCCAGTTCGGGTATTTTCAGTTAGAACTCTATCTGCAAACAAGGCGTATTCATACCTTTTTTTAAGATTCGTCAAGGACTCGTCGCAAGTTCCACACCTATAGCTTCTTCTCAAGAACGTCTGCTATGTGGAATTAACTCCAAACTGAATGTTTTCCCGACGAGTATAGCTTATACATTTTGAAATCCAGAATGGACAAATACCTTACCCTATGTTAGTATTTTTAATTCGCTGTTTGTATGTCATTTTTGATGTTTCTTGCTCTCTTAAGTCATTTCAACTCTCTTATTGTTTTTTATAATCATTTATCTATCCGTTGTGATAGTCTCCATTTTAAACATGTCATATTCTAGCGTTATTTGTTGGTCACTAGTTTAGTTACAATTTTAAGATCAATAAGCTATTTTAACATGTTTGAGATGTGTCAATACATCTTCATAAGACATTTTTCGGTCAGTTACGTTAAGCAAATAGGAATACGAGGGAAGGAAGGAGCTGATGTCATTGAAAGGTGTGATTTCATTTAAAGAAATCTATTCTAATCATTTCTTTTTTTTACCAGCTGCTTATGGTGTCTTAATAGGAAGTCTAAAATTTGCATTTTTACATTTTAAAAAAGCTAAAAATTGCTAAAAAAAAAGATAAAAATCGCCATTTACGAGTCTTATTGAAAATAATACAGAATATTTCCAAGTATGCGAATTGACTCAAAGAAAGACTCGTTGCTGTTCTTTTCCCTCCCCTCCTCATGCTACTAATACCTTGGATGGTGAACACCTCGTTGAACCTATGGTACTTGTTATTGTTTTTTTTTGTTTATGATTTTTATCGGTTTTAATCCTGTAGCATAAATAGCTCCCTTTTAACTAACCCTCAAATGAGAAAGTGACTGAAAGATTTTACTTTGAGTGACTAAGAGTATACAATAAAGAAGTTCGTGAATGTATAATCGTTGACGCCATTATATATATATATATATATATATATGTATACATATATATATATATATATATATACATATATATATACATATATATATAAACATATATATATATACATATATATATATATATACATATATATATATACATATATATATATATGTATATATATATACATATATATATATATATATTATTGTGTCATTCACTGACAGCTGTTTCGATGTATTACATCTCATCAGTGTGACTATACCGTTTCCATTACCCATCCAGTACCGCGAGGCAGAATTGAAACCTTCACTGCTGGCCGAAAACAAAGAATATATATATATATATATATATATATATATATATATATATAGTCATTTATAGTCACATATATATATATGTATGTATGTATGTATGTATGTGTGCATATTCTTTGTTTTCATCCCACCCACCTCAACGTTAGATAACAAAAGGTAAATTTATCCGTTGGCGCAGAAGTTCTCGACATTTTTTTTTCTCGAATTTTAATCGCACTTCATTTTTTACCTGGTTAACTTGGTATTTTGGTATTTTTAGATTGTTGGGAGCATCCATACTAACAACCTTTGCAAATATATTTGATTCCACTTAAACATAGAGGAGAATTTTCAGATTATGTATACAAATCCATCTCTTTACCCGAACACCACAAAATTGCATGTATGGGTCTAGACAGCTCCAAAAGAAAAACAGGTCTGGTAGGCCACTCAATAGAAACTGCCATGCGACTTGTATCTTTTGGCAGCATGCCGTGTTGAGATGATTAATTTAAGTTAAAAAAAAAGGGTTATCAATAAATAAGTTACTTCTCTAGCTTTTATATTGGCAGTGGTCAGTAAAAAACCATCTTCATTTTCTAAGAAAACAAAGGGTGGACACTAACCAAGGTATCAATTTAGGTTAAATCTATTATGCAATTTGAGACCCCACTGTCCAGGAAATATTTAAAAAAAACAACAGAAGAACGCTTTTTATAGATATGTAAAGGGGTGAATGTTTAGATTTTCAGTCCTCTTGCTACATTGGTGCAGCTGGTATGCGTGATACATATACAGACAGATCAATTTAAAAACTGAGAGAAACCTATGTCGGCAGATTTGGTGACAGTTTTAATTGACGGTTTCTGATTGTGGTGTTATGGTGATTATGGCATGAAAGCTTTCAGAACAAATACAATGATATGGAGAAAAGAACAAAGAAGATCCGGGTCAGTAAATGTGACTAAGCCAAGTCAAAGACAGGATAGTGGGTGACCCGTTAACCACTTTGTTCGGCCTTGTGCCACAGATTTTGTTTCTAACGGAAATAAATTCCAGGAATATTGGGAGATCGTTGAGTTCAGTGTAGCGGCCAGGGAAAAGACAGTCTCAAAAATGCGTTGACATAGGCACCAGATGTATCGTATATGAGAGGGAAAGCGTGTGCCTCCTTAGAGCAAGGTTTGACAATCCAGAACACAATTGACACACGGGTACAATTAGAGATTACACGAACGCTTTAATGAAACAAAGCAACAACGAGAACGTTAATTAACGTCCTTTCTCAACAAACCTTTTTAATATGACCAAAATCTATTTCCGACGGATGTCTTCAAAAAGTGTCAGTATCCATGCGACCGGGGACCACTCAATCAGACTGCATCTCTCCCATTGTATCAAGAGAGGTATAGCCAACGGTACTCATTGAGATATGCAGGAAAGTCAAAGGAAACCAATTTTTTTTACATCTCACCTCATCAAAAAAGGCTTCGTGTCCAATTTTGTGTCTGTACGTATACAAAATGGACACCATTTCCCTTGCAAAAAAACTAAATGTCACTCTAAGAGTGCATGCCTATGCCAGCAACATTGTCACTAAAAACAATATGGAAGTCGGTTCGTATGTAGCTACAAGGCTGAGACAATTCTGAATCCAACAAAAAATTCAATTAATTCTACCTTAGCCTATGTCCCACTGTTCCGGACAATTTCATCCAAATTCACTGAGAACTTCACGAGATATTGTGTGGATAGACACGATTGAAAACATAAATGTATGAAAGAAATGAAAAAAGTACCGCTCAATCGAAAAACTGTCGCGGGGCCCACCCCAAAGTTTAACCAATTCTCCCTTAGCTTATGTGCCGCAGTTCCAGAAAATTCATTCTGGAGATATCGTGAGGACGTATAGCAACTATGCAAGAGGGGTAACTGCTATAAAAAAAAAATCCTGGACGCCTTCCAAAATCGAATCACTTTTTTCCTTAGCCTTTGGGTTACACAAAATGTCATTGAAGTTTTTTGAGAACTTTTGGAGATATTGGGTGAACAGACGGATATGTCAATTTCGTTTGCTGAATCAGAAGGTCTTGCGTTACGTTCTGCATCCGTTCGAACGCTAGATAGATAGTCTGGTTAGCGTTAAACAGTCATGAATGTCAGAGCATAGACGCACGAATCCTCTCCCTTTCACTTACATATATATATATATATATATATATATATGGAGTGGGAGGAAGTGTGAGCTGGTGGTATTTTTTCGGTATGTCAGTCAGCCAGTCAGTCGATCAGTGACGGCAATAAGTACAAGAGATGCTCGCGCATCTGAAAAAAATTTTTTAAATGATAAAAACTGGTTTATCGCTGGATCAGTGCAAATTGTGCACTGGTTCAACTCTGGCTATTTGAACAAATGGACTGATTATCTAATTTTGCTGCAATTTATTTGTAAATGTCCGCATTTGCTTGCCTTAAGTGGCTTCCAGTCAAATAAAAACACACAGCCGATGCAAGTGACTTTGCAATGGCGTCTGTTATTCTACGGAAAAAAAAGGACTTTTCTATGCGAGATTGGCTTATTGTTCTTTTTATAATTTACCGTTGCCGTCGAAAAATGACGGAAATATTTAAGTGATTTTTCAATTGCATTGTACTTATAAAGTACCAAAACATCACGTAGCTCTGTATTTTTTCTTGTTTATGTTCAACACTTCCTGAATATCGTACTACACTAATAGGAGAACGAAGTAAAGATAGGAAAATGGAAGAGTCCAATCTCGTCCACGGTCTGAAATGTTTTGCAAAAAAAACAACAAAAAAATAGCAAGAGACGTGAAGAATGAATATTGTAAATGTGATGGTCGCACATTACATGAGTTCATCCAATGAGGTCTCAACGCCGACTGAGTAACTCCTCGGTAGTGTACTGCTACGTACAAGCAGTAATGTTATCTCTGGTTAGTTATCAAGTCACATCTTTTCTTGTAACTAGTTCTCGAAATATCCAAGATGGTTGACTCCTATTCGGATACACCTCGTACATAAAATTACTTACTACAAACTAGAAACCACTTAGGAAGCGTATACCTCTGCCAATTCGATTACCGAGGGAAGCAATTACGTGAGGATACGCCCAAACGTTCGACCAATTAGTTCCTCGCCCATTGTCCGTAATTCAAGTTTTCATTGAGATTCACCGAGAACTTCAGGAGATATTGCGCTGATAGACATGAACTTTTGGGAATATAATGTGTGTATTTTTGCATGGATCTGCCTGAAAATATAATCACTTTTTCCGTAGTCTATTGTCAAACTTTTCGCTGAGTTCCATTGAAATCCATTATTGTGTGGACAGACTGACAGAAATAGATAAATAATACATATAGAGAAGACTGGGGCGAAATAGGACATGGGGCACAGTGAGACAACCCCATTCTTGGAAGTGCTGCCAACTTCGTTTGCAAAGGTAATAAAAAGTTGTCAAATTCGTGCCCAGTCCGTCTGGCTGCGGCCCGAGGTTTTCATGATTAAATCGTTATCAAAATAAAACCACCATTTGTAAGTGATTAACACAAAAGGTTGTTATTAGAGCCATCTCCGTTACACACCCTTAGTCATTACACACAGCCCTGGGGAAAATTCGCCCCTTCCTACCATGAATTCTCGTGTCAAGGGAGGTAACTGGGTTGTCAACTATCAGGCTTGCCAAATCGGCCATTTTTCAGTTAGATCTTGCCGTTTTTGTCCTTTGGAGGTTTTTTTTGTTGTTGTTTTTTTTTTCCTCTATTTCAACGATAAAGATCTACGAAAGCCGATTAAATCTGTTGATTGAATAAAAGTAGATGCTTAATTTGCATTGATAATTTGATCTGAGATTTTAGTACATATCGCATATACCGGTGTATGAGTCGACTTGAGCATCAAGTATTTCCTTAATTGATCATATTAGTCTTTTAAAGACCAGGGTTTTTCAACCTGGGTGATATCACCAACCGGTGGGCGATTCCAACTCTTGGGTGGTTGGGTGGTTGGCAGCTGTGCTGACAATGGTTGGCGTTTTGGAAATTTGGTGGGTAGTAGAGGATTTTAAGTATAGGAGTCTGCGATTGACAATGAGAATGAGTCAGTAGCAACATTTTCTATTGTTAATTTACCAAGCTGCGTTGTGACATCACTCATTATGAGGGTGCGTTGAGAACTTAGTAAATATTTGTGTAGGTGTGCACATGTTGGTACTACACTCTCTGTAGGTAGGTAAGTGGTTTATGTATACGTGTTACATTCTTGAAAGATTACCAGACGCCAGACACAAGAGATCGCATTTATGATAACTAGAAATAATATGCGGGTGCTAAATATTTGATGTTGCTACTTTCCAGTGCTCTCATTAAAGCATCTTGTGAAACGAAAGTTGTTTTTGTTTTATTATCATTATTATTTCGCAATCTTATAGCAGTTGCCTGGTGGTAACCGCTGGAGTTTGAGTGACAGCAAGTCTCCTCAAGGCTCCAGCCCTTCTCTCCTAGTGCTCATAGGTCGCAGTAATTCTGCGATTTACAGTTTCACACCGGTTGCCCAGTGGTCATTGCTGAAGGCTGAGTGACAATAAGTCTCCTCAGGTTTTTTGCCAACGTCTCTTCTCTCTTTCACTTATCATTTCAGAGTTAGAATTCGTTGCAGTCCTTATATCTCTAGCACCTTCCTCAGTATCCGTGCAGTTACCAGTAGTGCTGTGGTCTGTACAGTCTCAATCCTTCCCCTAATCCCGATCTCCTCCAGTCTCACCCTCAGCGTTTTGGGGACACAATCTCACACCTGTTGCCTGGTGGTAACCGCTGGATTTTGAGCGACAGCAAATCTCCTCAAGTCTACAGCCCTTCTCTCCTTGTGCTCATAGGCTGCAGTAATACTGCGATTTACAGTTTCACACCGGTTGCCCAGTGATCATCGCTGAAAGCTGAGTGACAATAAGTCTCCACAGGTCTTCAGCTGACATCTCTTCTCTCTTTCACCTATCATGTCAGTGCTGCGGTTTACATTTCTGCATTCATTTCCCTTCCTCAGTGGGGTCACTGTTGACAGTTAACGTTGCAGTCCTTATATTTCAAGCACTTTCCTCAGTATCCGTGCAGTTCCCAGTAGTGCTGTGGTCAGTGCAGTCTCAATCCTTCCCTTAATCCCGATCTCCTCCAGTCTCACCCTCAGTGTTTTTATTATTATTATTATTATTATTATTATTATTATTATTATTATTATTATTATTATTATTATTATTATTATTATTATGTGAGAGTTTTCAAAAAATTGGTATCCTTTGGAATATATACAATATAGGTGGGCTGTGGAAAAGTCCTTCGTGTGAAAGTGGGCGGTGAAAAAAATTCCTATGTGAAAGTGGGCGGTGACGCTAAAAAAAGGCTGAGGACCCCGGTTAAGACCCCTATAGCACTCTGATGGACACTATGCTTATTTTAGATTTTGTGAGAGTTTTCAAAAAATTGGTATCCTTTGGAATATGTACAATATAGGTGGGCTCCTTCGTGTGAAAGTGGACGGTGAAAAAAAATTCCCATGTGAAAGTGGGTGGTGACGCCTAAAGGCTGAGAACCCCCGGTTAAGATCCTAAGACACTCTTATGGACACTATGCTTATTTTAGATTGTCGGCTTATCCGACGAATATTTGATTAAACTTCTTTCAACACCTTAGTTTTATGATCGACTCGCATGCCTGCATATACAGTAGTTTTATTTCATTTGATAGTTGGGATTTAGATAAGTATGTAAAATCTTCAGCGAAAGAGTAGGCTGGAATTTTAAAAAAATAGCCGATCAGCTATTTTAAGGCAGTTCTAGCCATAAATAACGAACCATACTTGGCAACACTGGCAATTATTAATGAATCAGATCTTGCTTTACTTTCGTTGTTTCAGCTGGAAAACTCTTTTCTTGAAACTCCACGCAAAATAAATACTCAGTTAAATAAAGCCGTGTCAGTCACATGTCAATGGCTGCTGTCATACCCTGGCTAATGATTTCTTAGAAGTAAAACTTGTTGCGTCTATATCTGACGGTATTGTATTTTCAGAGATAAAGTTTGACAGATCTTGAAAACAAGCAAAATATGTACCGTATTTAATGACTTGAAAGATACCCTCATTTCAGCAGGGGTTATAGAGAAAACACTTTCCCTGAATTCCTTTCGTTTGTGTCCCCCTTTTTTTTATCAAACTTCTTCTCAAGTTCTGGCTCATGTGGGGGTTGTAGGACAAAGGTGACATTTATCTTTTGAGTCATTTTTAGGGAGGAAAAGTTGGGGCTATTATATGTCGTCAAATACGGTAAGTTCATTCTAAAATGAACGTTGGTAAATAATCAAATACACTGGACTTTAGATGACTACCGACATCCATTTTTTTAATGTTATTTCGTGTTTTATATTATATTTTACAAGCTGTTTATGTAAATCTCTGTAATGCACGCCAACACCAATATAAAATCAATTACTCGGTTGTTCCACATCAAATGGCTATTTCTGACTCTTGTCTTTATGATTGTAATTTCGACTTATTCTGAAGTAGAAAATGAAGTTTACGTGTTAGACTGATTATATGATATTAGCTTTCTCTAAAATCTTCAAATTATGATATCAGTTTTGATAAGATAGCCCTTCAATCTTGCTGATGCTATCCTCAAAGGAAATCAGACTATTGTCTTCGTATGAGTTCGAACTCGGTAGAAAATACTGTTCAAGCTCTCAAGTACATCAATTTCGCATTTAGGATGATGGAGACTTGCCCAGAAAGAACTCTGCGGCGTTGGATCCATCAATTTCGTTCCGGAGATATGAGCCTGGATAATGACCCTCGAGGCCGCCCTTACTCAGTTGATTGAAGGTTGACGTGGAGACTGATACAAGAATACCTGTCCAAGCTCTTGCTCAAAATGTACAGATTTCGAAAACAACTCTAAGGTGTTATCTATTCCTTTCATAAATGTGGGACAACCTAGTATCTAAATGAAAATATATTTAAAAAATGCAGTTATCTTCCCTTGCTTTTGCACACTGGTAAATGAAGCAATTATAAATTTGCCTTTACACAAATACTACAGATATGCTCCTTCTAAAACTAGTTATATCACTCACCCACACCATCTAAAACGTCATCATCATCATCATTAATCTTTTAATGTCCGTCGTTGGACATAGACCTTCCCCAGGATCCGCCACATTTCTTACTCCTGGGCGTCGTGGAGCCAGAATTTTCTGAATTTGTCTTGTTCATCTCTCCATCTTGTTTTTTGTCGGTCTCGGTTTCGCCTGTGATCTCTGGGGATCCATGTTGGGAGTTATGATAACCATTGGTTGTCTTTCATTCTCGCAACATGAGCATCCCATTATCATTTGAGTTTTTTAACGGATTCTATGATGTCTCTAACCCCTGTTTTCTTCCTGATATACTGTGCTGTCTTGGGATTTCTCCATGTGAGGTTGAGTATGATTCTCTAATGTGCACGTTGCATGCTTCTCAGTTTGCGGATCCGTCTTTTGGTTAGGTCCCATGTTTCAGCTCCATAGGTGAGCATCTGGAGGATCCATTGGTTGTATACTCTTCTTTTTGGGATTATATAAAACAAGTGACGGCTAAATATCTGCTCTCTTTACCTAGGCGCTTGTCACAAAAATGAAAATGGCAATAATAAGTCCAACTTTCTCCTCGTGATGTCACACGTATTCTCGCTCGTGGCAAAACGAATATTTCTTTTTTATCTTTACATTAGTGCTTTCTTTATAAACTGGGTTCGATTATTAATATTCGGTTGTGCTACGTATAATGTCAGTTTATGAAAGGAAAATATACTAGGCGACCCTTTCGTTTTCGAAATCTGTACATTTTTAGCCAGGGCTCAAACAGTTGTCCTTATATCAGCTACCAAAACATCCTTAAAATTCTCAACAATCAACAACTGGTCAAGGGCGTACTCAATGTTCATTATTTAGGTTCATATTCCCGGAACGAAATTTATAGAACCAACGTCGAATTGTTCTTCCTGGGCATATTCCGATTCGAAAAGCGAAATTGATGTTTTTGATATCTTGAACTGTATTTTTACCGAGTTTCAACTGATACAAAACCAGTAATCTGATTTCTTTTGTGGACAGCATATGCAAGAGTGTGGGATAATCTTAATAAAACTGATATGATTATTAGTAAGTTAGAAATTTAAAAGCTAATATCGTATTATCAATCAAGTAAGTAGAACTACATATGCTTCAGAAGTTGTCGAAATCACAAAGGCAAATGCCAAAAAATGGTTATTTCGTGTGGGATAACCTAATATATTGACCTATTCTAAAATAGAACATTTCGCCAGCATTATATCTGGTAACATTAACATATGTAGCAAGTCAATCCTCCTACACTTCCATTGGGGTAACTGAGGCTTGTTATATTCCGTGATGACTAATGTCCATTCATGACACAAAGTTCATCAAGAGATTATTCGGGAGAATTTGAATCCCGACAAACCTGGCTGCTGCAGGGTCAAATTCCACTCAAACTTCTATTCCGACTGAAGATAATTACAGCAACTGTGGTATTGTATATATAATAAATGAAAAAATATTGAAAAATATATTTTTTCTGAATTTGTATTTATTAACTAGAATGAAATAAGTGTGTCTATCTGGATGATAATATTTATCTAATATCTGAAACTTGTCGATTTAGTTCAGTCAGTAAGACAATCGGGTGGTCGTCAGTTCAAATCATTGCAGGGGAATGTGGGCTTTATATGTCGCTTTACATCCATTATTTTGGCGAGGATTGTTCTTGTTGGTACAGTAGGAAAACAAAGTCAACTTGAGACTTTGTGCTGGGGTTTGACAAACAGTCACATGCAGACAAGAACTTATTTGATTAAGGTGATTAGAAAACAGTCTTTTACAAGAAAGATGACCAATAGGCTCCTGGATCCTGGATCCAAACGGTTCTATTCAGGATCCATATGAATCATCTTTAGCTTGTGGGTTGGAATTGTAAGCCCTATCCCCACTTTTTGGAAACCGTTAGCCAAAGCTTTCACCAAACTACCGAAATAGGTTTCTCTCGGTTTTTAAGTTGGTCCATTTGGTCTCACGCCTACAGGCCGTGCCAATGGAGCTATAGGGCTGGAACTTTCACCATACACTCCTTATCATGTTCACAAGAACTTTTTAACCTACCCCCCCCCCCCAAAAAAAAAAGTTTCAAGTAGGGACATCTCTTGCCTCTTGTTGGAGCACTAAAATATCACGTGTGTTCGCTAACAGACATCAAGAAGTGACGAAATTAGCATGAATGTACACTGTAAATTGAACCCTACCCACTAAAACCTATAACGTTGTGAACAAAATAAAAAAAGAAGTTCTTTTCTAAACAAAATAAGGAGTAAATTTTCAAACTTTCAACCCTCTAACTCGATTGGAGCATCCTGTAGGTGCCATACATATATGCATAGCCAGCCAGCTAGACCAAACTGAAGGTAGCTATTTGCAAAATCGAGGACACAGAACTGGAGAAAGTAGATCACTACATCGACCTAGGACAACGAATCTCCATGAGAAGAGGAAATCAAGGGAAGAATCACATTCGGATGGCAAGCCTTTGGCAGAGCAGGCTCAACCTTCAAAAATAACAAGATCCCATTAATCCTAAAAAGAAGGGTGTATAACCAATGCATCCTCCCAATAGTCACTTATGGAGCTGAAATATGGAACGTAAACAAAGAGATAGATCTGCGAATTGAGAACCATGCAACATGCACATGAAAGAATTATGCTGGGCCTCACATGAAGAGACCACAAGACAGCACAGTACATCTGGGAAAAGACAGGAGTCAGTGACATCATAGAATCCATAAAAAATCTCAAATGGCAGTGGGCTGGCCATGTTACAAGAATGGCAGTCAACCAATGGACATTGCGACTTACGACATGGATCCCCAGAGATCACATGCGAAACCGAGGCCGGAAGAGTACTAGATGGAGAGACGAGCTAGACAAAATCAGAAAGTACTGGCTCTGCGACACCCATGATAGAGAAGTGTTGCGAATCCCGAGGAAGGTCTATGTCTAACAACAGACGTTGAAAGAAACGATGATGATGATCATGATGATCATGATGATTGACATTTTCTCCTATCGACTGATTGCCATTTTGATGGAAATATGTTCTACCGAATTCAAACTCTTTGATTGTTATTACAGATAGATTAGTATAGCAGAAGGCCATGAATATAGAATATCCAACGAGGATCAAACTCTCAAGAGAAGTAATAGATCAAGCTTGTCGCGTGTTATTTACTTTAGTCGATGAAGTTGGCAAAGATGTATGTATTCATTCTCGCCTGTCTGACTGTCTATCTATCTATCATCATCATCATCACCATCATCAGTCTTTTAACGTCCGTCGTTGGACCCTAAGCGTATTGACTGTACGCGTTTAGATCGTCTCCTTGCTCTTCTTTTTTTCTCCTCCTAGTTGATGTCCTTACTTCTGGATTTGGTTATGCCTCAACCCTTCGCTCTTCAAAGACTGTTTTGACCCCAACCCACAAGTTCATCATCATCATCATCATCATCATCATCATCATCATCATCAGTCTTTTAACGTCCGTCGTTGGAAATAGACCTCCCCCAGTTTCCGCTACATTTCTCTACCACGGGTGTCGTGGAGCCAATATTTTCCGAATTTGTCTAGTTCATCTCTTCGTCTTGTATTCTGTCGGCATCGCATGTGATATCTGGGGATCCCTGTTGTGAGTCGTGGTGTCCGTCAGTGTTCTGTCATTCTCGCAACACGGCCTGCCCATTGCCATTTAAGTTTTCTAATAGATTCTATGATGTCTCGGACTTTTGTTTTATGTTCTAAATGGATGTAAATGGAATTTCGTAAAAAAAGTGGTCAATGGATCACCGAAGACGTCATTAAATTTGGGGCATTTTTTTTTTACTGATCCCTCACCCATGCATCGTACCGGTGTATGCAACGAATATCTCCATAAGTTCTCAATGAATTACAATGATTTTTTGTGGTGGGGGGGTGTAAGCCATAGGATGGGTAAGAGAGAACTTGTTAGATTTGGAGGCAGATCCTGAAATACTCTACAATCGTTGTTATACATGAACTAAATTTTCACCCTTTTTCCTAGTGATTATGGCGTTTGGTAGTGATATGCACTCTCTGAGCGCTTTTTAGTTCCTGTAGTCAGTGGGTCCGACATGTTTCGTGTCTACAGGAAATAGATAAAGCTATACTAAACAATTGCAGAAAAAAAATATATCGTGGCGTTTGTGTGGGGAAATGACTGTCGCTAAGCTTATTAGATGAAGCTAAACACAGGATATTCGTTCAGGGTGTGTTTGGAACGTCAGCGCATCGCCCGGGGGTGGCTGGCGACGGTGGGAGAGGAGGAGGGGGAAACCACTCTGGTTGACATTTTACAGAAAAAGAGGCAAATCTGTTCTTTCCGCATGACCAGCGCATCATGTTTATTCACAGTTCTACATACCAACCCGGCGACGCTGTGTCAAAGGGCCCAGGAAGGTGTCTACGACTGAATTAGGCAGAAATTATATAATATGTTTATCGTTGGAATTGCTTTCCCGTCCTAGAAACTAGAAAAGGACGAGGGTGGGGATAGGATTTGCCGGTCGGGGTTGGGGAAGAAGACGACCTCCAATCACGTGGGCAATGTGGATGATCCGCTCAACAGACCAAACAATGGTTGCGCGCCTGATAACTGAGGTCGCTAATGTCAACGACAATATTGGCGTGACATTTTCAGTTATCGATCAATTGTTCATTCACGTAAGCGACGCGTCGTTTCCCGAAAGGAAGTGAAGGACATGGCCGTTATCCTGAAGTCAACCTCTTCACCTTGCGTCTCGATTTACCTCTGGCTATGGAGTTGGAGAATTCGAGAGTGGCTGCGCATGATAAGTACCCCACGAACCCGTTTTAAAAAGTTTACATTTTCGTTATTTTTAGAGCTACAATGATCAGTTTAGTTTTATTTTGAATTCTGAACGCCCTACGTAACGATTCATAGAGTGTACAAGCTTCAAAATAAATGGAAAAAGAAATCAACATCAATAGCTCTAAAATTAATGAAAACATCAACTTATTTTTTATGAATGGTCCGTTGGTTACTTATCATACGCGACCACTCATATCTCATGTCCATTTGTGCATTGGGACAGGATTTAGGAATTTGTTTTCCATGTAGAGATATCTTTATTATCATGCACAAAGAGAGGTTGAAAATAGGGACTGTTGATGGAAAAGCTAGATTTAAATTTTAACGGAAGTAACTCAATATTTGTGCATTCAAAGTTCTCTCCTTTGTTTTATTTGTGTTGTTTTTTGTTGTTGTTTTTTGTTGTTGTTTTTTTAATTTTCATCCAGTTTTTAGTTGATGGGTGTCGTTGACAGGGGTATACGCTCCATAGTTGCTTTCTAGGGGGCTATTGTATGATTCACAAAATCCAAAATTTTGGTTAGCCTTATCGAGGTGAACTACAAGGCGATCTGCTCTTTGTTGATATAGGATAGGGAAAAGAAGAAAAAAATGAAAAATAAGGTTGGTGTTAAATTGAGGAGCCAGTTGTACGTAATCAACCTTTTTGGAGGTGTCACCCTAAAGAGCATCGGTTTGCAGGGTACACAAGATGTTCTTACTCAGTGTTAGCAAGGAACGGATCGTGGGAAAACTACTTCTGGCATTTTAAGCAACTCATTCAGCCTTATATATATATATATATATATATATATATAAGTGTACGTGTACTTTAGAACAGTGATCCCCGAAGTTGGGCAGTACTACCCCCTTTTAGGCACCGGAAGATTCGAGATGGGGCGCTAGAGGACAACGGGTCTGCAGGAGGTATTGATATCAAGTCGTAATAGGGGACTTTGAGAGTCAATGGTTGACACGGGGCACTGGATGGCAATGGTCGTCAGAACAACTAGGATAAAGAGGTGAAAGGGTCAAGGATACTAATTATATTTATCTTTTTTTTTTTTACCGACTTTATTGTCGGGGCTTCTATAAAATACTATGGTACTTGTCTTAACGAAGACAACCTGTTCCACTATCTGCCTAAAAGATGAAAATTTTTTGATTGAATAATTAAACTTATGGAATTTCAGTAACCGTTCTTAATACAAAATACTGGACCCAGAAACTTTAATAACAACTTTGTTAAGTATTATGTAACGAATTTGTTACTTTTTAAATAACATGTAAATACAAATAAACATGTAAATAAGGCAAAAAATGAATAATCTTATCGTAATTTCCTTAATGTCTGCAAATAGTTATTTTTCCTTATATGAATTCATTTTGATAATTCGTGTCCGTTCAACCTCACAAACCAGCTTGATTTCAGTTGGACTTCCATAGAACTTACATTTAGTAGATAACAATACATTTAAATTACTTACTACATTGTTTTTTGTTTGTTTTTTGGGGAGGTTGTTCTTTCATCATCATCATCATCAGTCTTTTAACGTCCGTCGTTGGATATAGACCTTCCCCAGGATTCGCCACATATCTCACTCCTGGGCGTCGCAGAGCCAGTATCTTCTAAATTTGTCTAGTTCATCTCTCCATCTTGTATTCTGTCGGCCTCAGTTTCACATGTGGTGTCTGGGGTTCCACGTTGTGAGTCGTGATGTCCATCGGCTGTACTTCATTCTCGCAACATGACCATCCCATTACCATCTAAGTTTTCTAATGGATTCTATGATACCTCGGACCCCCGTTTTCTTTCTGTTATATTGTACTATCTTGTGATCTCTCCATGTGAGGTTGAGCATGATTCCCTCATCCGCTCGTTGCATGCTTCGCAGTTTGCAGATCTGTCTCTTGGTTAGGTTCTATGTTTAAGCTCGATAAGTGGCGATCTGGAGGATGCATTGGTTGTATACTCTTCTTTTTAGGATTATTGGGATCTTCTTGTTTTTGAAGGTTGAGCTTGCTCTGCCAAAGGCTTGCCATCCTAGTGTGATTCTTCGCTTGATTTCTTCTTCTTTTGTGGGCTTCATAGAGATTCGTTGTCCTAGGTAGATGTAGTTATCTACTTTCCCCAGTATCAAGAACACTGTCATATAACAGGTAATATTCTAGTCTTATTATAATTCAGAAAATATCTTTCCATCTGTCTGCGTGTCTCCTTGAAAGTAAACGCCTAGATACTAAATATAAGTCTAGATGATTATAAATGATATCTTGAAAGTATGGGATGATTTTATGGAATTTCCTAGGGTTTTTCTTTCATCGCGAAAACTGTAAGTATTTCGCAATATGGCAGTTGGGACCTTTCGCCAAGTGAAATTTTGTTATAAGAGTCCGTCACTATTAGAGATACCATTCATTGTATATGTTCTGAAAAGGGGTAGTAGTCCAGAAACGTATCTGAAATACTATCTTAGAGGGGTGGCCTTCAAACTATTTACTCGGGGAACCCTTTTCGATAATTACATTCTCCAGATAACTCCTTCACAAACAACTTCCCCTTCTGAATACATATATATATATTTATATATATATATGTGTGTGTGTGTGTGTACAATTATTGGAATTCGAATGTGCATAAAACCAAGAAGAAAATACACACTCAAATGGAAAAATAAGAACAAGGCTTACTTAGCAAAAATAGCCACATGAACGATTACCTACTGAACATTGTCCATGTCGGGGAAGTAACTAAGATGTTTTGGATTTCAACGTAACTGTTAAAGATTTGAGGGCTTTTGGGTTTTGTTTGGGTGGTCGCTGTTGGAGCACATCACTCCCACCCAAGGCCGACGTTCTAACCATTACGCTATCCGAGCGGACATTAGCAATAGGAGAGTTCCAAAAATCCAAACTTAGCTTTATTGCAACAATAAAAGGATGACCACTGAACATTTCGAGAACTCTGCACGCCTGAAATACGATTTTTTGCTCTGGAATGGCTTTTGTGTTCTTCAAATCTGACTTTCAGGAGGACAGCTGCTTTCTCCTTTATATTATTTCCCACATTTACATGGAATGTTGTAAATCCAGGTCCTCGTCAAACTCGTCTCACGTAGCGAGAAGGTTACAGACAACAATAATAGCAAACATGAGTTCAATTGTCCAAAAACTCTTAGACTCTTCTCAGAATTATAGACCATAAATTATAGTAAGGTTATATTTCATACTTGCTAACCTCGGGGTTCATTCTTTCCCAAGATGTGTGTCAACAGAGTAAATAATTCATGATGCCGTTATTGTAAGATTTGAAAGTGATTGCCCAGCATTACTGTCTCGTCATATGAGATGCTTTGACTTTTTAGAGGACATTTTTTATGTCTCTTGTATCTTGAGTTCCTGAATGAAGGTCAAAAAATACAGGGTCAGTCAATATTTATCGCTGTAATTGATTCAAAACGAAGACAATTTGTAGCGTCGGACACACAAGTTAGAGCATAGCATTTCTTGTAATGATACGATGAATTCAAATGTTTAGGGTGGTCAGCGGGCCAGGAACAAGAACGAGAGAAAGAGGACAGGGACATAGCGGGGGCAGGGACATAGTGGGGGCAGGGACATAGCGGGGGCAGGGTGGAGATGGAATATTCGGTTGGTGCAAAAATAATTGCGGTTTTTCACTCGTACCTTTTGCAACGACTCATATTTGAGCAGCAGGCTTTTCAATGTTGGTTCGGCAGAAGGTGAATAATCAGAGTTGCCTTGAATTGGAGACTGGTCTTGGATTTACGCTTTCCAGAACAAAATTCAAGATTGTGAATATCTCTTAATAGAATAGCTTCAGGTTACTTAGCTTGAGTTTATTTGATTCATGTGACAGATGTCTTTTTAGTGTTATATTCCACAAGAAAAAACTCTTCAGAGTTGAGTCTTCTATTGTTAGAAACCGTCAGCGAAAACTGTCAACATAGGTTTCTTCAGTTTTCAAATTGGTCCAGCCGGTTGGCTGACTGGCTGGCTATCTATTTATGTACGTATGTATATATCCGATTTACAGGCCCCATAAATGGAGCTAGAGGTCTGAAAAAATTAGAAATTTACTCCTACGCCTGGAAAAAATACTTGTATGTTTTTTTGAAAAAATCCCCCCTACTTTTTTTTATTGGGGGTTCAATTAACAATACAAGTTTATTCTAAATTGATCACTCAGTTTGTGTCCACCTGTTTTTTTTTGAAAATTCAGAATTTTTTTCATTGATCACTGTCCAATTTATTCGTTGATCACCCCCTTTTTCTAATTTTTTGATTGATCACCCCAACACTCTATGCTGCTAAATGAAATTGGCCACGTGACAGTTTCTATTGAATGACTGACAGGACCTATTTTCTTGTTTATTATTGCAATGTGTAATGTAGTTTCTATCCTTTCTTCATATTGGAAACTTTTTTAAATGAAAAAAGTTGCGGTTTTTATCGACATTTCTTTGGATTCAAAAGTTTCCTGTCTATGATCCCCGCTGGGCCATGACATTTCATACCAAAAGCCTGATGGGCCACGTGAGGAAGAATGTTAGGAGACACCGTCCTACGACGTCGATAGAAAAGATTATTATTCCTCAAAAATAAGTCATGAAATTTTCCGATAGTATAGATCGATAGAAATGAAAAAGAATAAAAATCTATTGGCCTAATCGTGAACTCCTTTGCTATAAAGGAAATTCATCTATTTATCTATTTATTTAATATCGGTTTTCTGATTCAAAATTTGTTGATATTTTCTCCTCAAAAAACGACTCGAACAAAAGAGAACTTCCTGTCAAAAGTTTTAGGTTAAAAGGCCAATTTCAGACCGATTTCGGGGATCAGCTGACGTTGGCAGAATTTGATAACCTTGCAAGGGCGTCTGCGGAATATTGTATCCCCTTACCGGTTCCTGGACGATACCCCCTAACCTTACTGACATTCCAGTCCCTTGATTGTTTTTCCTGCTGAGGTGATGAGCAAAACTTGATTGCATAAGTGTCAATTTTGGTGTGGTAACTGCGATGGCTGTGTCCTGTTGTCTACGCGTCTCTGACCTGGATCTGTCTTTGGGGGAGACGATCCGACCGCTGGGCCACCGGAACTTTAGGTGAACCTCTCATTATCACAACGTATGCATCAATTTAGCTGTACTTTATACCCCCACACCTTAGCCGCCATCAATTCCCCTCTTTTTTGGCCCTCTCTCTCCTTATCTCATATATATATATGGTGTATAATTTGATAAGGTTTATCCGACATAATGGTAATACTGAAGACAATTGTGGATAGCAGATTTTGGAAAATTATCTTTTATTAACTTGACGTGTTTTGGACGTTTTTGACCCGTCCGTTATCAAAGTGTGAGATGAGAAAATGAACGAAAATATGAGGTTGGAGATGAATTGGAAAGAAATGGGGTTGATAATTCAGTATGGGGGTTCTGGCTGTGAACCTTATATATATATGCTTCTACTTTTCACCCTTGCTCCCTCCCTTATCTAAAACCTAAGGTAAGGAGAAAATCTCTCTCTCTCTCTCTCTCTCTCTCTCTCTCTCTCTCTCTCTCTCTCTGTATATATGTTTTGTTTGTTTATCTGTGCCTCTTTTACGCTAAAACTACAAGGCCTGTCTGCCTTGATATTTTGCATGGAGAATAAAAAGAGAATTGACCTCCCACGTAAGTCAATTTTAGAGGTCACCCATCGTCATTTTCTTGCCAAATTTCGGTTCTAAACATTGGAAACAAAAGATTCGTATATCAGAATTTTCTCCGAAATTTCTTCTCGTAGATGACAAAAAGATTTCTCGCAATATGATTAATTCTCATCAAGATTCAGGTATTTTAAGACTTTTTCTTTCTAAAAACTCACATTCCTCACATACCAAGCAGTTGTCTTTTATAGAATAGTAGTAACAAAACACATACCCATTTTTTTAGCCGCCTGATGTTCCTTTTCACAGGCCTCCACAGAAAGCTGGGACGCCCATCATGCTTCTGAGAACTGGCCTAGCTGTCAAGCAGTTTCTCTCGCATGTCATCGATGCCACTATCCTACCTTGGGTAGGCAAAAAGACGGGTGTGTTCATCATTCTGATCCCCATCATTCCAGCAGACTTTCAATTCAAGCGAATCCAAATCCCAGTGTGCCCAAAATCATCAACAAGGCACAGGGACAATCTCTCAAGATTGTTGGCCTCAACCTGACCTCCCCAGGCTTTTCCTTTGCCCCTATATCCTTTTCTTACTTGCAACCCAATGGAAGAAACACGAATGTTGTCTAACCGGAAGCCCCGTCAAACTAAGAGACTACTGCTATTGTTTTGTTTTGTACATTACGTTATTTTGCAGTACAAGATCTAATACTTTTTTAGGTGTAAATATTGTGAAAGGTCTCTATTCATCTACTGTGCTCTGTAGGAACGAATATGTTTACGAAAATATTTATTGCTGTTACGTGTAAATTACATTTACTGTCCCTGAGAAACGCTGGTTATCCCTGCTAATATATATATATATATATATATATATATATATATATATATATATATATATATATATATATCAACTTCAACGTGGCATTGCTAGTCCAAATGATACATTCATCGTGGAATAACGGGAGAGCATTTCGGAAAGAGTTTGAATATAGTATAACGCAAGTTCATAATCATTTCTGTTGGATCATATATCCATTTCTTAGTAATATAATTGTCAGCGTTGAAAGAAACAAATAGAGCAGATATAGACCGTGAAAAAACAAAATGAGGATTAGGAGTGAAAGCAGTTATTTGGGTCTTTGCATTACCGGCGCCTGTTTAGCTCAATCATATGTAAGTCTCTTCATATCAATCTATCTATCTATCAATCTATCCATGTATCTATCTCAGTCTATTTCTATCTATCTTTCAGTAGAATGTTTGCCTTCATTGTTGTCTTAGGTAATTTTAAAAACGATCTTGCACAATCCACAGGTTCCTCTTTGTTCTTCATTCAGGAAACATATCAAACAGAATTGTCACATACACTGTCAAAATAGGTTTCTTCAGTTTTTCAAGTTGGTCCGATTGGGTGTTTGTTTCGTGTGTACATGCCGTACCACAGGAGCTAGAGGGCTGAAATTTTCAACATCCTCTCCTCGTTATGTATACGAAAGAAAGGTTTTCTTCTTGAAAATCCACCATCTTAACCCTGGGTACGGTTCTTTGTTAAATGTGTCCACACATCTCTATTGGACGCTGTCCGGTCAATCTGACGGTCGGTTCTAGTTGTGTTAAACAACAGTAAGATAAAGGGGAGGTCTCTGTGATCTATTTACCAACTGCTACTATGTCTGACGTCATCAAAAGATGGCGTCATTAAAAGATGACGTATCAAGCATTTGTTTTCGACTGTGTAGCCAAATATCGTCTGTTATCAATTGCTAAAACCGTCTATAAAATGGCATTTAAAGCCCATTTATCCAATAAAATAACCATACAGTGAGACTCGGGAACAAATTATTGATAAAAATTGTAAACTTGATTAAAAAATGACCTATTATGCAGATACCAACACTTCAGAAGTGGGATGAAATCATCACGTCAGAGGTGTGATGACATCAATAGATGACGTATTAAGCGTTTGTTCTTCACAGTGTTGCCAAGTATCTTTTGTTATTACATAACTAAGACCATTTATAAAAATGGCTAAAATCAGCTAAACGTCGCAACTTTAGAGCTAAAAATGTTATATTTACTCATTTAGAGTTCACTTACCAAATAAAATGACCATACACTAAGACCTCAGTACGAATTATAGATGAAAATTGTACTTTGATTTATACTTACTAGTTGTTTTGGGTTTTGTTTGTCGTTGTTTTTTTTTGTTTTTTTTTAGGAAAAGATTTTCAGGTTAACCATCCTCACATTTATCTTCTTCTTCCTCCTCTTCTTCCTCCTCCTAGAAGTACCATCAATACTAATGCAACTCCTGCTTCTTTTAGAATTCCTTTAAAATCAGAAATTACAGATACGGACGTAAGGATGGTGGATGCACCGTTGAACTTGTGGTTCTTGTTTTACTTACATCTTTATTTGCATTATATTTGCAGGTTGTTGTGGGCGTGTCAAGTGAAAACTGCTTCCGATTTGACGGTGTCGACTCGTGGTTGTATTTCAATTCAACAGTCAACATAACAAACACGTAAGATGCTCCGATCTTTTCCTTATATTATTAAAATCGTCAACAGAATACACCAATTAGTGAACTAGTCATCACAGTCAGTAATTAAACAACCCTAGCATCAAAATTTAGAGTCTTGTAAAAAGAATCCATCGAAGAATAGATATGGTCAGAATAAATTCTATATATGACATCACTGACGTTTTCAACTGGAAAACATCCAGAATAGTGAAAATAGAGTGAAATGAGTGAGGTCCATAAAGTTCAAAGAAGTGTCTTTTTTTTTAAATCAAAGAATTTTTAGAAGGGGTCTTGTGGAGTACTGATGCCAATTTTCAAGTTTATAGACTAAACAGTATAGCCAGGACTGGTGGAACACACGAACACACCCACGTATAAAATTGGATAGAACTCTTCACCACGGAGTGCTATATTCTTGCCTAAATTGCGTACAGAGATAAATAGATATTCTTTCAGAAATGATTTGATTCATATGTAGTATTCAGTATAACTATTTATATTACCTTTTCCTTTATTTATACAATCTTTATACGTGTTATTAATCGTTAATCATATTTATTTATTCGTATATGATATTCATCATGGTTACAATGAAATGCAAACTCATTTGAATATTCAAATATTCTGTTATTTTAATTCCATCTAAATACATCCACAGTTCAAGCAATCGAATAAAATCTTTGAGAAAAGCGTTTTCTGTGGAAATTTCTTACGACGCACTAATCTTAGTAGGACAAGTTGATTTATTCATTTTTATAATCATTTTAGTAACTTGAGTTACCTCCCATTGATTTTGACTTCATACTTCCCCTCTATTGTACGTTAGGTGCTACGCCCGATAATTTGGTACGTTTTATGAATTTTGCGTCAGTATTATAAATTTCTACTCAAAAGCCTTCCAGGTGTACTTTTATGTTCCAAGCTCATCTTTAACTCGTGAATAATTCTGACAATTGATACATATTCCTAAATATATCTACAAGTTTATTATGTTATCATGTGAATGAATTACTGATCTGTTAATTGTAATTCATGTTTGATATCTTAGACTCATAAAGACATCAAAATATTCTCACCGGTAACTTTTTTCACTAGTTTGCATCAGCTATATTAATCATCTAAGATCTTTGCACACCTTCAGTCAAAGACTCCAGGTGCATGGTTGCCTGGCCTGATTAAATATCGCCTTGGACATTACATGTATCATACGAGAGCTGGCAGCACCGGCCCAGAGACAAACCCGGAGATTGCCTGGGCTCCCAAAAGCCTAGACCGAGCAAGACTCAGGCTCGCTAAATTCAATCTTAACTCGTATGTTTATTTATATGAGAACTTAGCCTGTCTTCATAGTTTTCTAGTCGAACCTTACCCGGGATGGTACAAAACCATTGCATACGAGATTCAAACATATTCATTTGATGATTTATTTTTTATTTCTAACACATTTATATGAATATATGTGTTATTTTCATGAATTTATTGATTTCTGGCATGAAATGAAAAAAAAATGAGACCATTTCCAAAATATAGACTCAGAAACCCTTACGGTCGTTGAAAATCCCAGGTTTGGTTGGGGAAACTGGAATTGGCAGTCCTGGACTGAATAAAGTTGGAACAGACCGAAAGAGATACAAACATCTTGAGGAAGATACGAACAGGGTGAAAGAGATTCGAACTGACTGAGACAGAAATGGATTGAGAGAGACACAGACCGAGTTGAAGAGATAGGAACAGACTGAAAGATATATGATCAGGTTCAGAGTTGCCGTCTCGGAAAAAAATTCATCTTGAATCGATCGCGAAAAAGCGTTAAAAACATGCTAAATCGTGCAATAAAATCTTTTAGCAACTTCATGGCTGTTCTTGATAGCTAAAATGACTAATGACTACACGTGGCTTCAAATTGGCTATAAATGCTTAATGATAGCGCCAATAATGGACTGGAAATAGCGCTAAATGTCGAATTTTAGCGCATGCTAATGCATGCTAGATTTAGCGTGGAAAGCGCCAAGTTGGCAACACTTGTTGGGTTAATATGATTCGAGCATAAGATGGATACGAGTTAACTCACTTATGAAAACATTAACAGACTCGGTCCCATTTAGACTGTTATCTGTTTCCAATGTCCCATTTACAGGGACAGATTCATAAGGGGGGGGGCAAACGGGGAAATTGCCCCTGGCCGAATTCATTATGGGGCAAATTGCCTTCTGTATGATAATGAAAAAATTAGTTTCTTATATGAGAAATAAATCAATAATTACAGCCTGGAATTCATTTTGGAATTCATTTAATTATAAAGCTTGCAATTGTTTTGAATGAATCTTAAGAATCAGTGCTTGCTTGCAATTCGGATTAGTTGTAATTGGAATATAGGAATACTGAAAAATCAACTTTGCTAGTTGCACAGTTTATTAAAGAAAAAAACAGGAGTCCAAGACATCATAAAAATCATTAGGAAACTCGAATGGTAATGGACTGGTCATATTGCAAAAACCGATGGACATCATGACTCACAACATGGATCCCAAAGAGATCAAATGCAGAACTAAGGCCGGCAGAATAAGAGAGGGCAAGACGAATTGGAGAAGTTCAGAAAATATTTGTCCCGCGACGCCCATGATAGAGTGATGTGGCGAATCCTGGGGAAGATCTTTGCCCAAGGACGGACGATAAAAGAATGATGATGATGATGATGATGATGATTTAGGCGTTGGGGAGAATGGGGTGTGTTGGACCTGTGGGTACGTTGAATGACCTTAAGCACCTCAGCGGTAGTAGTTCCCAGATTCTTTCTTTAAAAACCTCTCTTGGCAAAGTCTTTGACAATTTTTTTTTTTCGTCAGCTTCGAGAAAGCTACGAATTCCCTACAATAAGTTATCTGATTTGAGGTGTCGAGAGTAAATTGTGTAATTTTCACTTATGGTACAATTTCTTCTTGAATACTGATAATATAAACTATCTACTGTTAATGTCTTAATTTGTCGTGAGTTGGACACAGTTGACCGTTACTTGATTGTGTTTTACACTTTAGCTTCGATGTGTTTTTGACATAGGAGGCTGGAATATTGCTGTGGGGAAGGTTGGATTATACGGTTTAAGGTAAATTCCATTGGGCAGGTTTGACTACCCAACCAAAGACGTCTAACCTGGCCCGTTTTCTTTGCACAGTTAATCTATATTCAGACATCCAAGTGAGGTTAGTATAGTTTTCACTGAAAGCGTTTGATATTCAGGAACTCATGCTAATCTTGTCTTTAGAAAACGTAGTTATGTGGTCACGGAGAGTGAACATTCTTCCAGGTGAAAATGGTTAAATAATATCATTGCAAAACCAATCGTGCAACTCTGGGTGATGCTTTGGTTGAAAGTGCATTAGAAGAGATGAGGAAAAGAGAAATCCCAGAGAGATGTTTCGAATGATCTGCAGATTCCCAAGAGAACACTTATCTGTCTGAGAAACGCTCCTCATCTGAGAAGCGTAGAAACGAAGGTGTCCAAGAGAACAGTGCAAGATGACAGTGACCCAGAAGACGAAGACAACTCTTTAGAGGATGACAGCTCTGATGCTGAGAATATCGCATGGGTGTGTGTATACACCCCAAGTTTCATGAACGTTGAGTGTCAGATGTCGGAGACTATTTTCTGGTGAAATTGGATGCTGAGAACTCCGCTAAACAATTTTACTGTAGCTCAAGTGATTGACGAAGATGATAAGGAGTTTATTGTTAGCTATTCAAGGCAATCTAGAATCACCGTTGAATTCGTCACATATACACATACACACACATACTCCACATCGACATTTCTAACATTGACAAAGACAATGTTCTCATGTGCCTGTATCCACTCATCTCAGCTGGAGGTACCGAACGTGCAAAGGTTAACAGAGTAATTCTGAGTGGGCTCTTCTTTGTATGACAGCCAACTCATACTGCACAAGAGCTTCATCTATACTAATGTCTCGGCCTTTTTTTTTATTTGTCCGTGTCTCTTCTCCGCTGAAACTACAATGGCTATACATCTAGTCCTCAGTATGTAGACCGAATGGAGATCAACTTAATTCATAGACCATGTGAGTTTGACCTCAGGGGTCAATTGAAGTCGCCAGAGACTATTTCTTGGTCATTTATGGTCGATTTTCTGAGTTTAGGGTCATAATTTTGCCCCAAGGATGCTGAAATTTAGCTTATGTGACGTTGATTGGGGGTCATTCGTTGTCATAAGAGGTCATTTTAAATGATTTTTCGCGTTTTTGGTCACCATTTTGCACTTATAAAACTAAAATTAGTCATGGCATGAATCTTTCAATGGAGAAGGTCATATGCAATGTGAAGTTGATTTTTGAGCTTATTTGAGGTTAGCAGAGGTCATTTATACCCAATTTTCCAAGTGCGAAATAACCTTAAGGGCTGATGCAATTGCTTTTTTCTTCCTTATTTGTAAAAAGTCTTTGAGCTACATTTTCTGTCAAAAATACTAAAATTGTAACAAGGCACAAGGATAATCTCTCAAAGTTGCCAGTCTTTATCTGAATTCTTCATGTTTTCCCAATGGACAGCTCTATATTGTTTGTTCTATGGTTAGTTTCCCGGTCAGCCTTTTCATACAGGCATCCAAAGAGAGAAACACTTAGTAGTGTATCCACAGTATATCATATAGTGTAGACCTTCCCCAGGATTCGCCACACTTCTATATCGTGGGTGTCGCGGAGCCAGTACTTTCTGAATTTTTCTAGCTCGTCTCTCCATTTAATACTCTGTCGGCCTATGTTGTGTATGTGATCCGCGTCGTGAGTCGTGATTTCCATCGGTTGTTAGCCATTCTTGCAACATGGCCAGCCAATTGCCATTCGAAATTTTTAGTTGCGTATTTTCTTCTATCTTGCCGTTATTTTTTTTTTCCTGATTAACTTATTTAGTTCGGTCTCTTCAATTTTCTCTCTTGTTGCTGTCGGTGGCTTGGGGTTTCTGCGTTTTTCCATGAGATTCCTGGTTTCTTCTGAGATTTTATTGATGTTTTGTGGGCTCGTTGGTTACCAATTTGAAGTATATTTTAAAGGTTTCAGAACCTGAATCAGGGTGTTTTTCTGTCACTTTTTGTCACTGGTCCCATATGTCCTACATGATGACCCAACGTTCCCCCACTGTGAGGCACATTAGAACTTTTGATAAACAATATCATTTGGAAAGGATTTGATAATGGCTTACATTAGGTAAGATCTCATTCTGTCAACCAGTGTAAGAATATGAGACTTAGTAACAATAGCAGTTACCTGACAGTCAAAAGTTTATCAATCGGACTTAAGAGTCCCACTCTCCTCCCTAGATGCATTCACTTCAAATGTATTACTCATTCAACAATTCTGTGTCTGTATATTTTGTCATTTCCAATCATATGCAATAAATGGACCTTGATGTGTAAATTTTATGATTTGCAGTTTATTCTAGTAGCTGTGTACAAAGGGCCCACTGAACTTGAAGTGCCCCAGGCTTCCAAGGTCCAAGTTTGGATCTGTCCATTCACCCTCTTGTTATGTCTTTGCTTAATTTGTTGTTTGTTGGTTGTGTTGGTTAAAACACGTTTGATTTTTAACCGTACTAGCAACGATAAAAAAATAGAGAGATAACAAAAACATTTGTGTTGAGGTTGATGGCTCGTAGTACAAAAAAAGACCGATTTGAGCTTCAAAAACGAGACCTCCCCTGATCACTTCCGTTTTGGGGAACGAGGGTTATCGGAAATGGGGCTTCGTCTACGCTTCCGGTATGCTACGATCGCTCAAGTTGTTTGTCCTTTACGTACATTTTTTTTTCTAAACAGACGACGAAATACATAAGTACATGACAATTACACCTCTTTTCTTCTTGTCAATTTCAGTGCTCACTATAAACTGGAAATCAGCACTCAAAAAGAAGATGGTCTGATATTTTATGCCAAAGGGAGCGAAAGGGATTTCGAAGCTCTGTTCCTAGATGGAGGTCATTTGGTGTACTTCCTCTTTAACCCAACACAACATGGAACAGGATCATCCCACGGAACGTATATCAAATCCGGAAAAAAGATCCATTTAAAAAAGCGGTACAAGGTCAGAATTGAACATTTTTTCGTTGCTTCACAGTACAATTATTGGTAATTGTTTGGAATAGGTGAGATTGAGCATTATTTCGCCACCATTTTGAATTTTGTGCATTTCAAATGGCTAAAAATGATTTTTTTTTCAAAAAACTATTCAGTAGATTTACTGCTGCTGTTGATAAAATTTGATTAAATCAAACGACAATTTGTTTCAAATCCTCGCAATGTACAGCAAATGCATTTAAATGTGCCCATACCGACACCAAAAAAATAATTGAGAAATTAGACACAGTAATCCCATACCTACTTACTAATCCTCACCCACTTACTAACCCTAACTTTAAACCAGCTACTAACCATAAGCCTACCTACTAACCCTAAGCCTACCCACTAACCCTAAGTACATACCGTATTGAATTTAAAGTAGACAGTATATTTATATAAAAAGTAACGTTATTTGATCAACGGTAAAAATCTAGCTACTTTGAGCCATTCAAAACCATGTTGAAAGTCTATATCGAATATCCCTTGCAAAATATCGACATAATGTTTGATCTTACCTACTCCAAACCAATACCCAAGTATTTCCGAGTGATATCTTTGTTCCTGTTTTATTCTGGACATTCGAACCTTTTAGAGAGATCCATTTGAGTTCATTTACTTGATAAATCCTACCCACCATTTAAAACAATGGACTCTTCTTCTGAAACGAATCCAGTAAATTCTTTTCTGAAAAAAATGTCATCCAACTGAAATTAAAATATTTCCTTGAATATTAACAAGGTGCGGTTAGTGTCAGCGTTCCTTGTCTTTCTGATGTTTACTCTAGTCTTAGGGTGCCATAAGGTCGCCAATCCAGGTTGATTCAATGGAAAACTGATTCTGGTCATCCCAATTTCCCACCTGCTATTTCCAAACGTTCAACTCCGTGACACTGAAACCTACAGTCGATATATTTGCTCCTCAGCTATTTTATACTTGGAGCGTAATATGTCTGTAGCACGTGCGCAAATACTCTATTATATTATCTCTCTCTCTCTCTCTCTCTCTCTCTCTCTCTCTCTCTCTCTCTCTCTCTCTCTCTCTCTCTCTCTCTCTCAGTGAATGGAGTTAGAAGGCTGAAAATTTGAACATATACTCTTTAATATGTCTTGAAAAGAGCGTTTTTGTTTCTTGCCCCAATCTATTTTTAGCGAAAGGGGTTCAATTTCCAATTCAAGTTTATGCTAAATCGCTCCCTTATTTTGTTTCCTTGTGAGAATTTGAACTTCTTTTTTCAAGTGATCACTACCGAACAAACGAGAAGTAACTCGTTTATCGGCACTTTTTAAAATTTAATTGATCACCCCCAACACGGTACGCTGCTTAAAGACATCGGTCACATGACGGTTTCTACAGGGTGACTATCCAGACCTATAATTTTTTTTTTTGTTTCTTTTCCAGGTGGAATTTTACCGAAACAGGGGCTTTAAGAGGTTCGATGGCAAAAACACTTTCAAATCTGGAATCAAAGTGAACGAGGAAGAATCTAAAAGAGTTGGTTTCTGCGCTGATGTCAGAATACAGCCTCCATTCTACATTGGGGGAACGAACGAGGAAATAGTAAGTACGAATTCCTACTCAAAGACAACGCGTTTTGTGAAACGAGACTTTTGTCTCCGCGTACGAAATACAACCCGAAAGAAGAAAGGTCATTATACGCCATAAATTGTTTTAGGGCGTCACAGGGCGAGAGAAAAAAAAAAGTTATTTAGGTTATTCGACATGAAATGTCGTTTTTTCCCAAAGATTTACTGACATTTGTTGCATACGGAATGTTGTGTCTTTTTTTTTTTTTTACTTCATAGAGAATAATGCAAACGTGAAAGATTTACGAACGAAACGTCACACAAGAAATGACGTTTTTCATTATTACTTCATCTTCTTCTTCGTCTTAAATTTATATCTGTGAAAGTTTGTGTTCGTTTCCTCTTCCCAAGCAGTGCGACGCAGCTACATCTAATGATTCAAGGTATCCCTAAAATGTGCAGGATTAGAGCGTGCAAAAAAAGAGTCCAGGACGATTTAAAACATTTTAAGTGGTTTTGAGAGAGGATTCTATTTACTACATGTCTGTAATGCTGAACTGGATCCCCAGTTTGTGTTTCCAGTGAAAAACGCAGTGATGTCATAATTGCGTCATAAACGAAAATATCTCATTCAAACCATATTCTTTGAAATATTTTTTTACGTGGTGCTATTTTCTAATAACACTATTTTTTGTAAGATTTTCTTTACTTGTTAATCATTTGTTTTCCTGAACACACATTGGGGATCAAAATCAGGATAGGGAACCTTTTTTTTTTTCTCTTTTAGAGGGCAAAATGGCGACGGTGCTTTTTTTCACTTTTAGGGGTTGAATTCGAAGGGGAACCTTTTGTCTACTGTGAACAGTCAAAAGCTAGGGGATTTCATTTTTTATAGATCAGGGGCCAAAAGAAAAGGACGGCACTCTTTTTCAGTTTTTTTCCTTCTGTTTAGGCTGAACAAGGGCAAATAGTGTTATCATATTCGCAGGGCAAGGCTGGATATTGTTGCTAGTAGAGATTAATGCTAAAAGGGAAAAATTTACTAATGTAATTTGATTTTTACGGCAGATTCAATGCAAAAAGGGATATAATTCATTATTAGTGGGGGTTTTAGCCTTTAACACCAATGGTGTCTACCTTAGAAGTTCAACTAATTTTTGAATATGATTTCAAATTAAAACATAATTCTGCTGATGCTGTTGGTAATCTCAGCAAAGCATTTGGAGTGACCACTACTATATTGCAAACTGTTCAGCGTTGGTTGGATAGGTTTCAGTCTGGAAATATGGATACCGATGATCACTCAGATAATATGTTAGTGATACAGAACCTCCTCCCTCGCATTCCTTCTCTGTCTACCAAGACATATCAAAGTCTCAGGAATTTCGCCCTTTTCTCCTGTTCTTAGAAACCATCGACGAAAACTGTCAACATAGGTTTCTTCAGTTTTTAAGCTGGTCTGACTTTTTGTATGTTGATGGATAGTGCATGGATGAGTTGCGATAGGATTAAAATGGATGATGGATAACAAACGAGACTATAAATGAATAAGTTATTTCTCTCGCCCTTTGTTGACAGTAATCACTAAAGGGTCTGAATTTTCAAAAAACAAGCAGGCACTAACTTGAGACCAATTTTGCATAAACTTGCATTGCAAATTCAACCCTCACTAAAAAAAACTATTTAGGGGAGGGAGAATTTTAAAAATCGGTACCCCATCAGACACCTTCAAAAAACTTTTTTTTCAAGTGACGTCACAGTAAGGGGCTCAGTTGTCTTTTTTAGTTGTAGTGCTGTTAATTGTTGTTAGTAGCAGTCGCAGCTTTATTAGTAGAAGTATTAATATGTTTATGAAACATGGCCTTCTACCTGACTATATATGTTTGTATTATGTGCACAGATTGTACCAATGGAGCATTTAAACATTTGCACTTTATTGTGTATAGAAAACTGTTTTATTCTTTTTTTGAGGTAGGGGGTTCAATTTATAATGTAAGTTTATGCTAGAGTGGTCCCTTAGTTTGTGTTGGGCTGCATTCATGGCTGTTTTTGAAAAATCAGGCTTATTTTAGTGATCACGGCCCAACAAGAGGCAAAAGAAATAACTTATTCATTGATCATCCCTAACTCAGCATACCACCAAAAGACGTGGATGGCACGATGGTTTCTTTTGAGTGACCAACCAGAACTGACCTGAACAAGGCAAATAGTTATCTATGAAAAGTTTGTTATAGAAAACTCTTGTTTGAAGTGGTAAGTGTTACAAGGGAGGTGACTCAGTCAAACACAACAATACATTATATTCCCTGGGTTATTTCACATTTGATTTGAGTCAGGAGCTAAAAAATATTTTAAAAGGGATTGTTTTGAGGACTATAAAATACGTTTTTAGTAATTCTTACGAATTTTTTTTCAAATGGTAATTCGGTAGAATTGTTGATTGGTTCAAATGAACGGTGCATTGATTATATTATACGAAGCAAATTACTTATGATTAAGGACGTTTGTAACATTTTTATTGCACGGCGGGTCCTGATAACTGATGGTCTTAGTCCACTATAGAGCATCTGCCTCTGGTTCCAGACTGAAGGTTTCGATCCCACCTAGCGGTACTGGAAGGGATATCGAGTCTATAGGCACACTGTATGACGAAACAGCTGTGTGAATAACCCAAGGTTATATATACACATATATATATATATCATTGTATCATCCACAGACAGCTGTTTCGATGTATTACATCTCTTCAGTGTGGCTATAGACTTTCCATTAACCTATCCAGTACTGCGAGGGAGGATTGAAACCTATCGGAGGCCGATATCCTACCTCTGAGCTACGGAACTGGACGGTCAGTTAGGCCGAATTTAAGTGATATATTTATTTACGGATAAATTCCCCACCTACCAGAGTGCTCTATCCCTATGGAAGAGCATCATATATATATATATATATGTGTGTGTGTGTAAATGAGTGGGAGGGAGGGAGGGAGGGATGAACAGACTGAGATAGATAGATACAGTGATAGATATGAATCGGTCTCTAATTTTCACAAAAAGTATGTCAACAAGGATGACCGTTCTCTCCGTTGAGGAAAATGCTCTGAGCTTTGTCATGGGAACTTTTCTTATTCTCGTTTGTTTTAGCCTGTCAAACAATCTGGTGTCCAAGAAAAATTGTCAAGTCATTGTCTAGAGATTGATGTTTTGAAACATAATACGTTTTTAGGGATATTTTTCATTTTGCTATATTTTCATTAATATCCATTAGTACGCAGATGAGTTTATTAACATAAAGATACTTGGAAATAAGAAGCAATATCTCAGCTCCATTTTGGTACCGTTTTGGTACTATTTTGGTTCTTTTATCACTAAAATGTCTCAAAAGTCAGAAACTGTAAAATTACACAGCTTATTTCAGTTTTTTCATGGGAGCATTTTTAGTTCTCATTCAGTTGACTCTGCCGAACAATCTGGTATCCAAGAAAAAATGTTACTGTCGCCATGTTGCTGTGCACAGTGGGTCCAACTGGCCCCCAGCCAATATAAATTGCTCCATAGTTTTTACAAAAAGTACATCAACAAATAAAAGTTTTCTCCGTAAAGAAATACGGTCTGGAAAATAAGTAGGTATCTAGGTCGAGACCGAGGGAGGCTTTGTTGTTATCTTAAACTCAACCTTAAAAAACAAGAAGATCCCATTGATCCTAAAGAGAAGGGTGTATAACCAATGCATCCTCCCGATAGTCACTTATGGAGCTGAAACATGGAACCTAACCAAGAGACAGATCCGCAAATTGATATCCATGCAACGTGCACATGAAAGGATTATGCTGGGCCTCACATAGAGAGACCACAAGACAGCACAGTACATCTGGAAGACAGGAGTCAGGGACATCATAGAATCCATTAAAAATCTCAAATGGCATTGGGCATCTTGTATTCTGTCAGTCTCGGTTTCACATGTGATCTCTAGGGATCCATATTATGGGTTGTGATGTCCATTGGTTGTCTTTCATTCTTGCAACATGGTCTGCCGATTGCTATTTAATTTTTTTTAATAGTTTCTCTGATGTCTCAGACTCCCGTTTTCTTCCTTATATACTGTGCCGTCTTGTGATCTCCCCTTGTAAGGTTGAGCATGATTCTCTCACGCTTACGTTGCATGCTTCTCAGTTAGCTGGTCTGTCAACATCTTTAGCCATTAAATGCATGAAACATTTGAATACCATAAAAACCATTTATGTTTTTGTGGATTTATTTACCGAAGGCAACAGTTAATCGCTCTATCTATCTCAGTCTATTCATAGAACTACATCGAGCAGGTGATGTTTGATATGGAGGACAAATAAAACGAATATGAAAACAACTCTATTCTCATTCGTGCTCGATGTTGAAAACAAAAAGGTGTAATAAATAGAATCAATGAAAATAATCAATCCATACCTCCCACAAATGAATCACCGTAGCTCGCATGTGTGCAAGAACTAATCATCTAAAAAGAATTATCTGAAATTATCTAAAATGAATTGATTATGAAATAGAATACCAGCGCAAGATTTGGGAATTATTGGTCTGCAAAATGACCATAGAGACCAAAAAACGTACTTTTTTTGAAACGTCAAAACACTCAGACACTTTTATATGGTACCAAGTTGTGTTTAAGTGTAAATTATCACGGTTATATCCACGTAAAAAAGGGCCAGGGACGCTTGGAGACACCCACAACCACGCACGCACATAGACACAGACACACAAAAGGGGAAAAGTCTGTAAACCACTTGGCTGGTTGGTCGGATTGGCCATTTGCAGACCTACAGTGATTCGGAAATATATTTCCATACAAACATTTGATATTCAACATACTCACTCATTTGATGTTCAAAACGACCCATAAGAAAAAAGTCAATTTGATGATTGAATTTGTTCAAAGCCATTGAGGATTTCTTGCATGAATTTTGTTAGACTAACGAAATTCAGACAATCATTGTGTGTGATATGGTCGGACTCTTTTCTGTGCTCATTTGTTCACCAACATTTTAGTTGTGCATTCTCCAGCCTTGTCCGGTGTTGTTGGTTTCAGAATGAGGAATCACTACCCAGAGCACATGTTTGATTGAACTGGACACGTCATATCAATTCGTTGTTTTTTTTTGGGGGGGGGGTTAATATATCAGAGTTGTGTTTTCGTTGTCAACCTCTGAGTTGCTTCCTTTACACTGGATAATCTGTTTGCCTTTCCCAATAGTAGATGTATCCTCTCAAGGGGAGATAATTGTTCATTTTTAAAATGCGGGTCGCCTCCATTTTTTCCTGCGAATTCTTTGAAATAGCCGAATAGAAGGATATAGACTACGACAGATACCTGAGGGAGGCTGAAGGGAAAGATGGCCAAAACGTTGTGACTATAACAACCAAGATCAAGATATTTGTCCAAGTAAACCAGTGTATAATGATGATACTTCATCTCAGAAACAAAATTGAATGTTGTTTGAAAAGCCAAAATATTCAATAAGTCATCATATCTTACCATAATTCACAAAATGTCTGTCTGTTATCGCAAAACTCAATAACAGTTAGAGTTATAGCCACCAACTTTTCTTTGGTGACTAATGAGACCCCGAAGCATGTTTCTAGCATATCAGTTTTTGAAAATTCCATAAATTTTCGAAGTTTTTAGCAAGTGGTTCGATTTACTACCAGTATAATTCTCAACTGGACCCTTACTTTATGTCCATCAGATAAACAAAACCAAATCTTTATCTTTTATGTTCAACCATATAAATAGACATCTTGAGGGAGAAATCTCATCTATGTATCAGATTTTAGCAATTGGTTCGATTTACAATAAGTATAATTTTCAACTGGACCCTTACTTTGAGTCCATCAGGTTAACAAAACTGAATCTTTATCTTTTATGTTCGACCATATAAAATAAACATCTTGTGGAAAAAATCTCATCTATATATCAGATTTTTAGCTTGTACATTTGATTTTTAATTCTGATAGTATCTTTTTTTTTTTTTGTACTTATACTTTCTTTCTTTTTTTTTTTTTTCTTTGTAGCAAACTAACGTCCCAAGATTTGAAGGTGACATCCTGCATTTTATGGAACTTGAAAGTGGGCAAATATTTGAAAAACCGTCTTTCAGGCAGTCAATATCTAAATGTTGAAAAGTTGTTCCAGATATTTTTTCACGCTGATTTGGTAACCATTTGGGTTTCCATACATACTACACGGCCAGTGTAGAGAACTCTTCCTTCTTTTCATACTCACAAATAAACACACACTACCCACACACATCGATGTAAGTCCAGCAGAATCCATTTTGGGATTCTAAGCAAAAATGTCACCATAAAAAATGTCAAAGTAAAAATGGCTCCAGGAAATAATGGCCCAAGTGGAGAATTAGAGAAGAATGACACATACAATTAAAACACCAATGTCCTAACCCAGAGCTTTCCAAACGGTGTGTCGACTCACTTTAGTATGTCAGCAATAATCTGTACGTGTTTTGCAAAATGAAGTACCGCAACGCCTTGAATTGATTGGGTTTGATTAGTGTAGGATTTGATGTAGTATGGAGATATTGCTGTACAAAATTATGTATGAGTAAGTAAGCATTAGTTGAAATAAAAACACGACGAATCAAGATAAGACCTTGAGTAGTGTGGTTTGAGCATTGCAGAAAATTTAGAAATGATTTACCACCCAAATCGAGACCACCATCAGTCTTTTAGCGTCAGTCGTTGGACGTAGACCTTCCCCAAGATTCGCCAGACCTCTCTATCATGGGTGTTGCAGAGCTCCCAAATGATACTTTTCCTGGGTCGATTAAACTTCTAGGATGACTTTACATACTTGGCATAGCAATCAAAACTTAATAAGCCGCAAAAAAAATGTATTCCTTAAAAGTGTGTCACCATTGCAAAATGTTTGGAAAGCTATACCCTAAGCCCTAACCCTAAACCGACCCTAAAATAACCCCGACCCTAACTCTCATTTCTTAGGCTCTATATTCATTGTGTTTTTAAGATTGTTAGCATTTCAATTAAATCTGCCATTTTTACCGAGTTTTTCACTGGTGCCATTATTTCTGGTGCCATTATCTCTGGTGCCAATATTTCTGGTGCTATTATTTCTCCCAGTACAATTTTTACAATGCATCCTGTTTTTGAAAGTCTTATTAAAAGACAACCATGTTGATTAATATTTCCAAAACAACCATCTTTGTTATCTAACAGATATATTATATCATATATATTATATCTTTATATTTAAACAGTTATATTAGAGGAAGATTTTTTATTCCAGACAGCTTCTAAAGGCCTTATCTAATTCTATATGGTCACCCCTGAAAATTTAATTCACCTATTTCTACCATAACTACCATCATCAACTCTCTACAGGTTAAACCTTACTAATCCGGAATTCAATGGTCTGGCAGCTTCAATGGTCCAGAACGGTGATTTGAATCTGGCGATTATTTTTGCTGGGGAATGGACAACTGAAAAAAAACTTGTATAAAAGTTGATTTTATTGTCAAAATCTTAGTTCCGTTAGTGGGAAGAATGATTGGAGAAAATTCTGATATAAAAATCATTTTTGTACACTATATAGGACCGATTATATTTTTGAAAAGTGATAGTGTGAAAATTGCGTACCTATACACAAAAATTGATTGTAATAATTTACATTGGAAAATTTTTAGGTGAAATATACCCCAATTTTAAAAGTTTACCAAAAATCAACTGATAACTGGATTTTGATGAAATTCTCGGTACGTATTTACTAGAGAACAGCAATTATATGAGAGAAGTTTCTATTCCGAATTTTTGAGAAAAATGATTTATCTGTATACAAAAATAATCGTAATAATCTGCATTGGGAAATTTTGCGGTGAAATATACCCCAATTTTTAAAAATCTACCAGAAATCAACTGATAACTGGATTTTAATGAAATTTTCTGAACTCATCTAGTAAAGAACAGTAATTTTCTATAGAAGTCTCTTTTCCAAATCTTGGAGAGAAAAAAGTGCTCTAAATCTGAGGTAGGTTTTTCTTTTCATATGTAAGTTGCTTTCAGTAATATAGAGCAGTATATACATTATTTTGCCATTTTTTTTTTACCCTAAGCTGCACTGGTTTCGAAAAATCCCACACTCTGGCACCTGCCTGTTTCCAAGCTTAATAAGGTTCAACCTGCACTAAATTCTTTTAACTACCAAAAGCAACTCGAAACCAAGTGAAGTATTGTAGATGTTAGCTGTGTATCGATGAATTGACAAATATTCTTAAACATTTTAAGTGCGATGTTTGATCGCATTTGAAAAGGAAAATGTTTTGCTTGCAAACACAATTTGTATCTTTATCATTTTACTTCCCTCTGACTCTTTATAAAACATTTCCAACAATCCATCTGGAATTTTGTATAAAAATATGAAATAAAAATATTTATATGGAACGAGAAACTTATAAATGGATGAAAAGGTTTCCAATAACCATATTTTATGGCATATAACCGGGACGGCCAAACTTGCTTAATGTCAGAGCCATATACTATAAACTACAGATGTTTGAAAACCGCTCGACAAATAAAATTTACTTACGTTTTCAAAGCTGCATACACCTTTTGGTACAAAGATTCTCTATAGATATTAACAAGCCATGTACTATATAATATATATTCTTGTATGTTGTGTTTTTTTTTTAAATATTAATTCGTATTCGTTACAGTAATCGTCAAGTCCATATGAAGGGCTCAACGATAGAATGCATTATATCCAAATTTATTCAAATGAGAAAAAGGGTTGAACATTAATCCTGTATAATGCATACTTCAACAAGAACCAATTTTCTCTCGATCCGTAGGGAGGCTCAAAATGTGTTTTGCTTGAAAAGTCAGGCAAATATCGATGAATCATATTCTGGAAGAATGACTTTGGGAAATAACTCATTTTTTTATTTCAATTTGGCATGTAATACGTTTTTCCATTGAGCCCTTCAAATATATACCATATGGTTTCGAAATTTTATGATTTTTTTAACTATATAGTCAAATTTTAGAGTTGAGTTTGTGTCCGTGGGATAACAATATTACCTCACCAAAATCCGATGAGTCATACACACATAACTATGACGTATTCAAAAACTGATGACGGATAAAACAACAACAAAAATGTCCTTATCAAATTACTTCGATACGATGAATAGAATAGAATAGAATATACCTTATTTCACAAACAATAATAAATTGATTTTCACAAATCTATTCCTAGGTAAGAAAACTGATAGATTTAAGAAAAAGGTGATTAATTTTAAAACTGTGTTTCTTGTAGAATTTTGTTTGCGTCAAAGTTAAAAGGAGTTTTATTTTTTTCTATAAAAATTGAATTTCTCACTAATAAAGGAATTGAAATAGGATGCCTGGTTTGGGGAATAATATTGTATAAAGGAATGAATTCAGTCTTGTTTAATTTTGAGATTTTAATCAAGCAAGGGATTCTGACCCTAATGCAGTCAAGCCTGTTGAAGCTCGTATTAGGATTTAATATTGGTAGATATTTTTTCTAACCATGGAAATTGTATTTACTTTTTAATGCAGTGGGATTGCTATTCAGTGAAGAATCATTAAGCTTTATTTTTTCATTTATTTACCTTTTATACTAACTGTAATGAGAAAAGAAACCCAGCCAACAAATTTCCACCAGCCGCACATTAAATGTTGAAGAGTCACATGTGGCTCGAGAACCATGATTTGCCAATCCTGGCATACATGACCTCCCACCCAAAAATGGTTCGATATATAAAACATGATCTTCATTCATTATTATTAATTTTATGCTACTATTTTCCTTCATCTTAATTGCTCTTGCTTTTTATCATAACTAAATTCAGACTGGGTGCTCTTCAGCAATGAGTAAATAAATTAACTGTGTGGATCGGAATAAGGAATTAGTTGAGAATCGAACTCACGACCCTCTATACCGGAGTTTGGCTTACTTAACGTTCGACCGTTCTTGACGCGAATCTACTGGAACTTAGAAGCACTAACTAATGATAATAATTTATGATACTCCATCTACTAAAATGAATAGAATTTTTTTTTCTTAATTAAAAAAAAAAACTCCCATTGTCCATCTGAACGTTGACAAGAACTTGAGTGAGGGTTAAAAACTTGATAACTTGAGGAATTCGGGGAAATGCATTTTTTCTTGATTTTTCCGGTAGAGATTGGAAAGAGGGTATTATATGCCATCAAATATGGTGATTATTGTGGAACTGAAATTCAATATCTACAGAAAAAAAAGAATGATTGTTCGATGGATTCTATTTCGGAGAAATAGAGGGAAAATGAATAATAAAAATAATTGATATGATAAGTAATGAATGAGATAGATAGATATGAACAGACTGAAAAAGATAAATATGAACAGACTAAAAAAGAGAGGGAGATAGACTGAGATAGATAGATATGAACAGACTGAGATAGATATATATGAAGATAGATAGATAGATATGAACGTAGATAGATATTAATAGACTGAAAATGATTGACAGAGAGATATCAAAAGACTGAGATAGATAGATAGATAGATAGATAGATAGATAGATAGATGGATGGATATGAACAGACAGATTGAAATATAAATTGATAGATATGAACGGAGATAGATAGATAGATAGATAGATAGATAGATAGATAGATAGATACATACATACATACATACATACATACATACATACATACATACATACATACATACATAATGAACTGATAGATATGAACAGACTGGGATAGATAGGTAGATAGATAGATAGATAGATAGAAACGTAGATAGATATGAACAGACTGAAAAAGTTTGGGAGAGAGAGATATCAACAGACTGAGATAGATAGATAGATAGATAGATAGATAGATAGATATGAAGATTAAGATTATAGACAGATAGATAGATGTAAACAGACTGAAAAAATTGATAGATAGATATCGAAAGGTAATCAAAAGATATAGAAAAAGACAAATTAAATCACAAAATATAATTGATTTCCAAGAAATTCCAATAATCGGATCTTATTCTCATGTGCCAAAACGAAAGCCTATTTAAGTTTATTTGAAATTGAAAATTGTCAGATCATTCACATTCACTTTGTCAGCAACACTGTGCTGCATATTTTACTTTTTTGTTGTTCCTGGGTACTAAGTGTTATTTTTTCAATTGGTTATGCCTAAAAAGTACACAAAATGTCGATTATTCCCTTCAAAATTTGATTTGGTCATCAGGACAAAGATGAATTAAAATCTATTTAACTCCCTGGGATAACAGGTGAATTGGCAGATTTTTTAATCACACAAAGTGAAAAAAAATAACTACGCTTGAATATCCCTGATCTGGTCACGAAAGCGAATTTTGAAGGAAATAATAGTCATTTTCCATTCTTTGTATACTGGGGTAATTGGAAAAAAGCAATTGCTACCTATGAACAAAATTTGCGTTTGTACGGTGTTATTACATCTGAATAAAAGAGAATTTTTCTTGAAAAAAAAACTAACGGAGGGATGGCAAAATTGGTTCATTCCATTCGATGTCTACACATTTAGCCACCCGAACCACATCATCTATTAGAGACGGATGAAAATCTTCATCATTATTTTAGACAAAATAAAAAATAAAAAAAGATTTTGAAATATGTGTGTTGTTTCTTTGATCAGATGAAAAAATGTTTTTATTAAGATATCTGATTTTTCTTAGATGTGTCCACAACCTCTATGAGACATTTTCTGGTCAGTCGAATTGTCGGCTGCTTTCAGTTACGTTAAACAACAGGAACGCGAAGGAACAAAGATTTGTGATGTCAATAAAAGGTGTGACATCATTTAGAGATTTTTTTAACCAGCTGCTATGAGGTCATAATGAAATGTACGCAGTTCACTATTTTATATTTAAAAAAACACCAAAAACGACCATTTACGATTATTTTGATGATAATAATACTCGCAGAATATTTCCATATCACAATATTTTACATGTATGAGAATCAATTGACTTGAAGAAAGACTACTTACTCTTAACAAACAGGTCAAGTTAGTCACTCGAGAGAAACCGTCATGTGACCATAGTCACTTGGCAGCATGTCATATTGTTGCCGATCATTGAAAAAAAAAGAAAGAAAAAGGGATAATCAATGAATAAGTTACTTATCTTACGTTTTGTTGGGCACTGCAATTTGAACCCCCGTTAAGAGACATTTTTCTAGACATAATAAAGAGTAAAAGTCGAAAATTTCAGCCCTTTAGCTCCATTTGCTGGCCTATGTGCATAACAAATATACGATTGCTGCCACGAGAACGCACTGTCATGCATCCTCCATGGACCAGCGTTGGCTTGTGAAAGGACTGGAAGCTCAGTCCGGTCCTAGCTTACAAGATGCTCTGTTGATTGTCTGCAGGGCACAGGCTAAGATGGCTGCAGGACGATCTTGTTACTGCATACGGTACCTGGTATTCGCAGACAGTCACCCATCTGTGTAATGACCAGGCTAGGTATTGCCTAACTTCGACGATCTTACGAGAAGCGATGTACCCATTGTAATTAGACACTACATACATACATACATACATACATACATACATACATACATACATACAGAGCCTGCCAGCAAGACCAACTTGAAAACTGAAGAAACCTGTTTTGACCGTTTTGCTTGTCAGTTTTTAATTCCCCGTGTGAATTTTCTGTTCAATGACAGCCGTACGTTTTACACTATATTCTTCACAGGGAGTACGCCGACATTTCAGACAGAAAAAACTGATATGATGGAATAAAATAAGAACTTCTGGCTCTGGTATTGAACTGCTTTCTTGATTCTTGGAACTATCAAACAGAGCTAAATAGAAGAAAACCTATTCAAAATCAATGCCATCATCATCATCAGTCTTTCAACGTCTGTCGTTGGACATAGACCTTTCCCAGGATTCGCCACATCTCTCTATCATGGGTGTCGCGGAGCCGGTACTTTCTGAATTTGTCTAGCTCGTCTCTCCATCTAATATTCTGCCGGCCTCGGTTCTGCATGTGATCATGTCGTGGGTTGCGATATCCATCGGTTATCCGCCATACGTGCAACATGGCCAGCCCACTGCCATTTAATGGATTCCATGATGTCCCTGACTCTTGTCTTTTCCCAGATGTACTGTGCTGTCTTGTGGTCTCTCCAAGTGAGACCAAGCATAATTCTTTCATGCACACGTTGCATGGTTCTCAATTTGCGGATGTGTCTCTTGGTTAGGTTCCATGTCTCGGCTCCATAAGTTTTTAGGATTAATGGGATCTTCTTATTTTTGAAGGTTGAGCTTGCTCTGCCAAAGGCTTACCATCCTAGGGTGATTCTTCGCTTGATTTCTTCTTATCATTCCCTAAATGCTTGAATCAGCTTAAGGGAATCAATTAAAGCTTTGGTTCTTTTTTCCAACATAGTTGCAATAAAGAATTACAGGTTGAGTACCCCTTATCTGAAACTCAAAAAGGCCTAAATATTCCCAATTCCAAAACTTTTAAAAGTCAACATAATGTCACAAGTGGAAAATTCCAAACCTGATTTCACTATAATATGATCCGAAAACGAGGGATGAGGATGATTCCCAAGGCATTTAGCTCATTCAGGCTACAATAAATGCTTGGTTATCTTTTTTTCAACCCTTTAGAAACATAAAACTATATTTACATCACAAACAGTGAAAGACGTAAGAAGTTCCAATCAAAGCGAATTATTATCATCGCCAGACCTTCATGAATTAATCACTGTATTTGTTGTTTATTCTCTTTTCTGTGTAAATATATTATTCTATCTTCATTGAAGAAGCTTGATAGGCATGTGTGATATTACCAAAATCCGAAACAGTTCTGGTCCCAGAATTTTTTTCAATTTTTTCAATTCAACGAGTGCATCTCAAATGCCAGTATATACATTTTTGTAGTTAGCAGCAGACGGGAGGTAACTCTTTGATCATGAAATAGCGATTACCTCCCTTGTAAAAAAGGTAATTCGGATCCAGGTATAAAATGATACGAAGTTTCAAGCTCTCAGGATTTCTTCGATGGAGTATTTTCATGATTAAGTCTTAGCGCTATTGCCAATAAAATAACGATTTGACCAACCATTATTTCTCTAAATAATCAGCTATCTCCAGGAATATTCATTTTTGCCATCTTCAGTTATGTGGGGATAGAAATCACTTAATCAAAATAACATTTGGGATTTCTTCATGGCTACATTGTAGTCTTCATCGATTGTGGCCTTTCCAAAATTTTAACAATTTCATATAGATAATAAATCATATGACTGACCAAAAAATTGTTTTTATTAAAATATTTGATTTTTTTTTATGCATCCACACAACCTCTATAAGACATTTTCTGGTCAGTCGGCTGACTGTTGCTTTCAGTTACGTTAAACAACAGGAAGGCGAAGGAAGGAAGATTTGTGATGTCAATAAAAGATGTGACATTATTTGGATAATCTTTTAACAAGCTGGCTTCAGAAGAACGGGAGGGGAGGATGATGGATCTTACTTGATCATACTGGTAAACTTCGGGTGAATTTCGTATCTGAATCTCAGTCTACTCGATGCCGATTATTGCGACACCGTTAGCAAGCTTGCATTTATCAAATGTTTTGGTTACTGAAACGTCTCATATCTCCGAAATCATTAAAGATAAAAGCATGTGATTTTCACCATTCAATAACATGTTTCTTGAAAATTCATTTAGATTAGAAAAAACAACCCGACGCTAAATAATACAGAATTTGATTTTTTTTTTATTTTCTTTTTTAAACACAGGATAACCCATCACTTCAAGATTCATTTCGTATGCATAAAGAGTAGTGGTTTTCAAATCATTGTCGGTAATCCTTGCTTATATGGTAGCTAAACGCAGTATTCGGGCATCATTCTACACTTGTGTAAGCAAGGATTACCTCATTGTTAATGCATCTCGCCAAAAGTAAGCTTAAAAGATTTTCGCAGGTATTTACTAAGTACTTAACTCTGTAAAAGTGAGAAAGTCTTGCTTATATTCATTGTGTGGGCGAGGGGGCATTACATCCCCTCTTTTAGTGAGGATACCCTTACCTGGTTTTATATCTGGAACTCCAGCGTTTCCATAGCCTAACTGAAGTGTTTTGATTCATCCAATCATATTGAAAACTCAAAGACTTGAGGATTCATTTTTAATTCACTTTATTATCAATTCCAAATATTTTTTTAAGCGTATTTCATGCTCATATCTATTCACGCGAACTATCGAAGGAAAAAAAAAACATCACACTGAAAAAAAAAAGGCAGAGGAATATTTTGTGGTCGAAGATAAACAAATTATCAAAAAAAGCCGAATTTGGGGTTGTACTTTTGGCAAAGGTGTGTTCTTGGTTTGAAAACTGAATATCAAATGGAGGTAATCGATTACGCTAACTTACGAAGTTGCTGCCACTGCTACTGATATATTATAGAATGAATGAAAGTAAAAACTGAACATTTAAAACCGTATTTATCTAATTAAATTATAAAGTATATGATATGGAGTTTGGGTTAGTTTTAGACTCAGGGTTTCAAGTGACAATATTTTTTTTTTCAATTATAAAACTGAATTCATTGATACCTGGGACGTCAGAGATAATTAAAAAACTGTTTAATGAATTTTTATTGTTAATTTCCAACGTCTATTCTCTTTTTTTTTATGATTATGAATAAAATGTTCGTTGTTACTTGCTAACCAAAAACTAACATAAAATTTATTCTAATCCTCAAATTAACCCTATCCCTAAATTGTATCCTTTATAATTGAATTTAATAAAGTACAGTTTTAAGTGTTCAAGTTTTCGGCTTCCGTTCATTTCGTTGAACGTTAGTATTAATAGCAGCTGCAAATCAAGTCAGCGTAATCGGTTACTTCCCTTTGATATCCAGTTCACGAACCAAGAGCAAACCATTACTGTACTTTTTATGTATACCAGGTACATCCTTCAAATTAAAAGGACGCCTCTCGATAGAAAGAAAAAAATTCTTATACATTTTTATGTTTTAAATGACATTCATTTCTCCCGGAAATCATTTTTGAGAGAAATTACCTGTCTAAGTTTTTACGGGGTGGCTCCAATTTACAATATAATTATTCAACTAAACTGGGTCTTTACTTAGTGTCTGTCAGATTAGCTAAGCTAAATTTTGACTTTCTTGCTTTGCCGTATGAAGTAGACATCTAAAAATCGATATTTTGTTCGACATTTTAGGAAGAGGGACAATGAGTTCCCTTTCTACAACAGGACAATAACAACATCAAAATCTGCTTTGAACAAAACTGGCGAGAAAAAGGAGAAGTAATTGAAAGCTATTCTTGGGTTGTTTTTCTTTTAGAATTAGATATTTTGTGTAGCGTCTGTGTTAGAAATTTCCATTAAGATTATTTTTTGATAGAACGATTTTTTTACATATCTTATGGATTCTATATTAAATGTAAACCAGACAAAAAACATTGAATCACAACTGAAAATTGATTTTGCACATCATCTTACGGATTTTTCGGTTTCAGTGGGGCAAGGAAATAATTCCACAACGAGAATAATTGCCAAATAATCTATTTAAGTGGGTTTATCAAATAAAATGCTACATTATACTGCTTTATAAAACTACTTTAATGAATGTCAAATTTCTCTTTTTCATAAACATATAATTGTAAAATAGTATTTTTATGCATATATAACATAAGTTTTGCTAAAGTTAACTGACGCCACTGGACAAAAATTATGCAGACACACCTTCATCTACCATCGTTTCAGCAGGTGGCTTCACCTCCAACATACAAAACCAGTGCATTCTAATACCTCTACTTGATTTTAAAATAGACATTTACGTCTGACCTACACAAAAATATTATCTTTAAAAAGTTACGTCCCTTGGAATTAGCGGACTTGACCGGAATAAAAAGTATAACTGCCAAATTTCAAAATTCCAGAATTCAGCGGCGCGAAGATTAGAGAGCCAATCAAAAACGTCAAGTGTTGAGAATTTGTTTGAATTTTGTGTGTGTTCATCAACTATTATACCTGATAATTAATCTTTGCAACTGATTTCCTTCATCTTGATTTAAATTCGCACATATCCGGCTAGTCACTAAATAAAAACCATTACGAGACCGTCGGCGGGGGGAGCTTTTTCTGTGTATTAATAACCTATCTTTACATAATTATAAATCACAAAATGATAGATCTACAAATAGGAGGGAAACATTTTTTACAGGCACAGTTTTTCTGGGGTTTTTTTTTTTTTTTTGGTGGGGGGTTAGTTCTGTTTTTTTGTTTTGTTTTGTTTTTTTCAAGCGGGCAATTTGCACTAATTCATTACATGCAGTTAGCGAGACAGCACTCGGCTTTGAAAATGTGGGAGGGTTACTAATCAAAATGAAGGAAAATGGTAGTCAAAAGTTAATGGGACAGGTCTACAATACTCCATCTGATGGGAATAAAATGATTAGATATTATACATGAGATAAATGATTTTAAAGATTAAGTAGGTTCAAGCCTTATAGCGAGTACTTCACAGGCATCTGTACGCTACTCTCTATTTCTCAGATCCTCGCATCCAGTCCGCTTTTTTTGCATGTTATCTCCTGTTAATAAGAGTACCAGTAACCGTTCCTCGCATAAACAAATCAACGTAGCCTGCGCGTGAACCAGAACTAATTATCTGAAAACTTATTCAAAATTATCTTTGAAAAAAAAATAGATCATTTGTCTAAAGAGAAATACGAGCACAATATTTGGACATTGTTGGTCCCGGAATGGTCATAGAAACGAAAAGGACTTTCGAGAGGAGAAAAAATGATGTCCATGTGTAAATCGTCAAGGTTGTAGCACCAAACAGTTGACCAGGGGCATCCGGAGATACACACGCAAAGACGAGCATGGAGAGAAGAATCTGTGGCCAACTTGACTGTTCGGTCGGCCGGGCCATTTATGGGGACTACGATGATTCGATTAATGTTATATTTATAATACTGCTTATTCATTTACTAGTACACCCTTGCCCTCAAAAATGACCGCAATACTTGAATAATTCCGCGATTGCACTGTGTTTTTTTTAAATATCAGAAACGTTTTTGTTTGGTATTTTCTCCACGCATTTGCAAACACAAGGGAGGTCACTCTGAAACTAGCGTTCGATAGTTACCTCCCCTTATCAGATATTACTGACTGAGAATATATGCCATTAGATGCAGTATTTACAAGTAGATTTTACAAACTTGCGGGTTTCTTCAGGCTTGTCAATTGCAAAACAGCAATGGTATATTAACCTTTTTAATCCATTTATTATTGTTGCTTTATTAACACACAAAGAGTGGGACGAAGATCGATGAAAATAAAAAATAATAATAAGGAATAACAAAAAAGTACTACGATCTTGCTGGATGTAAAAATTTAATCAGGTGTCAATTGAAAAATTCTTTACATTTTCAAAGAGTATTTATGACATAGGGCAAATAGTAAGATTGATAAAAAAAAAAGATTATAATGAATTGAGAAAAAATAGGAGGCATAGTGCATAACACTGTCTTTGAAAACTGAATGAAAATCAATTCATATATAGCAACGATCCAGGGTAGATAACTAAAAAAAAAAAATCTTGGATTTGCCCCAAGATTTAATCAATTCTTCCTTAGGCCATAGCCCATCCTTCCACAAAATATCGTCGTAATTTATTGAGAACTTTTAGAGATATTACGTGGACAACGATGAGTGAATTTAAGAAGAAAAATGAAAAAAAATATCTCCCCATCAGAGGAGAAAAAAATTCCTGGATCCGCCCTAAAAATTTAACCAATTATTCCTTTGCCTGCGGCCTACCCTTCCACAATATTTCATTGAAACTAAAAGAGATATTGTGCGGATAGACAAACAGAGACATGAATGAATACATATACTATTTGAAGCTTTAATTGTAGAGGTAAAAAAAAGTTCTTTACATGTTTAAGAAGTATTAATGACATGGGGAAAAAATCCAGATAGATATAGAATAGAAAAATATTGATCATGAGAGGGAGCAGTTATTAAAGGGTCAAAAAATAACATTATGAACAAAAAAAGGAGTGCCCAAATACTAAGTAATGACACGGCAGTGAATGCTGAACAGTTGTGTCACGAATGGGGGGGGGGAGAGCCTTGAAGCAAGAGAGATGTTGTTTTACCAACGAACGTCGAGAATATCACGGACAGAGCATTTGACACATGAAGAGGGAACCATGGCTAGCAATGTTGACAAAAATCGCGAAAAGATACCCGGATCTGCACCAAAATTGAATCAACTGTTTCTTGGCCTACCCTTCCACAAACTTCCATAGAGGAATTCTGGAAATATTTTGTAGACGAAAAGATAACAAGGCTGAATACGTAATCTCTAACCAACTTCGTCGGTAGAGGTAAAAACTGGCCTGGCAGACAAAATTAAAAGGCCAGACTTGTTCACTTTATAGTAAATAAAGATGCATAGTAGCCCTCTTGATATATTTTGAGGAGTACCGCGTTTCTCTTTAGTATACTGGCATTAAATGACAAAATATTACGTGGTGAATTAATCTCCGAAAACTCTGAGTAGTCAGACGAAATACAAAGGAGATTTTTTTTACAGTAACGAAATAAGTTATTCATTTGATATCAATAATTTTGAGAAAATCATAGCCAGTGGAACAATTGCTGGCGATTCAACAAATGAAAAATTTTGTTTTCGACGGAAAAAAAAAATCACATGAAAAGTTTTCGTGATTGACAGTCTCAGAAATATGTAGAATTTCTACATATCTATTTAAGTAAACACATGGATACATTATTAGTATTCGTGTATGTGAGGAAATAAAATAGATACTTAGCTTAAGCAACAAAGCTCCAATCAACTTCGAAATATAACAATGAACAAGACAATAAGAAATGCATAAAGCACTGCAAAGAAAATCTGTTCAACTTTTCATTTTTTTTTTCCTTTCAACTGAAGGGACACAACTTTCAACTTTGAATTTCGAATAGGGGTCGCTACTCCTATTGACAAATATGAGTAGCGACCCCTATTCGAAATTTAAATATAAGCTTTGTTGTCCGGGAGGGAAAAAAAAAAGGATGTCTGAATTCAAATGTAAAAAATGTTCAACTTGCGACCACGTCACAAATACAAAATGTTCACATTTATCCGTTAATGTGAGATGATTCACAACAATTGTAAGCCAGGCAGTCAATTTCTTCAGCAAGGGAAGCCACATTATCACATGAAGAGTGTTCCCTAAGTCACATCACAGAGACACGAGAAAGAAAAAGAATTACTTTTTAAAAAATTTGCAATCATCTGTTGGGTTATTACCGTTTTTGTGCTTCAAAAGTTTCCATCCATTATATCAGTGATTCTCAAACACAAGCCACTTCACTCCCAGGGAGGGAATTCGCTAAGAGGAGAAACTTAGACAGAGGTGGACACAGCTAACATGAACGCTAAACTGATAAACCACTAAATATTTAGCAGAAGCAAGGATAACCACTACTTCTATATGAATTTCGTACCTAAATTCTACAATAGAACCCTTTAAAACAGACCTAGAGAGCTGAAATTTTAATACGTTGTTGCTTAGACATAGAACTTTAAATGAAATGTATGTAATGCAAATGTTCAATTTTATTTGTTTATTCAATTATTCATGTACACCTTGATCATCACCTGATATTAACGTGCTATACCTTTTTGGAAAGCTCTATGTCTAAGCTGCAAGATTTTAAAAATTCAGCTTCGTAGGTCTGTTCTTGAGGGTTTCAGAACAAGAAAAGAAAACCAACTGAATTAATATAATAAAAGTTGGGGGTTATTTCTGCTTCCGCTAAATTTTTTGCGGTTTTCCAGAGGAACGTTTTTTGTTAGTTGCACCCAAGACTGAACTTCAGTTAGGGGAGTAACGTATAACAGAAAGTCTCATGGAGAAAAAATTACAAGATGACAATTCAAAAAAGGGAGGTTGAGGAATCGCAGGGGGGGGGAGAGGAATGTGACCTGGGACTGCGAGAAACACTGATGGATGAAAAACTGAATAAGTTACACTTAGGTTGGATCTGCTTTGAAAGCATCTCAGCTCTTTCACGTACTTCACCAATATTCTGCGGGTGGCCTAGCAACACGTATATCCTCATGATCGCTTATAGTCTGCATTTCTGTTTATCTTTCTCTTACATCACACGTAAGAAATGGCTATCGGTAAGTTGACAAGATATTTCGCCTCACAGTACGGTGACGAGTAAAGCATATCGACAAGCAAAACACTGATCCAGAAATCACGGCAGAAGACAAACTAGGAAGCACTCAGAGAGCGCTTATCACCACCGATGCTTTTACCACTAAAAACCGAACAATTAGAGATACCAGACTAAGTTATGTCCAAAGTTTGTAATAAATATTCAGACATACCATCAATATTTATTTCTATTGATATTCGGACCATCCTCGTCTTGGTTGTTTTTCATACAACGTTTCGGCCGTTGCACTCTACGGCCTTCGTCAGGTATCATCTTGTATGAAAATCAACCAAGTTGTGGATGGTCTGAATATTAATAGAAATAATAATAATACCTCATCTCAAAAATTCAGAGATATACTATACCATCAATAGTTTGAAAAACAACTATAAAACAATTTTTGTCTGAATTTCCTTAGACGGAGTGTATCAATCATAATGTAAGATGTGGTCGGACTATTTTCCACTTCGACGTTTCAGCTTCCATGTTGTCGGTTCTAGGATGCGTAATCATCTCTCAGAGCGCACGCTCGATTAGACGGGATATGCCACATCTTCTCATCATAAGGGACTTCTCCAATAAAAGCAAATAGAATATCCAATGCAAGGGAAACAACTCCGAAGCTGACACCTAAAACACAAACCAGATACGAAAAACAGATGCAATGTATCCAATCCAATCAAGTGTGCACTCTAAAAAGTGACTCCACATTCTAGAACCAACAACACCGTACAAGGGCTGGGGCCAGTGGTTCACAGCCGAAACATTGTGAACGAATTAACATACACGAGGAAAATAGTCTGACCATATCTTACATGGAAATAATGCAGTTTATCATATTTATTTACAAGCTTAGTGAACATGAAAGGCCAAGATATTTTCCATCTTGCAATGTAGAAAAAATTGTAAAAAAGATTTCTGGATCCACTCCAAAATTTAGTCAATTGCTCCTTGGCCTATGGCTCATCCTTCCACAAAATTCGAAGATACTGTGTGGACAAGCAGACTAACACGAGTGAATATATACATACATCTTCCAACAAGATTATCTTTTCGAAAAGATCTCTTTATTTTGATGAACTTCATAAAAAAAAAATTTTTATCAAAAAAAATTTCCTTCACTCTGAAAATTTTTTTTTTTTTCAACAAGAAATCACTGCAATAGAGAGAAAAAATTAAATGAGATATTCGTACTTCGCATAAATGAATCACTACAGCCCGTGCATAATCTTAAAATCAAAAAATATTAACATTATGTAAAAAGATCATCTAAAAGAAATTAATCTTCAATCTGGAGATAAAAAAATTTTTTTTTCAAATTAAAAATAATAGATTTTTAAGCTAAAATTATCAAAAAAAATACCAGCACACTATTTGGACATGATTGGTCCAAAATGACAATAGAGACCAAAAGAAAAGGGGGGGGGGTGCACTAATGCAAATTTTCAAGTTTGTAGCCCCCAAAATGTAACCAGGAATGCCTAGAGAGAGAGAGAGACACACACACACACACACACAGACGAGAAATGACAAAAATCTGGGGCCCACTTGACTGGGTGATTTGTAGGGGTACAGTGATTTGATAATCTTTTCCGGAGCTCTTTATTGTAGAAAAACTAGAAAAACTTCAAAGAAAATTGAAAAAACTAGAATGAGTTTCCCCATTAATAAAAAAAAAAATAGTAGGATAGGCTGGGCTCCACAGATCTGTTTCAAGCAGACATATTGAACACTTGAGAAATAAACCTTTCGTTTTCAAGACGCATCATCCAAATCTCTACTATTTGAAACACTTAATATCCACTCAATTTAGTTATTAATCACTAAACCTGCGAACCAGACATGGACTGTATAAAACAGACACTTTCTTTTCTGGAGAAGCCAGAAATAATTTGTGAAACATCAAAATAAACCAAGAAATTTCATTTGTACACAAGATCTCCCAAATCGTCATTTCACTCTAATACTACAATATAAGTTATTTAATATGACTTAACATTAGTTCATAGTTTCAACGAAGGAGGGTAGTGGAGACAACGTTCGTGGGGAGCCTTACTAAATCTCAACTTAGGGATCCCCGTGGTCAATAACACATCACTGCCAGAGTACAACATTTGATGAATTGTGCCCGACATTGAACGGGGCATCTATTCTTACCTGAAATTCTTAATACTAATAGCAGAATAAGAATGATGAAAAGAAAGGTTTACAATAAATAGTCATCTACAGAGCAGAGACATGGAACCTAACCAATAGATTGGCCCTCAAACTAAGAATCAAGTAACAGGCACAGGGAAACAATCCTGCCAAAAATCACAAGGAAAGATCACAAGCAACTCACATTGTGGATGCCAAGAGATCATAAGCAAAATTGAGGCCGGCAACAAGTAAGATGTCATTATAATTTGGATAAGGTCAGAATGTATTGGTACCGTGATGCTGAGGATATGAAAAAAATTTTTTTTTCAAAATGGCAGACTTTGGGGAATTTGCTCAGAAAGAATAGGGCAACATTGGTTCCACAAATTTTGTTCCGGAGATATGAGCCTGGATAATGACCCTTAAGGACACTCATAATCAATTGATGACGATGATGAAGATTTAAGAGATGTTTTGGAAACATATTTTTCATTCAATAACCGGCCATTTCATGAGGGACAACCTAATATTTTACAAAGAAATATCGCTAAACCATTCTGTTTCCTCACGCCCTGGTTATCACACGCTCTGCTGCCCAGCACCGATCCCTGGCATGACAGTTGGGGTCCACTGATGATGATGATGATGATGAGGATAAATGTCAGACGTTGATACCAGATTGACAGCCAAGTCCACTTGATCTAATCTTCACTACAGACAGGTGACTAATCTCTGCTCCAAGGACAGATAGCCAATTGATTAACCCTAAAATAATTAATCGATTTCTAATGAAAAAATATAAACAAAAGATGGAGAAGGCAACAATCCAGATTCTTTTTCTTCCAAGAGAATGAATTGATTCTGGTGGGGCTTCTTATAAAAATAACACTTGAGTTAATCTGCATTTGTCACTCAAAGAAAACAAAAAGACTAGTGATCCAATTGAAATTATGAATTACCACCCAAATATGCCGTGTTGAGGGTGATCAATTAAAAAGTTGAAAAAAGGGTCGATTGATGAATAATTTACTTCCCACACATTGGTTGGGCTGTGATCACTAGAAAAAGGTCTGAATCTTCCAAAAAACAAGCAGGCACAAACCAGTGATTTAGCATAAACTTACATTGTACATGGAACCGCTACTTCAAAAAATCAAAACAAAATAATTCTCCATACTCATTGAGAGCAGTGTGTATGTGTAATAGTGATTAAACCAGTCTGTTGTGGGGAGCGGTTATACCCCTGCCGAAAAGGGGGTGGAATCTTTCTCCATGTACAAGGTCTGACCAAAAAGTATCCAGCAAGAAAAAAAAAAAAAAAAAATCAGCATCCCGCATAAATGAATCACCATAGCCTGTGCATGTACCAGAATTTATAATTTTAAAAAAAATGTTGATCTTTATCTAAAATTACAAAAAGAAAATGGATCTTACACCTAAAAAGATACCAGCACAAGATTTGGGTATTGTTGGTACCAAATGACCCCAAAAAGCATTTTTTGAACAAACAAGAAAAAACGTTTCAAGATAGTGCCTAGAGGTGTACTCATGCAAATTTTCAAAGTTACAGCCTCAAAAACGTGAGCTAGGGTATCTTGAAATTCCAAGACAAACAAAAAGAGAAGAATCTTCAGCCCATTAGGCTGGTTGGACGGGCGGGCCATTTGTTGGGCTACAGTGATTTTTTTTTTACCGAAAAAACAAGGGGAAGAAAATACAAAAAAAACATTGAAGCAAAAAAATAAATTTGAACTTAATAGAGCCAGCTTTAATAATATGGTCTACAAGACACAATAATATTTAGAATTCTTCCGCAACAAAAATCCTAAACGCTTCGCATCTTGTATAGCAAGGTCTATGCGCGCTCACACAGCCACCCCATTACTTGGGCAGGTTTGAATTCTTTTAGGCTCAAAAAAATAAGCCATTACAATATGAAAGAAAAACAAAATGTAATACCTGAATAAGGTTGTTTCAGTTCAGTGGCATAACCATCTTTTATTCATTTTCAAATCAAAAGTTCATTTTTTGATTGCTTAATACAGGTGGACCACCGATTTTCCGGCAACTGATGGCCTGGTACCTCTTTCAATCTGGGCAAAACTACTTTTCTCACAGCTCTCACACTAGTTCACTGAGTGGTCACAGGTGATGTTTTGCGGGAAGTTGTGCCATAGAGAATTTATATTAGAACAACCGTGTAATTACAATGAAGGATGGTTTCAAAGGTTCAAGAAACGTTTTTGAAAACAAAAAAATGAGATTTATTATATGAATTGTTTAGAAAATCCTTATCTCTGTTGTTCCAATCAGTGCATTTCAGCTGGTCCACCCTCCAGCCTTCCGCAGTCATTTTCTTTCGTCCCCCTCATTCCAATTTGAATAAATTTACAGATTCGAGTAATAAGGTTCTTGTTACACTAATAATTTTTTTTTTTTTCATAGAAGAACAAAACTTCATTCAAAGTTTCTTGAACCCTTCCACAAGCAGTAGACATTTGTTGAAGGCTGGATAGCACAGATAACCAAAGCAAAAAAGACAAGAACATTATCCTAAACGATTCATGGAATGATGACAATGGTTCATCTCAGAATTTCAGACAACTAAAAAGCACTCAGAGGGAGCATACCTCTGCCAACACCATTGTCACAAAAAAAAAAAAAAAATGAATGAAAATCAGTCCATATATAGATACTATACAAGGGAGGTAACTGTAAGTTTCAATTTTTCTATATTACAGACTATCGTCTTAAGACAAGAAATCTCTCTCAATCAGAAAAAAAAAACAAATTCATCGGTCCGTCCAAAAATTTAATCAATTCTCCCTCAGCCCATGGCCCACTCTTCCACAAAATGTCTTGGAAATTCAAAGAGGACCTTCGGAGATATTGTGTGGACGAACCAACAATCATGAATGGATACATATACCTCTTCAAACTTTGTTGGCAGAGGTAATAAAACAGAAGGTATTAACAGCACGTCAGAAATATTCAACTTTAAACAAATAAATATCTTTTCAACAAACAAAAAAAAAAATTAAGCCAACTCAAACTGTCAGACACAAAAACACTGGCCTTGTGCCAGACTAGGCCAATCTTCATAAATAACTACAAAGGAGAAAATTGTATGGCAATCCTTGCAGAAACACATCAGGCCCGGCCATTTCTAAATTGGCCATTTTAATGACTAAAAGTGGCTAGACTATTTTTACAAACAGCCATTTAGTAGGTATAATTTTGAGGTAAATGGGTAGATTTCATTCCCTTATATTAACGTTAATTTGAAAAATGAATAATCTCATTATTCAAGGGTCACATTTCTAATGTGCATGCGTGAATCTTTTCTAAACTTGTTTAATTCATATAAAACGTTATAATACTTAGCTCCCCCTAATCTTCAATTTTCTATAATAAACAAATACTTCAATTTTCTATAACGAGTGATTTCTACAATTCTTCAATTTTCTAAAAATAAACGGATTCTTCAATTATTCAATTTTCTTGAATACAAATCTAGCCACTTCCAGCCATACAAAAATGACTGATTCAAATATAGCCAATTTAAAAATGGCCGGGCCTGAAGCATTATTGCCAGAAATTGCTTGGTTTTTTTTTTTTTGTTTTTTGATGCAAGAATTGAAAGACAATTCCGAAAATGAGAAAAATACACCAAAAAACAGACTTCAAGAGATGTCGTCCCAACTTATGTTCGGGAAAAATAGTTCCAGGAAATAGTCCATGTACAGCAGCAACTTTAGTGTTAAAAGTGCAACGGCAAGGATAAATAGTCACTGTAGAATCGTCTCTATATCTAAATCTTTCCTCTTCTTCTTGGATGTTTTCGGCCGCGATGCCGTCTTGGGACGGCCAGATTTGGACGTTTTGCCCAACTTTGGTCTCATCGCTTGGGCAGCTCCTTCTTTGGTGTAGGCAAGGTAGACATTAGAGAGGTCCACCTCTCCAAAGCTGTCCCGGCATTCGTCGGGCTGGGGCGACTGCTTTCGCATATTGTTACCCGTATAGGCGACGCACTTGAGCTGCCATTCACCGATATCCTCGTTCCAGTGAACGTAGTGCTCCAACATCTTCTGAAACTCGGTCGGGATGAAGTTGTCGATGATCAACATCTGCAACTTGAGCTCGCGGCTCAGCTGTCGGACGTTCTCCAGCAGCCCTTCCATTTCGCGTTGGTGATCCTTCTGGAGGTCGGCGATCTCGATCTTAGCCTGGGTGTACATTGTCCAGCATTTCTTCAGTTTCTTCGTCTTGCCGGTAATCTCTTCCTGGAGACTGGAATATTTCTCTTCGATATCCATCCGTTCTTGCTCTTTCTCCTCGAGAGCCCTTCGGAGTTCTTCTTCATGTTGTTTCCGCTTCTCCAGTTCGCACGCACTCTCTTCCAAAAGCCGTTCTTGCTCTTCGGCCTTCTCCAAGAGATTTTCTCCGCCGACGATTATCTTTTTCTCGATGGCGGCAAGCTTCTGACTCAGCTGATCCATTTCTTCCTGATATTTCTTGAGTTCTGATTCTTTCTCGTCCAAACTTTCTTTGATCTTATTTCGTTGTTCTTCTTCCATGTCCTTCTTCTCCGCCAGGAGTTTACGGTCCTCGGCAATCTTCTGTTGGATCTCGGACATTTTCTCTTTGGAGACCTTCGACAGTTTCTTTTCCTTTTTGCTCTTGGACTTCTTGCCGTCTTTCTCAATAATTTCCGCGTCCCCATCGGAGCCGTCACCCTCGTTAGTGATGCCCTCTTCCAGCTGTTTCTTGAGTTCTTTGATTTCTTCCTGGAATTGCCGCAGGAGGGCATCTTTGGGGTCTTCATTTATCTTGGCTTTGTTCTTGATGTTCTTGGCCCGATTGGCATACCTCAGCGTGCTAATTGTTTCGTCATAATTGTAATCAGCCGGGCCGATATTGGCAATCATCACCGTCTTAGAATTCCCTCCCAGAGAATCCTGCAGCAAACGCGTCAGTTTCGAATTCCGGTAAGGAATATGGCTACTTTTACCATCTACCAGAGCAGATATCACGTTCCCTAAAGTTGAGAGGGACAAGTTGATCTTGGTAGCTTCTTTCAACCTTTGACCTGTGGCCCCAGTTTTAGTTTGCCGTTCTGACCCTGCCAGATCAACCAAATGGAGCTTCCCCATGCGTACATGTTGGTTGCCGTCGACGCCCTTCTCACTGCATTCAATGGTCACGGAGAAAATGGCATGTGATCGGGAACTGTGGGCGTTCATATTTGTGGCCCCTACAGCTCGGTTCTTGTTTCCGATAGTCATAATTCGGTCCATATCATCTGCGGTGTTCACAACGAATGCTGACAAATCCTTGACGTAAACCCCAACATCTGGCCTCTCTTTCACTTCAAGCCTCTGGGTCTGGTCCTTTCCGAGGAGATCTCGTACTTCTTCGTTATAGATCTCCAAATAGGACACCCGCACAAGAAAACGGGTTTCGCCTTCCGCTTTTGCAATGTGACCAAAAATGTGGGCAAAAGAGTTAGGTATGATGCCCCTCCTTTCGGCTACTGCCCGAAGACCTTCCATTGTGAAGGTCTTGCCGGTGCCTGTTTGCCCATAGGCAAAAATGGTTCCGTTGTATCCTCCAAGAACAGAATCTACGATTGGACGGGCGACTTCATTGTAGACGTCGACCTGTTTGCAGTCAGCTCCAAAGACGGTATCGAAAGTAAAAACCTTCATTGGCTCTCCGTGGGACGCATTCGGGTTCTCAACGGAGGCCGTACCTCTCATCGAATCAATGAAGACCGTTTGCTTGCAGTCATTGTGCACTTCTTTCTCGTTGAGTGGCCGACAACGGATGGCCACCTTGACGTTATCTCCATCTCCTCCGATCGTCTTCCCGTCAAGTTTGTTGACCTTCATTTTCTCAGAATATCCAAAAGTTCCGTTCCACTTTTATGAAAAGATGATCCTGTTGAAAAGAAGAAGAGAAACAAAACATAAAATAAAGTTAACATTTACAAAAAAATAGTATATCAAACTTACACAATTTACCTAGAATTATTCAATTGTAAATACTAGCTGGATCTGTAGACATTCGACAGGTGTCGACAACAAAGAAATATCATCCATACCCTTGCATATACAGTGTCCGTAAAGTCTCTGTCTATTTCATTACTGTTTAAACAAAAATAGATCGGGACTTCATGGACGCTTTGTATATTTCAGATAGAGGACATAATTTTGTTTAAGTTATTTATACCCTAGGAAATTATCAATATTGATTACGATAACATGCAAAAGTAAATTAGATTAATTATTATTACTATTGATAACTTTTATTATCTGTCTGTGTTCTTGTGGTCTACTACTACCGTCGAGCAGTTAAAATAGTTCAATTTTTGGGGGTTGATATTCAGTTTTTACATTTTGGCTCCAAAAAAGAATCACTGCCAATAATCCAATCAAAGAATTGAATTAAAGTTTTTCCAATGTAAATTAAAGGGACAAAAATTAAGTCATGTCAGTGATGATATGAATACGTAGATATACCTACCTCGTAAGATATACAAAATTTACTTTTTACATAAAATAGGTGAGAATTGGCAGGGGGGGGGGCAATTGTATGCTCCTACCCAGTTAAATTTCTACCTTGGGAATTGAAATATTATAAGACAAGAAATCATACTTTTAGTGATAGTTAAGTTTTTCTTTTTTTTTTTCTAATATGTATCTCAAAAGATATAGACATTTATTCACTCATGATTTCATATCTATTACTCCTAGTGAGCCCTAATTTTTTTCATTTGCTTTTCATTGCACTATATTGTCTGACTAACACTAAACAAGATGCAAACTTAGAATGAAGCTTTATATCCATTGCACAACAATATATAATCTTGTATAGATAAGTTTTCTGCATACCTCCGAAGATACAAAGACAGCACTTTATGAATTATCGGATTCTGTGCAGATTTTCTGTTTTAAGTTGCAAGGATGAAATATTTACCTCTTAAAAAATACTAAATTTGTGGACTTGAATTCATGTTCACAAATTTTAAGAGCTGTAATATGAAAGATCAAATCAGTTGCAACCTTGAGAAAAAGAAGCAACAATTAGTTTTAGATTTAATATTATTTTTAAAAAATTTTAGAGAAATAAATATTTTTATAAATCCCCTTAAATTCTTCAAAAATCAAGTATAATATTTATATATTCATATTATGAATTACACAGTTCATATATCACTCAATTAAGACAACATAAATAGAGTAAACAATTGGAGAAAATGGAGCAGCAGGAATTGAACCTGCCGCCAAAAGGGTAGCCGGTTCAACATAGAGACGTCTTTACTATTGAGCTAAACAGCAGCCGGTGATGCAAAGGCCCAAATAACTGCTTTCAATATAACGCAAGTTATGATTAATTTTGTCAGATCAAATATGTCCATTCCTTAATACATATATATACATATATATATATATTATATATCAATCAAACTGAGGTAGCATGTTTCTTTGAGGTACATATACCAGTACAGAGCTGGACCATTTATCTGGCTTCCTTAAAACTGCGTTTACCAGAAAATCTGGTTACTTTTTAACCTGGCCACTGTGGCAAGTTCCATAGTAGTTTTTGTGCGAGGGTTGAACTGTTTCAAGACAAAGACCAAGTAGATTATTACCAATTAAAACAGGCTTTGTTTTAGAGTGGATTGATTTGTAGATATTTCATTCTTTACTCATCTACATTTTTTTTTCCATTTGAAGAATAGAGTGGCAAATTCAGATGCCAATCACCTGGCTCTTGGCTCCTTGCTTAGAGACTCCATGGCAGAAAAATAAGGAAATTTTTCAAGTTTCTATTGTCATCATTTTTCTTGCTCAGTTTGTCAGTAAAGGGAACAAAACTTACACTAAATAAGAAATTTTGATGACTTTTAGTCACTTAAACCATTTTTTATTAGTTTTTACACTTCAGCATTTCAAACTAACGAAACATTAATACCAATGTTGTCAACAGAACAGGTCAATGAAAATGCCAAAACTAGTAACCATTTTATTGTAATAATCTTTATGCTATTGATAAGGAGAAATATTGTATAAAATTTCAATCTAAAAATTATATGGTTAACAATAACTCTAAGATAACAGCAGTTGGAAATCCATCTTGACTTCACTTGAAAAAAAACAGTGTAAAGCAGTTTACTGCAAGTTTCAATCACATTCAGTCAAAAGGCATCAGTGCAGAATATCAACACTGTAGTAAGAATGTTTCAGCTGAATTCTTACAAATCAAGTAATTCCATTTTATTTTTTTTCCTGTAAACTTGAACGAATGAAGGTTTTATTATGAATTTATATTTAATTTTGTACCAATATGACACAGGAAGAATCCAGTGATAATAATTCAATTTTTTAAATTCAAGTAATAAAGATAAGTACTTTTAAATTAAAAAATATTTTAGGATAATTTATACAATTAAAATAAGTAATATTTGTTAATCTTTGCTTTGGTGTGGCCCCAAGTCATGCAAAGCCTCTAGAAAATTGAAAGGCATAATGTCTTCATCAGATTCTGCTGAAATGATATTGTAGAATTTTTTGGTGAATTTGAACGAATAAAGGTTTTAATTTCATTTTTGTGTTAAAATCAGATAAGTATGTTGTTTGATTGATCTGGTCCTTCGCTAGCCAGATAAATATCCAAGTCAACTTTCCTGTGAATGAAATTTAATGCTATACAAGAACCAATAATTAAGGAAAGCTGAAAAAATAGGTCTGGTAAGTCACTCTATAGTAACCATCACATGACCAACGTATTTTGGCAGCATGCTGTGTTGAGGGTGATCAAGAGAAAAATTTGAGGAAAAACAGGGTAATCAATGGATAAGTTACTTCTCTCGCCTTTTGTCGGGCAGTGATCACTTAATCACAGGATTAAAAAAAAATTTTTTTTGAAAGCGTGAATGCTACTGGACACAGACTGAGGGACCAATTTAGCATAAACTTACACAGTAAATTGGATGCGTCTCCACGCCCCCAACGAAAAACCTATTGCGGGGAAGGAGATTTTAATAAACAAAAACTGTTTTTTCTAGACATAGTGAATGTTAGAATTTTCAGTCCTCTAGCTCCATTAGTGCAGCCTGTACACATGATATATACATCACCAGCCAGCCAAACCAAGTTGGAAACCAAAGAAACCCATGTAGACATTTTTGAGTTGACTGTCTCTAATATGGCCCCCTGGTGGCTTTTTATATCAACAATTAGTCTACATGTTATTTATTGGTCTTTTTTTCTCAGACTGACCGAAAAGAAAAAAATTACCAGGCAACACTAGGAGAATCAAAGGGATTTATTTTTTTTCTAGTGACTGATTTCTAGGAAGTGCTTTTTTTTTTAGATGATGAATTAAGGCCAAAAGAAAAAGCAGTCGAACGGCTTTTTTAATATTCAGGGTTTATGAATCATCCTGATCGATAAATCCTTGCATCCTGCTGAATCTAACTATGGCAAAGATGTATTCATTTCAGGCTGAGGGAAAAAAAAATGAGGATTTCTGTTTCTACATATAACTCTTTTCTATCAGTAATGCTTGCTTTAATTCCTGACCAGAGACAATCCCTTTCTTCCTCATTTATAAGACATTTCTTTATTGATAAAATGCTACAAAATAATAACCAACCATAATATGATTGAATTTGCTTACCCAGAACTAAAATTGACCAATGTAGAGACTGCAACATTACACCCTCTCTATGGCTAAGAATGGCTAGATTTTTCTATTTACAGCTAACTTTATGGCTAAAAAATGTTGAATACACTTGAAAAATTTATAGAGGCACCCGAAATATTAAATATGCTCGAAAATTCATAATAAAGGTTCCAAAAAGTATGATTATAGAACATATTCATCATAATAGATTATATAAGAAGTGAAATCATACAACATTACAATTTTTAAATAATATATTTGTCAAAATGAGATTTATAAACATTGAATAATTAATAAGATTATTAGCATTTCAAGAGCCTCTATATGAATTGTTGAATATTCTCTACATTTTCAGCTATAAAGTTAGCTAAAAATGGAGAAAAATCTAGCGATTTTTAGCTATCAATGGGGAGAACTTTTGGCAATCTTTAGGCTAGTCGATTTTTACTACCGAATAAGCAAGTTTAATCAATATCATTCACGCGTATTAGAATATTCATTTCAAAATTTGTATATTCATTTATAAGTGTGTGATTAAAAGCTTGGGCCAGGTGGAGAATCCAAGGGAAATAAATAAGCCTGAAATTTATTTGGGATGTTTCGGACGCTAAAATTGACAATAACCAACATTCGTTTCGCTTAAATTCAAGTCGTTAAGTCAATAAAAACATTCAGGAATTATACGCCTTTGTCCCATAATAGCTGCTACATTTGTAGATGATATCAATGCACTAAATGCAACAAATATTATGGGACAGGGGTAGTACGTATGAGTAGGAACATTAACCAACTACAATGGCACTGGCGTATTTTACAGTTAGTATTTTTAAGCTTTTAGTTTTACTTTTGAAAATATGATAAAAGATATTTAGATACCCCCCCCCCCAGATAAAGAGGATTAATGAATAAAACGATAATAATTTCAATCAAGAAGAAAAATACAACCAAAAAAAGATAAGAAAACATGAAATTAAATCTGATCCATTGCATTTGCAGAATTATACGCGTTGAATCGGGGTTCCGTGAATTTACTTGGTATATATGATATAATAACGGATAAACTTTATATTCAAAAGATATCATTGGCAAAACAGAAATAGGAAAATAAAGAGTTTAATTAAATAAATTTCTGAATTTAATCAAAATAATATAGGGAAAATACTAGCAAAAAGAAGAAAGACGAAACTAGGATTTAATCTGAGCTATCGCGCTAAATTTGAATTCGCGTTAATTCGGAGTTCGTGTACGCTATTTTTTTTTTTTTTTCGGTGACAATAAAATTCTTCTTTTTCATGTTCTGTTGTGTTTTTATTTGCTTTAAACCTTCATGAGAAAAACAAGCTGTCAAAAATTTGAAGATCTTTTGACAATAAACAGTATTTTTAGAAAAATGTTTTTATAAGGCATTAAATCGACAAAAAAAAACGAAAGCCCATAAGAAACGTTTTTTTCCATGGTTCACTTGATCACAAGGTTACTTACCTATCTTAACAACAAATAAACTCTGTAAAAATATGCAGTACTCTAGATATGTTAATATTCTACTAAATCAAAACTAAAACACGGAAAAATAACCCAAAAAAGAAAAAAACACAATTAACCAATGTATTCAATTAATTGAAAGAAAAAACTGAAGCAACAAGCATTCAACAGGGACCTTAAAAAACCTGGAGGGAGAACTTAAGGTTTCCCTGTTTATTTATAGATATTTCGTCTGATTTGATTTAAAAAATGTTCAGGGTTTAAAACCCAGAAGAATAATTAAAGATATAACATAATTGTTTTTGGAGGGACAGGGTTTTTTTTTTAAAGGAACAAAACATTACAAAATAGGGGAATAATGTACATTTTTAGGGGGTTACACGGTTAGTAAGTAACTGACTGCTAGACCTAATTGATAACAAAACAAGGTCCTTTTAAAAATAATGCTATGCTCAGAAGTTGTGAACGTTTTCTTACCAGATTAAAGAGCTTAAAACCCGGAAAAATAATTAAGAAATAGATTTTTGAAAAAAAAAATTAACCGAGTAGAAATTAATTAAAATGAAGCCCCAAGAAAAGTATTCATCGGGGACCTTTAAGGACCGGAGGGGGGGAGCTTGAGGTTTATTTTTATCCAAATTTATTTGAAAGATAAAAATCATTCCTTTTAGGGGACAAATATGACAAAAGAGGAGAAAACATGATAATTATAGAGATCTATGGTTAAATGCCTTGACAACAAATGAACACTTGAAAAAAAAAAATGCACAATCCTCTCTAAACCTATTTTACGAGATTAAAGAATTTAAACCCCAGAAAATTAATTAAGAAAAAGATATAAGATGTAATTAACACTGACGGATTAATTGATCTAAACAATCAAATAAAATAATTGAAGCAAAAAGCGTTTAACAAGGACCCTTCTTTGAGGTCTGGGGAAAATCTAGGGTTTATTTATAGATATTTTTAGTCAAATTTGATGATTGAAAATATTTCTTTTTCCAAGCTTCTTATGAATAAAATGAAATAAAATATTTAAGCTGAAAAAAATCCGTTTTTTTTGGGGGGGGGGTCTAATATTATAAGATTTTTTTTTTTTAAGGACAGAGGAGGGCTAAAGATTTTTTTAGGGGGCAAATAATATGAATGATCTTTAAAACAACAAATATTAAATACTTTAAAAATATAAGCTATTCCCTAAATCTGAGCAGTCGATGTTTTAAAGAGTTTAAAACCAAGAAAAACAATCAAAATAGATAAATAGAAAGATACAACTGGGGGATTGATTAATCAAATTGATTAATAATATTATTAGATTATTGAAGCAAGATAAGAAAGCATTCAACAGGGGGCCTTTAAAGGTCTGAAGAAGAACTAAATGTTTAATTTCTAGATATCTATCTAAATTTGGTAATATAAATAAATCCTTTCTAAGCTTTTTTATGAATAAGAGAAAATAAAATCTTATTTTTTGTTAAAAAAGGCGAAAAACATAATTTTTTGCAAGGGTCACATGGTTACAACAAACATTAAAAAGATGTATGTAATCCCGTTTACACCCTAAACAAGCGAATATATTAGAGTTTAAAACCAAGAAAAATAATTAAAATGATTAAAATGAATAATTATAGCAAGTAAAAAGATACAATTTATAGACTGATTAATATTAATTAGATAATTTGTGCAACATCATAGGGAAAAATCATTCAACAGGGACCGTTCTAAGTTCTCTCTGGTCTGAGGAAGACCTTAGGGTTTATTTTTAGATATTTTGTCTGAATAACAAATAAAGACCATCCTTTTTCAGCTTCTTTTGAAAGAAAGATAACAAAATAATTATTTTACCTGGCAAAAATTCAGATTTTTCCGTAGGTAAAAACAAAAACTAGAGAAATAAGATGAGGAGGACTTCAGGTATTTTTTTCTTTTTAATGATTTTCTCCCTACATTATTGAATGAAGGGATTTTTCCGTAGCATCAAGATTAAATTTCGGTCACTTTCTTTACTTTATTTCAGTCCATCATGATCCCAGAATTATCACAGTTGTAGGACGAAGACATGGTGTTTGTCTGTCTTTCAAGTAAACAAAAATAAAACGACTTTTTTTCTTTCAATGTCTCTGTGTTTTCGTGTCAACCCGGTTACGTATCACAGCAACGGTCTAAACAAATTTGATGCTTCAACTTCCGCTATGACGTCATTCAGCACGAGTCAACCAGAATGACGAGTTATTTCCCTTGAATCTACTTCTACAGTTAGGGACCATCGACCAACACTGTCAAAATCAATATAGGTTTCTTCAGTTTTGAAGTTGGTCTGTCCAATGACTGACTTCATATACGAATGTATGTATGTATGTATGTATCTATCTATCTATCTATGTATCTGTCTATCTATCACGCGTACAGACTGAACCAATGGATATAGAGGGCTGAAAATTTATAATTCACTTTTCATTATGTCTATAGAAAAAGTTGTTTTTTTGGTTTTCAATGAGGGTGTCAGTTTACAATGTAAGTTTACGCTATATTGGTTCATTAGCCTGTGTCTGACAGCATTCAGGCTTCTTTTTTTTTAAATTCTGACTTTTATTTATCACTGGACCAAAGACGAGAGAAGTATCTTATTACTTGATCATGACTTTTTGCAATTTTTTTAATTGATCACCCCTAGCATGGCATGCGATGGTTCTATGAGTGACTAACCTAACCTGTTCTGTGTGTTGTTTATTACTGTGGAACTTACAGTGACAACCACTCTGCCATAGTTTTAGTAGCAAATAGGTGTTACAGGGAGTTGCTAGTGCCACGCCCAACCATCGTCTATCTACCTGGGCTTCTACAGGATAGGTAGATTTCATAGTCTGGCAAAAAATGTAGAGTGAGATCCCAAATGAGGATTGAACTTGCAACTATAATAATAGTCTGTTTGTTTACTTTGCTAACTAACTGCTTCTTCACAGAGAAACGCCCCACTTAATTACTCAGATTATTTAGTTTGGCATAGAGCCATAGGTGTAGGATACCCAAAGAGGATTAAAGTCACCACATTGGTAATGGTCTCTGAGACTAATTTGCTAAACACTTTTCTTCATCAAGACACCCAAGGAATTTACGAAGATTAGCTTAATCTGGCACAGGGCCACAAGTGCGAGGTTTCCCATGAGGTGTGAACTCACTGCTGTTGTCATAAACTATGAAATTATCCTAATCATGGGGTGGCACTTATTTACTAAATCAATCACAGCTATCCACTGCAGACTGGTTTAAACACTGTTGCTAGGCTTAAGTTATTCATGTGTTATGATATTTTTAAGTAACTATCTATGTTTCTACCCGGAAATTATCCAGCTCTTACCTTACATTGTAGAAACTTGAAATTTTGCACACACATACACTACCCACAATGAGTATAGCGGAGGTTAGATTTTTTTTTCTTTTTTGAGAATTACCCTCCAAAATAGGTTTTTAATGGGGGTTCAATATGCAATATGTGTTTATGCTAAATTGGTCACAAGTTTTTTAGAAAATCTAAATCTTTTTCAGTGATCTCAGCCCGACAAAAGGTGATAGAAGTAACTTATTCACTGATCACCTGTTTTTCTCCAACAGGGACATCATAGAAAGCATAAGAAAACTCAAATGGCAATGGGCTGGTCATGTTGCAAGAATGGCAGACAAGCGATGGACATCACGACTCATAACATGGATTCTCAGGGATCAAATGCAGAACCGAGGCAGGCAGAATACGAGATGGCAAGACAAACTGGACCGGTTCAGAAAACATTGACTCTGTGACGCTCATGATAGAGAGTTGTGGTGGATCCTAGGAAAGGTCTATGTCCAACGACGGATGTTGAAAGACTGATGATGAATATAGTATATATGCGTAGCTGTGATTCATAATTTCCCTTTGAATGCTAGTTTGGCTTGGTGTGGAGTACCAGGCAGTATTTTTTTTATCCCTGTCACTTCCTGCCATTTCCTGACGCTTCCTAATATCAAAAGTTTTATAACATAAACAAAGTCCCTGCTATTCCCTGCCACATCTTTCATTAGCATTTGAGAGCTAGTAAGCAGTATCAAGAAGTGTCAGTAGAAGTTTTTGCATCAAAATATTACATTAACATATGGCAAGGATAGTTTTTGCCTCAAAATTTTTCATTAACGTGCGACAGAGATAAAAAAAGTACCGCCCGTGGGGTATCCGGTGAAGAATGAACCGATTACTGTTAGTGTTATTTTTGGCTGCTTCACTGAGAGGCACCTGCAATCCTTAAGGCTCGGCACAAAGCAAAAATAAAGTTAAAGTGTCCGTCTCTCGAGAGACAACTCCCACTGCGGTATATAGTATCTGGGTTGAATTTTTGTTTTTCTCTCATCATTTTTTTGTTTTGTGTTTTGCTTTTCTTGTGGTGGGGGTTCACCCGGAGATATTTATACAATCAAGCAGATAGAGAGAGAGAAAGAGATTGATAAATACATTGATAGATAGACAGAATTAGAGAGAAAGAAAGAGGTGAGCTGAAAGATAGATATTAAGAGATTGAGATAGATATGAAAGGACCAATTTAGTGTAAACTTACATTTTAAACTGACATTTCCCACTGAAAACCAATTTGAGGGGGAAAAACAAAAAATTGTTTTTTTTATAGATATAACGAGAAGTAAATGTTTGAATTTCCAGCCTTCGGCATCCATTCACACAGTCTGTACTCATCATTCATTCAAAGCAAACAAACAAACAAACCACCTTTAAAACTGAAGAAACCTATGTAAATAGTTTCGGTTGATGGTCCCCTACTGTAGAATTAGTTTCGATAGGTAGATAGATAGATATGAAATAGATAGATATGTATATCTTTGGATTGGGCAGTTTTATTTCCGACAGAATGTAATAACTGTAGAGATATTTTTATTAGGAAACATATTTCGTTTGACACTGGTGTTAGCCGGTTGCAAATTGAACAATCAACCAAGATAGATAGATAGATAGATAGATAGATAGATAGATAGATAGATAGATAGGTATATTTGAAATAGACTGAAAGATAGATAGATATGAAATAGACTGAGATAGATAAATAATTGAAATATACTGAGATAGATATGAAAGACTGAGATAGATAGATATACATGAAATATACTGAGAGGCAGATAGATAGATAGATAGATAGATATAAAATAGACTGAGAGAGATAGATAGATGGATAGATAGATAGATAGATAGATAGATAGATAGATAGATAGATAGACAGATATGAAATAGACTGAGAGAGATAGATAGATGAATAGATGGATATGAAAAGGACTGAGAGAGATAGAGAGATGGATAGATAGATATGAGATGGACTGAGATAGATGGATGTATGGAAACAATCCCCCCATCATGTGAACTAACGGTTCGTGGAACCTGACGCACTGACGCACTGAATACCAAAGACAACTTATTCACCATTTTTTTTCATCAGCACTTTGCACTGAAACAAAGAAGTTTCAGCAAAATATCCTATTGTAATTCCATTGATGACTTCATTCAAATTAGTTACCTTAGAATATCATTGTAATACACATCATATGATTATGATTCAGACACACCTATGCAGTCAGATACATTGTTTCTATATATAAAACATAATGTTTGAGGGTGAACATTTTTACTATGTCATCTTGACCTGACTACCATCATAAACAAAGGAAAGTCTTTTTAATCACCACTACCCCCCCAAAACAGACTGGTTTAAGCAACTGTTGTAGGGTTCAGGTTATTCATGTGTTCTGACGTTTATAAGTATCAATGTAACCATAGGCAACTGCTGCCAGTTTTCCAGGTGGAGGGGGGGTGCAAAGAGATATACTTCCCGGGGGGTGCAGAAGGATATGTAAAATATTCAAAACATATCTTAGCAGCAATCCTGTTACCTGTGAAGAATGATACCATCTTCTTATATGAAGACATTAAAGTTCGAATCACATAAAACAATTGTACAACACTGTTATCCTTTATTGACTACAGGAATTCAACTTTCAGACCTCTTCACCCTACGTGGGAAAGATCTGATCAAGAGTGGGCAAATAAATACCCCTTTTTGCACCCCCCCCATAAGGAGGTGCCTCTGTTTGCTCATAGTCATAAAGATGGTTCACAAATTCTGGAATCTTTATTCTTCAGGGATGTCTTTTTAAGTTGATTATTTATACTACTTTGGAAAGAAGAGTATACAACCAATGCATCCTCCTGATAGTCACTTATGGAGCTGAAACATGGAATTTAACCAAGAGACAGATCTGCAAACTGAGAAGCATGCAGTCTGCGCATGAGAGAATCATGCTCGACCTCACATGGAGAGATCATCAGACAGCACTGTATATCAGAGAGAAAATGGGGGTCAGAGGCATCATAGAATCCATTAGAAAAATCAAATGGCAATGGGCTGGTCACGTTGCAAGAATGAAAGACAACCGACCGACATCACGACTCACAACAAGGAAAATACTGACATACAGAAAATACTGGCTCTGCGACGCCCATGATAGAGAAATATAGTGGATCCTTGGGAAGGTCTATGTCCAACGATGGATGTTGAAAGATTGATGATGATGATAATTATTATAGATAAAAATATCAAATGAGTTGTAGTACTTTTCCAGATGAGGTGGGGGTGCAAAAGCACCCCCTCATGGACATCCATGTATGTATCCATGTATCTATGTATCTGGATTTTTCATAGTAGTAACTTGAAATTTTGCACACACACTCCCCTCTGAATGAGTAAGAAATCTTTCTTACTTACCTCCCAATTGGTTTTTAGTGTGTGTGGGGGGGTGTCAATTTGCTATCTAAGTTTATCCTAAATTGATCCATTAGTTTTTGTCCACCACTGCTTAATTTACGAGATAAAAAGAAACATATACGGGTGGCGGTGATTCATAATTTCCCTTGGAATGCCAATCATTTTTTTTTTTAGTCACTCTAAGTGAGAGACATCTCGGAGAAAGGGTACCATGGACCAAAGATACCAGGCAAAAAAAACATTTTAGTGATAAGAAAAACTTCATCTCATAGTATCAGACGAAATTGTTATTTAGAATGAATCTGCTAAAAATATCTGCACATTGAAGGAATGAAAATGTCTGTGATTCTATGGGAATATGAAAACCGTTGGAAGTCTACAATTATACCTGCTTGTTCGTATGTACGACATTACATGATCCCACTATTATTCATTCTACCCATATCTTTCATCCTTTCTCTTCTCCCTCCCAATCCACCCTTGCAATATAATGAACAAGAGTTAGAATGGAACAGGCTACTTATGCTTGAATGGGAGCAAAAGAGACTCAGACTTCACTATAACAGTCATTCATTCATCAATCCTGCCTGACAGGTGTGAAGCCCTAAAAATTAAGTTATAGTCTTAGATCGCAGAGAATTGAACCAGTTTGTTTGTATGTACGACATTACATGATCACATTATTATTCACACTATTGTGTGTTTTAATGTCAGCAATATTATTACCTTTGATTGGGTTATCATTCTAACACAGTAATTAATGTGAGAGTAGTATCTGTTGTTCTCAACATTAGACAGATTGAAAAGGTGAACAATAAAAATTATAGAAAAAGCTGTTATTTTTGTCAATACCAGTGGTTATGTACTAATGTACCATTTGGACCCAACCCTTTTCGGCTGGTGCATCAGCTATCACCTTTACTAATTATAGGTAGTATTCCACTATTTAGCACAGAGTGCAAAATCCTCTAACAGTGGTTTAAGCCACCATTTTGAAAGGGTGCACCCTTTTCTATAATTACTAAAATAGTTATCCTTTCTTATGGGAGAAGTATATTAGTTACATAATAGTTATAAAACAAGAACCAAAAGTTCAATGAGGCATCCTATATAAAGTTTAGATGCCATTATTGCCAGATAACATTTTTTTTCAGGTAAGAAGCATCTTATTAAGAAACACCTTTCTATCAAGTTTCAAGTAAATCTGATGAGAAACAGCTGTGAAAATCAATTTTGAAACAAAGTTTGATGGCCATTATTGCCATATCTCATGACCAGGAGTGGAAGATTTTTATAAGTATGGAGCATCTTATCAAAAGACACCTCTTACTGATTTTCAATTAAATCTGACTCAAAACAACTGAGAAAATCGATTTTGAAGTATGAAGTTTAAACACCATTATTTGCAGATCATGGGATCATGAGTGGATGATTTTTATAGGTAAGGAGCATCTTATCAAGGGACACCTTTCTACCAAGTTTCAAGCAAATCTGACTTGAAACAGCTATGGGGACTGACCAATTGATAGAACCTCTTATAGAGAGACCAGTGATTCCTTATAATGCCTGGAAAAAAAATTCTTTTTCCTGAAAATTTGACCCCCTGAATAGGTTTTTAGCAAAGGGTTCAATCTGCAATTTAAATTTATTCTGAATTGATCCCCAGTTTGTGCCAGCATTCAAACTTGTTTTTTGTTGTTTTTGGTTTTTTTTTCAAGTACAGGCTTACTTGGTGATCACTGCCAAACAAAATGCTGATAGGAGTAACTTATTCATTGATCACCTCCTTCAAATTTCTTAATTGATCACCCATAACATGGCATGCAGCCAAAAGATGTTGGTCACATGACAGTTTCTGCTGAATGACTAACCGGACCTGTTCAAGGTTACAATCAAGGAGATCTTCAGGGCTGTACTTGAGGCAATGAAAAACAGTAGAGCAGCACAAAGCCCCAAGAAATATGTCAAGTGTTTAACTATATACCAAAAGTAGCTTATGCTATGATCCCTACGTAATTCAAGGACTCCGCCCTAAACGCTTGGTAGCTATCAATTCTGATTCAGCGATACTGTAACTATGTAACTATGCTGCCTTGAACTTTCAAGAACAGTTGTGTGTGTTTTAATGTAAGCAATATCATAACCTTTGATTAAGTTATTATTCTAACATAGTAATTAATATGAGTATAATATCTCTTTTGTGGTTTGACACGTCGAAAAACAAACTGAAATTCAAAGAGTTTTTCTGATGATTGAATTCCTTGTTGTTTGAATTGTCAACACAACCAGCCGATAAGATTTTTCTTTTTTAAAGTAACTTGACCGCCAGTCGAGTTTGAGGAAAAGTTTACTCACTAAAAATAATTTGTCTCGACCGAAATACTTGAGCAAAGAAGATTGACTCATGCCTAAAAGAAAAGAAAAGAATCATATAAAATGTAAGGAACTATGATCACTTTGATCTCGTTGTTTTAGCTTTCCTGTTTCTTCACCTAGAATGAAAACCAAGGTCAGGTTAACAAACTTTGCCAAGAGAAAAAGTTACCTAAAGGACACGTTAACATTGTCGTCTTTTGAGTTCATATAACAAGAAATCTACTAGGGTGTTTATTTCCACTCAATCCCCCTTTTTCCAATTTATTAATTGATCACCCCCAACATAGCATGCTGCCAAAAAACATTGGTCAAATCTCAGTTTCTATCTAGTGACTAACCAGACCATTTTTTTCTTTTCTTTTTAAGGTTTGCTACTTTCAAATCATGGATATTGGCTAGGAGTTAATGAAATTAAGGCAAATCCCATATCTTCACAGTGAAGTGACATGAAAAATCTTGAACTTTATCCTTGTTCATTTTATCTAACAACAATTACTTGATATCTCGGTCTGTCTGTGTGTCTGTCAATCTGCCTGTGTTATACTGAATCAGTGAAATCGTCTAATAGGCAAAATTTACTTATTTCCTATTAAAAAAAAAGGTTCGGTTTCACTCTGATTACATGAACTTTTATCATAAAAAAGGAGTCATTCTATATCCTTATTGTGTTTAAATAAACATCTGATGGAATTAAACCTGCATATTCATACATTTTTTGTAAAAAAAAAAAAAAGATAAAACTACATATTTACTTATTTTTTTAAACAAGTTTGATTTCAAAAACTTTCCATTGTGAAAAAATATTAGTTTTATAAATCTGTTTTGATTAAATACACTTTTGATCAAATTAAAACTATACGACTGAGTAAAAATTTAACCAATTTGGCAATCTAACCGATTCAGCAGAACATATGTACCATGATTACTTGACAACTAGCTATAGTAAAAAGTTTACGTTCACCAGATATATTGGTAAGTTGATTATGGATCGGAAGTTCTCAAGAAATCTAATAAAGACAATTAAAATGTTTAAGATTATGGCAAGCTTTTAGCAGAGCAAGCTCAACCTTCAAAAATAAGAAGATCCCATTAATCCTAAAAAGAAGGGTGTATAACCAATGCATCCTCCTAATAGTCACTTACAGAGCAGAAACATGGAACCTAACCAAGAGACAGATACGCAAATTGAGAACCATGCAACGTGCACATGAAAGAATTATGCTGGGCTTCACATGGAGAGACTGCAAGACAGCACAGTACGTCCAGGAGAAGACAAGAGTCAGTGACATCATAGAATCCATTAAAAATCTCAAATGGCAATGGGATGGCCATTTTGCAAAAATGGCGGACAACCAACAGACATTGCAACTCACGACATGGATCCCTCAAGATTACATGCGCAACTGAGGCTGGCAGAATATTAGATGGAGAGACAAGCTAGACAAATTTAGAAAGTACTGGCTCTGTGACACCAATGATGGAGGAGTGTGGCAAATCCTGAGGAAGATTTATGTCCAACGACAAGACTGATGATGATGTTAATGAAATTTAGATATAAGAGTATCTAAATTAGCAACACTGAAGAGAAGTAACCAAAATACTTTGAAGCTGTAGTTTCGTATGACAGACGGCAAATTATTTTACATAACATTTATGGCAGGCTACTCCATACACTATAAAGTCCTACCCCTTCCAAACAAGCACCTTTGGAATGGGTAATGCCTTAATCCACATTAACAACTGATAAAAGAGAATTTGAACACACTTGATTGTTGAGTAGCCTTCAACCCCTATATTTATCCTATACACAAATACACAAACGCGCAATGACCTGATCTGGTAGATGACCTGATCTGATAGTCGCGAGCGAGGGAAAGAGGACATTGCTGTGCCAGAGGACCAAATAGATAAGACGAAAGAAAGTGAAAAACTGGGGAAAAAATAGGTCCTCGCCGCTGGAAACATGAAGGTTGGCACACTTGGAGCTTGGCCAGACATTAGAATGAAAATTGGCGATAGTAGGATCTACAAGGATACAGGGAATGGCGGCAGAGATTTGTAAGGACTTGCTGTCACTCTTTCTCTAGCAATAACCGCCAAACATCTAGTGTGAGCATACAAAATCAAGAAGTTCTAAGCCTTTTCCCCAATTATTGTTGACTACATTATAAGAACACAAGCACATAACCATGAAAAATGACAGTTTTATTTATTCATGGATTGGCATTAAGGAGCCTAAAACTATTTTATAAGATTATTTATTTTTAGTCATTCAAGTATCCTAATTTTAAGTTTCTATTTCAAGTCTCAATTCAACATTAAACCTTTCTTTCAGTCACTTACACTATCTTTTTTTCTTCAACTTTAGTTCCCAACATTCAGCAATTCTGGGGTATATTATTCACTGTTATGTCATAACAGTCTAATCTTATAAGATTATTTATTCTTGATATTTCAAGTATCCTTATTTTAAGATTCTTTTTCAAGTCTCAACTCAACATCAAATTTTTGTATCAGTCACTTACACCTCTTTTTCTTCAACTTTAGTTTCTAATGTTCAGCAACTCTGAGGTGTATTATTCACTGTTATGTCAACACAGCCGATCTCATTTCATCACACCCCTTCAATTGTTTTTTCTTAGCAGTGTTGATCTATTCCACATGGTCCAATCCATTATAAGTTATAGGGTACAACAGGAATCAGGCAGGATTACAAACCAAATGAATATACAATTAAACATACTAATTTTGCATGTTTAGCTTTTTATAAGAATAGATACCGATCAAAAATATTCTAAAACAAAGTGAGATGATGATAGTCTTTTGAAACAGAAATATATTTCACTTATACAGCCAACCATCTCTTTACTCCATCATTATAAAAATACCAGGACTTTGCCTGAGAACTGAAGCAGCTGTGGAACTACAAATAACTGACGTATTTAGACTTATCCAAAATCACAAGAGGGTCAAACTCCTCCCCTACTTCTATTCCTGACTGAAATTTTGTATTTTTTACAAAATCAATAAAAAATCATTGAAAAAAATATTTCTTAGCTTGAATATGTTTTATTTATTAGAATGAAATAAGCCCTTGCGTATTTGTTACATGAATTTTCATAGATAAGTTGTCAGTATGGCTCAGGTGGTGAGAGAGCTGCCTGCTGATCACTAGGTCAGGATTTCAAATCATGCTAGAGAAATGTAAATTTTTACATATTGGTTTAGTTTAATGGTCCGTTTGGATAGTGTAATGGTTAGCACATCTGCCTCACTTGTAGAGGGTCAGGGGTTTGATTCCTGGTATGAGCAAAGAGAGTGGAAAACTCTTTATTGGGACATGTTTCCCTGTGCACTCAGCAGCTAATTGAGAACACTCTAAGCTGTGTGATTAGGGTGGAGGTATCCCTTTGGTGAACTTGCATTCAATTAAGGAGGTGGACATGAAAGCATGTAGGTATAAAGTCATGGTCTCAAAAAGACTTGAAAATTGCAAGGATCACTTAGCTGATACATGTATAGGAGACCGGGACTTTGTCACTGACTGTCATACACCAATGGGGGTTGTCTTTTAAGAGACGGGAAGCTCTACCTCTTTTGGTTTAATGGCAGAGGTCAGACAAATGGTGGGGAGTTTACTCCCCTACATTTGATGAAGATTGTTCTTGTTCTTGCTGTTGTTACAGTAGTAAAGCCAAGTTAAATCCAGACTTGGACTGATGTCTGACATTTACTGTAAGATATTGGTAAGCTCACAAATACACAATTACCGATAACGGTTGATAATTATGCGTGGACATTGGCATCTGCTGGGGGAGGAGGAGGAGGGGGCAAACGGGGCATTCGCACAACCCTCCCCCGGATAAAAACCTTTCCCCCGAGGACGAAGGAGTTTGAAAAGTTGGAAACCTATGGTTAATAAAGGGTAATGGTGCAGTACAATTTTTTTCATGTAACCCTAACCACATATAAAAAGACTGTACCATCATTAGCTATGGTGACCCTGGGCTCGGGTTATGCCTCTCCGTCAATGGTCGATAGCACCACCTGACATCTGGATCATACAGTGGGTTGCACTTGATGACACAATGAATGGCAAGTTGAATGCCTATCACATAACACAGTTGCAACTAAGATATGTTCGGGATATACCCTTTTGCCATTTCCCCTCGTATATAAGCTTTTAACCTCAACCCCAGGATAAATGTTTTTGTTTCCTCACCCCCCACGGAAAAGTGTCTGTGGATACTGATGAGTGTGGCCTACAGGTAATGAAGAAGTACAATAAACAAAAATACTCTTTTAAAGATGAAAATGCTTGTTTAAATGATGCATAAAATTTAATTTAAAAATAAAACAGGTCTGGTTAGTCATTCAAAAGACATCTTTACATGATCATCATCTTTTGGCAACATGCCATATTGAGGGTGATCGATTAATTAATTGGGAAAAAGTTTGATCAGAAAGTAATTTACTTCTCAAGCCTTTTATCAAAAAAAGGCAGCGATCATCAAAAAAATCTGAATTTTCAAAAAACAAGTACAAACAGTGCCACATACCAATGAAGGGATTGAGATACAAACACCTCCCCTCCCGCTCCCACTAAACAACCAAACAACACAGAAATATCCCTATTTCTTTCCTCAGCATCAAACATGCAAACAGCAAAATCTTCTGTGAACAGCTGAAAATATTTTCTCCAAAAAAGACGGTTGGCTCCCATCAAAATGCATCAAAACGTGCCTATGGAATAACAAAAAATTTTGAGATGTGACACCTATCTCTTGGGGTTTTCTCATCACCTTCCAATTGTCATTTTCATCAACACACTCATATTGCATATTGACATTCCCCCTAAAAACCTATTTGGTGGGAGGAGGAATTTTTAAAAAGTAGGAAAAAGTCTTTTGTAGCCATAATAAGGAGTAAATATTTAAATTTTGAGGCCTCCAACTCCATTGGTGCAGCCTGTATGTACAAAACATGCATCCGTACATAGCCAGCCAGCCAGACCAATTTAAAAACTCAAGAAACCTATGTTGATGTTGACTGTTTTGGTTGATGGTTTACTCAAGACCTTTCATATCTATACCATACCAGATTTGGGACAGGGGGCCTAGTGGCCCATGTTGAGCCTGACTAAATTTCTTCAAACATTGCCTGAATTTTAGATTTGAAACTGGCAATGGTTATGGCAGCAATTGCCTCTTTACTCAATCAATTCCAAGAGCACACAACAACCATGCTGCCCCTTATCAATTTAAATCTCTTGATTGAGTCTGCACTTTCTCTTTTCTGAATCTTTTTCTCATTTCTGCATCTTGTTCTCTTTTCTCCTGCTTTTTTTCCTGCCTACATCTTTTTCTCATTTCTGCATCTTGTTCTCTTTTCTCCGGCTTTTTTTCCTTCCTACATCTTTTTCTCATTTCAGCATCTTTTATTTTTATATATGGATATTTTTTCATATCTACGGCTTGTTCTCATTTCTGCATCTTTTTCTCATTTCTGCATCTTTCTTCACATCTGCATCTTTTTCTCATTTCGACATTTTTTTCTCATTTCTGCATCTTTTTCTCTTATCAGAATCTCTTTTCCATTTCTGCATTTTTTTCTCACCTTTACATCTTTTTCTCATTCCAGCATCTTTTTTTCCATTTCTTCATCTTTTTCTCATTTCTGCATCTCCTCATTAGTTCTGTATCATTTTTTTCTAATTTCTGCATCTTTTTTTCCATTTCTGCATCTTTTTCTCATTTCAGCACCTTTTCCTTGCATGTTTCTTCCACTCTCCCATTCCATTTAGCATTTCTGTAAACCAACACTGAACGTCTTCCATTTTTCTCCACATCTTTTATATCAAGCACGGACTCCAGACTCATTGGAAGAATTCCAAAATTGGTTCGAACTAATGTTCTGCCTGTGAAAGTCCTCTCGATGCGACCAAGTATATTGTACGCCTTTTTTTTTTTTTTTTACTACGTACCCTATATGATCCTCCAGTTTTTTTTAATGATGCAACAAATTTAATTTTTTTAATATACGATACCCTACTCAATTTTCTAAACGTTTCCTGGCCAATTATTCTCTCATGTGAACGTGTCAACCAGAAACATATTTTTTATGGCTATGTATTTTTCTTCTTTTTTATTCGGCACAAGGTATTCTATACACAGTAATTTCGGTGTCACTCCTTCTGATGGTGTCGCCTAGTGCAATCCACATCACCCCCCCCTCCAATGCGCACCCTCCAAGGGTAGGTAATCCCTAAGCCTTACATAGAGTCAACACGTCTGCTTATAAATTCTAAACTGAGTCACCAAAAATCGGATTCTAGCTTGCAAATGGAGTTAGTCATATTTCGACGCTTGGTTAAATCATAAGCAGTGTTGCCAACTCAAAAGATTTTTTTGCACGGGTTCAATTCTCAAAATGCACAAAAAGGTGCCAAATTTAAGAAGAAATAGCATGCGAAAAAAGCATCAAGTAAAAGTTATTTAGTAATCCTTGATATGAAGAGTCCAAAATATGGTCCAAATTTCAGTTGACTATAAAATGGCTATTTACGGTCAATTTCGGCTATAAAAATGGCTATATCAAGTTTTGATATTTCACTCGATCTTAATCCATATATATACATATATATATATATATATATATATATATATATATATATATATATAGGCTCACTACAGTCAGAGGAAACCAAAAACTCCTCTCTCGTTTGCTTTAGTTTTTTTGTATAGAGGAGTGCGTGACACTAATTAGAATTTATTCCACCTTAATCTGAATTCAATCACACAGTTTAGGGTGTACTCAGTTAGCTGCTGAGTGTACTCAAAAACTTGTCAGAATGAAGAGTTTTCTGCTCACTTTGCTCATAACAGGAATTGAACCCTGATCCTTCTGTGTGTGAAACAGACACGCTAACTATTACATCATCTGAGCAGATGAACCCAACAGACGACATACTGAGGTTTCCCAGGAAGAGGGGAGTTACGATTAGGGTTATGACTGCATGGTGATATCTACCCAACCCAGACAAACTCTTTGATACCTTGCCACTGCCTGACGTTAACATTTGTAATAAAAAATTTTGAAAGCGCTAAAAATGTTGAAATAGCATACATGCTCAACTCATAGCCTTTTCAAACTGCCGAAACACAAAAGTGTTATAAACTATAAGGGTACACTACTCGGAAGCCTTTGCAAAGATTATATCATGACGATTTTTTTTTTTTCAAGGAATCCCCAAAGTATTTGTCAGTTAATACCATTACTAATTCAAGACAAATACTAGCCAGATTCATACCTTCTGGAATCATGACATCTACATAGGTCATTGGCATCAAGCAACCTCTCCTTCATTTAGGTATACAGAAAATTTAGTTTGTATATTTGTTTGATAATGCTTTTGACACATTGACACAACAATTGGTCGCCAGCCCAAAACATTAGCAATCATGTCAATTATACATAGGAGGTCTGTCTGTTTTGAATATCTCAAGAACCAGTTGCGCTGCCTTAATAAGCAAGGGGATCTTACTGCACATGTGTGAACAGGCACTCTCCTGTAAGGTTACCCAATTGGTAGTGAGATGTCATCTGGTGAGCATGTGTACTGTGTGACAGTCATAATCACAATGGCCATAGTCTACCCATTTTTCTTGTCTCGTGCAGAGTTTTTTTGCAAAACATTGCATCACCAGGTTTATAAGCCTCAAGCTAAAGTTAAGATTTGGCTCCTTATGACTCTTGACTTTTCGCTATTGAAAGGCCAGAGATTTCAGCTCATGGGTGAGAATAAGGAGAACGTGATGAGGCAGCTGATTGCGATCCCCAAAAAGGACATAGTAAACTTTTCTGAAAAGTGGAAGGTCCCAAGAGGAGTAATTTGAAAGGGGCTAAGATGCTATTGTCCTAGGTAGGGTATTTTTCATGAATATCAAATTGCTGGATGCGACTCACAAAATGGATCCCTGGAGATCACATAAAAAACCAAGGCCAACAGAACACAAGATGGAGAGATGAACTAGACAAATTCAGGGAATACTGGCTCCGCGACGCCCATGAATTGTGGTGAATCCTAGGGAAGGTGTATGGCCAATGACGGATGTTAAAAGACTGATCATGATGATGATGATGATTATAGATCGACCTTGTATAAGCCTGACGCAAAAATCTATACGTGCCATTAGCACCACGTAACACTTATTCCACTCAATTACACAGAAAATGTTGCTTTAAATCATTCTTTATCAGAACTTTTGACACATTGACGCAATTATAGGCCACAAGCACTAAGCATTAACAATTATATTAATTATACGTATTACCTGTCAATCTCATTAAAAAATCAAGTGAGTTGTGAGTCAACTTTCCTTATCCATATGAGATGAAAGCCTGCTCAAATTTACAAGTGCCTCATTGGACAGCTGAAGTATGGATGACTAACAATGACAAAACCTGATATCGCCCACAATGGCAAAGTATATTACCAACATTAAAACAACATCATACGATTGGCGTCACTCCAGGTACTTGATAATTCATGAGTTACTTTTCCAGTGAAGCAATCAATAAAAAGGTTGTTATGTTTGAATATTATCACGCACTTGTATGGTTGCACCTGTGATTGGTTGCAGCTAGAGACTGATAGCAGAAAGTCTTTTCAAATCTCCAGCACCTACTGCAGTATTATTGTATATCATAGTGTCTTCAAATCTGTATTTTTCCAGTCTCATCTACTTTTGGCACGGTACTGAGTGAACCAACCATTATAAATATACTACTTAAATCTCCTGGTTTTTTGTGCTCCCAGGTGGAGTCCTGGTGTTTCCTATTTGTTTCTTCTAAATTCACTGAATGGTCCGTTATCACAGCTTATCTACAGCCAGGCAAATTATAATTTCCTTTTTCATAATTACTGGTTCCAGGTCCATCATATCACATCGACTTTTTCAATATAATATAATGCAATTTATAATCATATATCCATTTCTCAAAAACACAACTGTCACGTCAAAAGAAACAAATAGAGCAGATATAGACCATGAATAAACAAAAATGAGAATTAGGAGTTAAAGCAGTTATTTGCATTAACATAGCATTGCTCTTACCATTGAGCTAAACAGCTGCCGGTAATGCAAAGGACCAGATAACTGCTTTAACTCTAAATTCTCATATAAGAGCAATGCTACATCATAGCGGCTACTATATCAGTTGTGGGTTTGATTCATGCAGCAGCATCATTTTCTTTAATTATCTATTCTATTTATGCTGTCTGGGCCAATTGATACATTCACCATGCAATAATGGGAGGTTATTTCAAAAAGACTTTCAAAATAATATAATGCATTTATAATTATTTCTTTCAGATTATATATCTATTTCTCAAATAAATATATATGTATATATATATTTATACGATGAAGTGAGGAATCACTACACAAACATGCTGATGTTTCTGCCCTGTTTGGGCTTCTTCAGGTGAATGATTCAGTTTACTTTAGATTCCTATTTAGTACATTTTTTCTTTGTGGGGTGGTCTATTTTCCTAGGTTATAGGATCCTCCTTTTATCTTATTTATATATCTTCTTTCGTTTAGTGGTTAGTCATTACTTGTTATGTTTTTCTGTTTTATTTAGTTGGGATGCTGTGCCTGTTGGTAGTAATAAGTCATAAATTAGGAAGGTATGCTGTAGGCATTTTCGCTATCAGTATGTAGTTCATCTATCAATTCTTTGTGGCATGTATGGAGAACTTTATAAACCCATCATATTATATTGTATTCCTGCTGTCAAGATAAAGGATGCAAAACTTGGCAAGGTAGACCACTACATCTACCTAGGACAACGAATCTCCATGAGACCCTCAAAAGAGGAGAAAATCAAGCGAAGAATCACTTTGGGATGGCAAACCTTCGGCAGAACAAGCTCAACTTTCAAGAACCAGATGATCCCAATAGTCCTAAAAAGAACATACAACCAATGCATTCTCCCGATAGTCACTTATGGAGCTGAAACATAGAACCCAACCAAGAGACAGACCTATAAACTGAGAAGCATGCAGCATGTGCATGAGAGAATCATACTCAACCTTACATGGAGAGATCATAAGACAGCACAGTACATAAGGAAGAAAACGGGTGTCCATGACAACATAGAAATTATTGGGCAGGTCATGTTGCAAGAATGAAAGACAACCGATGGACATCACGTCTCACAACATGGATCCCCAGAGATCACATAAAAAACCGAGGCTGACAGAATACAAGATGGAAAGATGAACTAGACAGATTCAGGAAATACTGGCTCCGCAACGCCCATGATAGAGAATTTTGGCGAATCCTGGAGAAAGTCTATGTCCAAAGACGGACGTTAAAAGACTGATGATTATGATGATGATGATACATGGATACATATTGCATTTTATTTGAGGATATTTTATTATGTCTCATAAACCTGCTGTCTTTATTTCATCAACGTTATTATATTTTTCTTAATTAAAAGAATGGGAAAGAGGTAAACAAAAATGTTTATGGAACCTTCTATGGCATTAATAACTAAGAGTAAGATTTTTAACCCAATAGAAAGGCCACATTAAGCTTGACCATGGACTGTATCATGTATCATAAAGGAGCCTTGAATTGATATAATACACATAAATATCAAAATCAAAGCATTTTTTTACTTGCAAATGAATTAATTTTTTTCATTCCCTATAGAACCAGATTATACAACAAATACATCTGACATTTCTGCAATAGATTTACCTTTGCTTTTGCTTTGATTTTTGGGAAGCGGCTATGACGTCATTTTCAAATACCTTTGTATTTGTGTCATATATATTGAAACACTGTAGCTCTACAAACAGCTCGACCAACAAGTCAAATGCCTATCTATGCATGTGGGTGCATGTCTCCTGGTTACGTTTTAGGGGCTACAAACTGGGGAATTTGTACGAGTAGACCACTAGTCTCCATACGGAAACTTTTTTTTTTTGTTTTTCAAAAAGTGTCTTTTGGGGTCTTTATGGTCATTTTGGGACCAACAATACCCAAATCTTGTGCGGGTATCTTTTTAGATAATTTTAGATAGAAAGTCTATCTTTTTTAGATAATTTTAGATGAAAGATCCATTCTTATAAATAATTAGTTTTGGTACACACGCGGGATATGAGGATCCACTTTAGCAAGGTATGGATACATAACATTGATACCACGCCCCAATTAATTACTTTATTAAAATAATAACCACAATCAACGGTGTTAATTGGCTGAAAACGCTAAACCTCCAATATCCAGTCTTTCGTAAAAGTTGAAGTAATCGAGCAAGCGCAGAATCACTGAATCGGAATTGATAGCTTGCAAGCATTTAGCATGGGGCCCCTTGTAATAGTGAGGGCTGGAGCACACCCTACTTCAGCCACATTAGACCAGCACTGGCCAATAGAACTGATCAGAAGAATCATTATCATCAAATATGGGTCTATTTGTATTTGAACCCAAG